>LPNX010108963.1:315751-421392 GCA_001517045.1 Pseudotsuga menziesii
AACGCACAAATTTTTGAGATCAAATGTGAGTATATATATATATATATATACACACAGAGAGAGAGAGAGTCACATTTGATATAAAAAATTTGTGTGTTTTTGTGATTATCGTTGTGCGTTGTTATGATTATTGTTCTGATTATTATAAGTGTAATTACATCAGTAGGAGATAACAATATCCAAACATGAGAATCCACTCATTTCATATGTCAACCTGATATCAAGTACAATCTGTGACCTATGGGATCCGACTTGTAGCTACTTCTATCTGCATAAGCACCAAATTATGATCTTTAGGCTCCAAACTAAATAGATATCAGTCCTCTTGTGTAAACTTCTACTTACTACTTCAAGCTTCAACTTGTGGAAGAACTGTGCTCTCCTATTGTGGAAGTAACAACTTCCATTTTTTCTCCAGCACCCACAGGAAGGAGGGTATTAACTCCTGAGTTTTATTTGCACCCATAAAAAGTTTGCTGCTGCACCTTGATTGAATTTACCAACACCCACTGGAAGGAGGTTATGTACCCCTGTTCCTTGCCTCGTCTAACCTCCCTTATATGAAGTGTGTTTGTATAGAAACATGGCAGGTAGAGAAATACCTTTTCTTCAAATTCTGCAACCACCATCCTTGATCTGCATCTGCATATTCGCATCAGTCAATTTCCTGAAATACTATGTATCAAAATAAGTCCAATCCGTGTCTTCTTGTTTTCTTCAAATTCCACAACTGTTTCAATCCTTGATTCGTGTCTACATATCTGCGTTAGACATTTTCCTGAAACGCAATGTCTCAAAAAAACTCCAATATGTGTCTTTTGAAGTGATCCGGGTTCTACGTCTATATAGAGTTTCCAAATCAGTCATACTTTCTTCTCTGCGATATGCGTCTTACTACATACAAACTTCACACAACTATTCTATAGATATCCTTTCATCTAGTGCTGTTCTTTACGCACTGTAGCTCCTCTACAAAAGATGTTCTTTGTGATCAATGAGCCATTGATATCCCAAAAACTCTGAATCTTGTCAAGTAGTTATTTTAGATCTTCGTTTTCACAAGCTTGCTTCATTTCATCCATCTCTTTCTTATTTATAGTCTTCTTGACTCAAGAGATGCATCCACTAGGTGAAGTCCCTTAACTTCAAATGACATCCCACTGGATTGCGTATTTTGCATGTTAGGACATGCGTCAGTGTGTCACTTTTCACATATCATCTCTGTAGTTTATGACACACATATGCCAACTCCCTTGTGGGAATTTTTCACACATCAGTTTGTTTCTTAGGTTTCTATACAATTATTTGCACCACTTACGAACTACCTTTTGGGAATTTTGCGCATTATTGTTTTACTTTATTCATAGGTCTCACAAGGAAAATATTTGCAGATCTATGTTGTTTACATTATTATTCTATGTATGCATATGTGTGCATTTGTGACTAATGGCATGGTGGTATAATTGATTTTATGTGACCTTCTTATTCTTTCATTTGTGTTTCTTCAAGATTGATGTGGGATAAGTGTTTTAGAAATTTTATCTGATTCTTTTGATCTCCAATCCATTTGATTTTGAACTCTTTGGTCCTTGTTATCCTTTGACATCTTCAATCCTTTAACAACTTCGATCCTTTGAAATCTTCAATCCTTTGACATATTTGATCCTTTGACAACTTTGATCCTTTTACATCTTTGATCATTTGAAATCAATGACAACATATATTCAAAATCTATTCAACATCAGTCAGTTCTACAATTTTGCGATCTACGTCATTTATTGAGTAAAAAACTTCACACATCATGATTCCAAGTATCCTTGTATATTGTGCACTTCTTGTTTTTCATCTTCTATTGATCTGTGCAATTTGGCGCTACTGTATTAACTTCTTCTACGATCTATGAGCCATTGATACCCCAAGAATTAGAAGCTTGCAAAAACATATTATCTTCTTCAAATTCAAACTCCAAGCTTACTTCAAATGCTTCCATCTCTTATTTATACATTTTCTATTTCATGAGAGGTGTCCACAAGTTGGGATTCTTTTTAACCAATGACGCCCCAACTTGCTTGCTTCTTGATCAAGTTAATTGCCATATTGGTTTTGCGTCAGTGTGTGTCCTTTGGTAATTAATCTTTGTGAGGTTTTCCACACTAAATCCCATTGTGTTCATGGTATTTTCGCACACATGTCCCATGTCATAGTGGGATTTGCGTGCAACCTGGCCTTCCACATTTCTTCTCTATGTATTTTTCAAACTAGATTTAGACCTAGAGAGAATTTTCCTGATGGATTAGACTTATCTTCATCAAGTTTGTTAGTTCATCCTTTGACATCCTTATATATTTCCATCCTTATCTATTGTCATTCTTTGACATCCTTCTCTTTTTTCAACAATCCTTCATTAAGATTGTTGGTTCATCCTTTGGCATCAATGATAATCTATTGAGGTTCAACAACTAGTTGGATAGAATTCTTGTTGAAATCCAATAATTCAAGCTATGAACCTTTCAGTAAGTGAAATCCACATAAAACCTACACATAGATCAACAAAAAACCCTTCTAAATGTTGGAGACATTTACCCAACATGCACACTTAATTTGGTCAATTTGGCCTTGTTAAACCACTATCCTAAGTTTTATTGACTTCATTGACATCAGAGGAGCACTATATGACATCATCATGAGAAAACCCATGCCTACCTTCAGTCAAGGAGGCCAACTAAGCCTTCTCCTTCATTCAGGGAGGCTAACTGGAGCACTCTGAGGGTGATCTGAGTGTCATAAATGCACCTAATTGATAACTGATGGTTACAATCAGTTAAGGTGAGTGGTGAAGGTGCCTCCATTCATTATATTGATTATTTTATTAATATTTAATGAACTGGAGTCAATAGGGGTGCCTCCAATCGCCTCTGATGGCCAGTTTGACTTTAGTTAACCTCATTGGGGTTCGTTGGAGTTATTGATGCGCTACCACTTGTTGGTTGGCATGCAGTGACATGTGTCTGAGCTACTTTCAGTTAGAATCAATCATTTATTGCACTCTAACTTCAGTTAGGACTCATTTGAGTCAATCGATAGTTGATCAGTTGGTTAACTAGTGTGTTTACTGTGGCTTACGGTCAGTTAAACTATACCCATTCATTCAATTCGAATTGTCTTGGCATTCATGCATCTTGCATGATCATTGTATTGTATTATTCATTATTCATTTGATTATATAGAGATGCTACTTCCATTGCATCACCATTTTGCCAATTTTATGCATACTTGTCTGTATTCTTTGTTAGACTGTGTTTTCAGTTCCTAGACCACTGTGACAAATTAATATGGTATCAGAGCTCATGGTGGGATGAAGCTCAGATCTCTCAAAAACAAGGTTTTTAACAAATGTTACATGAAAATTGAGCAAAAGCTCAAAAATCCAGCACTGCACAAGAAGCTAAGTCTTACCACTTAATACCCCAAGTTAAGGAATTGTTGGTCAAGCTTGCTTGATCAACTATGCTTGGTGTGATGAAAGCCTAAAATGTGCAGGCTATTTGACCTTACGGTGCCCCTTTTGTTGTGATTTGCAGGTTTTAATAGGTGAAAGCATTCACTCCAGCAATTTGAAATGGCTTCTTGCGTAGAAATCTTGACTTCGTTCAATTTCCATTCATGGAAATGAGACATGAAGATCCAACTATGTGCCAGAGGACTCTATAGGGTCACTATGGACACTGAAGAAGAGCATTCTTCTGTGACAGACAAAGCTAGATTCTTGAACAAGAAAGATGAAGCATTCGGATTATTGTGCCTCTCTGTTTCCTGGGATCTTCTTTTCCATCTCTCGGGATTGAAGACTCCAAAGGAAATTTGGGACAAATTGGAAACCCCATATGGAAAACAGGATGATTTGAGAGTATACCAGCTTGAAAACAAGTTGATGTCTCTCCAACCTTCCAATTTCGAGACCTTAAATGATTTTTTCACAAAGTTCAAGCACATTGTCTTACTGTTGAAGCAATGTAAAGTGGAGAAGGAGGGATGATCAGCTCATCCTCGCCATAATCTCCAAACTTGGAGCTGATTATTTAGTGTTTTCCTCTACATTCCATGCGAGGAAGATCACAACCCATGGATGGAAGATTCCTTCACTCAATGCCTTCATTGAGTCCCTAACAAGTGAACATGATAAGCTTGTCTAGATGGGGATCATTAGATCCTCCCATGATCAAGCCATCCATGTATTGGGACCCAAAGATATGAAGGGTAAAGGAAAGCAGCAGAAGAACCCAAACACCAAATTCGAAGCTCCTAAGCCTAAAGTTGAAAACCAACAGCATGAAGAGCCTTCCGGCTCAAAGAAGAACAAATGAAAAGGGCATCATGGGAAGGAAAAATTCAAGTGTTCATACTGCGAGAAGGGATTCCACCCTAAACATGCCTGCATGAAAAAGAAACTTGATGAAGCTACTTCTCTCCTTGAGAGAAATCACACAATCTTCCATAAATCTTTCGGAGGAGAGATTAGCAAGATCGGGAACCATAGCATGAAAAAGGTCATGCTCTCATGGCAAGCACTTCGAAGTCCAAAGCAATCTTGATAGATTCTAGAGCTTCAAACCACATGATAGCTGAAAGAGACTCCTTCTTATCTTTGGAGACTAGAAAATCCATCCCCATCGACATGGGAGATGACTCCACAATCATATTTGAAGGACAAGGTACTGTAGATCTTGAGCATGGTTATTTTTCCAATGTTCTGTATGTACCATCTCTTGAATCAAACCTCCTAAGTGTTTATCAAATGAAACATATTGGAGTGCGCAAGAGAGTCTCCTTCAGCTCAGATGATGTAGAGATCTCATAACTTGCATCCGAAAAACTTGTAGCAAAAGGCCTTGCAAACATCATGCAAAAGCCTACGAGTTCTCCCATTTTGTGGTGGATGCAAAGCCCACCGCATTGCTGACTCATGGAAATTAAGTTAGTGTATTGTGGCATGAGAGGTTCAGCCACCTGAAATTCAAATACTTGCAGCAATTACAGAAGAATTCTATGGTTGAAGGCCTCCCAGTCATCAAAGCTACCACTGGAATTTGCAAGGGTTGTGTTGTTGGAAACCACCCTGAGCAAAAGTTCGATCGGGGGAAGGCAAGCTGAGCATCATGCATCTTGGGAATGATACATTTTGATATCAGTGGTCCCATGCCTATCACATCCATGAATGGATCAAGGTACGTTCTGAATTTCATTGATGACTTTTCCAGATACACATCGGTCTTTTTTATGACAAAAAGAAGTCGGAAGTCTTGGAAAACTTCACTGAATTGAAGGCCTTGATTGGGAATGCATCTGGAAAAAAGATCAAGATTTTGAGATATGATAATGGTGGGGCGTATTTCAGTAATGAGTTACTACATATATTTTCCCAAAGTGGTATTCAGATCCAGCATTCAGTCCCCTACACTCCCCAGCAGAACGATGTAGCAGAGAGGAAGAATCGGTCTCTCAAGGAGATGACCACCTGTATGTTGGAATCAAAGAAGTTGGATGCAAATTTGTGGGAGAAATCCATGCTTGCTGCAGCATATATTCAGAATAGAGTGCCACACTCATCCATGAAAGGGAATACCCCTTTCAAAGCATATTTCGGACATAAGCCGGATGTGTCGAATCTGAGGGTGTTTGGGTCCATTGCATGGGCCCGAATTCCGCTTGATAAAAGGAGGGATTTGCAACCGAAAAGCATCGAATGTCTGTTTATTGGATATACTAATGAATATAAATGTTTCAATCTGTTGGATATCAAAACAGAATATATCATCATTGAAAGATGTGTCAAGTTCGATGAGCCTCTTCAGGAGGTAGAACTAGTGAAGGAGAAAACTGCTGAATTTCCTTCCTATTCTACTGAATATTTGGATGATGTAATTGGGGGTGATGACCCTGATTTGGATCCTTTGATTTATGATATTAGTGAACAGCAAACATCATATTCTGAATCAGAACCTATAGTACAAAATCATCTTCCAACTTGGACCCGACAGACACTCTCCTCTGCAGGAGATAACATTGGAAATCCGGATGATCCATGGAGAACCTGGTTTGATTTCCAAAGAGCAGGTATTGCGCTCTCTTGTCCTGATTATTTGATGTCCAAATATTTTTATTTGATGATAATTTTAGACCTTAAGTCTTACTACCATGCTTGTAAGGATCTGAGATGGCAAGTTGCCATGGAGGAAGAGATGAATTCTCTTCAGAAAAACACTACTTGGGAGCCAGTTTCTCTTCCTCTGGGAAGGAGATTGGTTCAATGCAAGTGGGTGTTTCAGAATAAGGTTGCTGCAGATGGAAGCACCTAAAAATATAAGTCAATGCTGGTGGCAAAATGTTTCTCCCAGGTCCAAGGTGTGGACTACCATGAGACTTTTGCACTGGTTGCAAAAATGGACTCCATCCGCCTAGTTTTGGCAATTTCAGCATCTAAGCACTGGGAAGTGCATCATATGGATGTTAAGTCTGCCTTTCTACATGGAGATATTCATGAGGAGATATACATGAATTATCCTGAGGGCTACATTTCTGATCCATATTTTGTTTTCAAGCTAAAGAAGTCACTATATGGGTTAAAACAGGCCCCAAGAGAGTGGTATTCCAAGATGGATGCCTTCCTTCTCTCGCAAAAATTCCAAAGGTGTAAATCAGAGACAAATGTGTATATACAGCAGTCTGATGGTCATTTGATTATTATTTTTTAATATGTTTATGAATTACTAATTACAGGTAGCATAGTTACTTCTATTTCAGTCATCAAAACTACTCTCCACAATGCATTTGAAATGAGCGATTTGGGGCTCTTAAAGCAATTTCTTGGGATCGAAGTTGAGAAAAATTCTGATGGGATAATGGTAACATAGTCCAAATACATATCAAAACTATTAGTAAAGTTTAACATGGCTGAATGTAAGGCTGATCCATTCCCTTTTCTTTCAGGGATCAACCTTGAAGAAGGAAAAAGCACACCTCCCATGGACTGCACTATTTATCGACAACTGATAGGTAGCTTGCTCTACTTGACTCATTATCAGCCTTATATATGTTATACCATAAATGCTGTGTCAAGATACATGAAAAAACCTCATGATATTCATTGGAAGGCAGCCAAGAGGATCCTCCAGTATATTTAGGGAACTAGGACCTATGACATTCACTATGCTGCAGACACCGAGCTAGAGCTGGTTGGTTACACAGATTCCGGTTGGGCGGGTGATTCTATTGATCAAAATTATACTTATGGATATGTATTCATGTTTGGTGGTGGCCCCATTTTCTGGTCTAGCAAAAAGCAGGCCTCCATAGCATTGTCTTCAGCAGAGGCCGAGTACCGAGGAGCGGTGAATGGTTGCATCCAAGCTGTTTGGTTGCAAGGCATTCTTTAAGAGTTTGATCTTGGTAGTACTTTGTCCACTGTCCTCTTTTGTGACAATCAAAGTGCTATTAAGATATCCATAGATCCAGTTACCAGGAAGAGGACCAAGCATGTAGAGATACACATGCACTACATTAGAGAGTTAGTGCATGATAGGACCATCATTCTGCAATACTGCCCTATTGATGAGCATATTGCAGACATCTTCACCAAGAGATTTTCATAAAATAAGTTCACTTACCTTCCTTCACTGTTGGGGGTGAGTTCATCAGGGTGATCAGACTACTTTTAGTGTTTAGCTTGAGGGGGGGTTTTTCCCATTGGGTTTTCCCTCTTTTCCTCATTTTTTTTGAGCATTGTTTGAGTTTCATTATTGTACAGGGTGACCTATGGCCTTTATTGTCGGGGCCCTAGCATTTCATGCACTTTATGTTTCTACTCCTTTGAGTATAGCTTAAGGGGGGGTGTTGGAGACATTTACCCACCATGCACACTTAATTTGGTCAATTTGTCCTTGTTAAAACACTATCCTAAGTTTTATTGACTTAATTGAAATTAGAGGAGCACTATATGACATCAGCATGAGAACACCCATGCCTAACTTCAGTCAAGGAGGCCAACTAAGCCTTCTCCTTCATTCGGGGAGGCTAACTGGAGCACTCCGGGGGTGATTTGAGTGTCATAAATGCACCTAATTGATAACTGATGGTTACAATCAGTTAAGGTGAGTGGTGAAGTCGCCTCCATTCATTATATTGATTACTTTATTAATATTTAATGAACTAGAGTCAATAGGGGCGCCTCCAACCACCTCTGATGGCCAGTTTGACTTCAGTTAACCTCATCGGGGTTCATTGGAGTTATTGATTCACTACCACTTGTTGGTTGGCATGCAATGAAATGTGTCTGAGCTACTTTCAGTTAGAATCAGTCATTTATTGCACTCCGGCTTCAGTTAGGACTCAGTTGAGTCAATCCACACTTGATCAGTAGGTTAACTAGTGTGTTTATTGTGGCTTACAGTCAGTTAAGCTACACCCCTTCATTCAATTCAAATTGACTTAGCATTCATGCATCTTGCATGATAATTGTATTGTATTATTCATTATTCATTTGATTATACAGAGCTGCTACTTCCATTGCAGCACCATTTTTCCAATTTTATGCATATTTGTCTGTATTCTTTGTGAGATTGTGTTTTAAGTTCCTATACCACTATGACAAATTAATAATAAAATCCATTTAATCATTAATTAGAATAATAAAAAACAATGCAAAATTGGTAACTAAGTGAAATAACTAAGAATTCAAGAAAATTAGATCCTTTGCTAAGTCTATTGATCAATCAACAAAACAATTAACACAAGATTTTTTTTAGGGGAATAAGAGAGATATTAATTTTATTACAAGATTTGACAATGACAACAAGGTAGTTATATACTTGAATTCCTATTGCAACACCTACTTCAATAGGTTCTAAAATCCTCCAACCCAGGCCATTAATCCACTCTTGCTTCTTGATATGAAAATTAAGTAATGATTGTGGGAAATTGAGATCCCAACTCGAATTTGAAAAGACAAATGCTCACAAAAAATGGTCTATGTGAGGATGAAATGAAAGAGTTCCTATAGAACATAGAACACATATATATTTCAAAGCAAACAATGATACAATAAACTCAAACTCTATAACTTAATGAAATAGAACTAGCTGTAATATGTATAATAAAAAATAGCTAGAATGGTGGTAGTTGATATTTGAGAAGGGATGTGGTGGCTATGCTCATCCATGATAAGTTGAGTTACAATGAGGCCAAAAGGGACATTTAACATAAATCATCAATGAGAAAACCCTAAACATCAAATATAATATGAAACACATAAAATTTGTGGGCCCTGTTGTGGTTAGTTGATATGTCAACTTCACGAGGGCATAAATTTTGCATACACTATCCGTTTGGAGTGCTTGGTAGCCCATTGAAAAGGTCTGTTTGAGAAGAACACATTTAGTATGGCCCAATAAATATATGGAGGCTAACTATAAGGAGATTCCATGCCAAAATAGTGTCGTTTAGGTTCTTAAAACGACCTCAAAAGTTCAGGAACAAAAAAACCATAAAAAATTACCAAGATGGAAAACTTTGTTTTAAGCCAGTGGACTGGTGGGTGGACACTCATTACCATCTAGATTAATACGTTCCATAACAATGTCCATGAAAATAACTATAATTATTCTTCCAGTTTATTGATGAGAAGCTTGAGCATTTGGTTCAAGAACCATTAATAATAATTGGTTATTGTAATTGCATCGGGATGGAAATATACTACTACAATTAAAAGCACACACCAAACCATGATGATGTGTTATATAGGAGCACATTGACAGAGTTGTTTCCATTAGATATCAACATGCACTAGATTTTAACTTAGAAGACAAATTTATCCATGATAGAGACTCATAGGGTCTTTATTTGTATTGATAGTTGGTTAGTAGCTTGACTTACTTAACTCATAGTCGGCCTGATCTCTCCTTCGTAGTTAGTATGGTTTCTTGGTTCATGTAAGATCCTATAAAACCATTGGAAATATGAAAATATAATTGTCCTATATATTAAGGGAACTTATCAATATGGTATCGAATATTGTTGCAATTTAGAACCATTTGTCGACTTTACTGTTTCCGATTGGGAAGGTGATATAAATGACCGAAAGTCCACTTTTGGCTATGCGTTTCAACTTAGTTTTGGACCCTTGGTCTGGTCATGTAAGAAATAGAAGGAGCCTCTCTTTTGACTATAGAAGAATAATATTGTGGAACTGTCAATGTAGGTACAAAGGTAGATTGGATCCATCAACTTTTAAAAAATCTTGGTTTTCCTGTTCAAGCTTCAAATGTTATCCATTATGGTGATTATAGCATAATCCAGGTTGTTTATAATCCTATTCCACACAAAAAAATGAAACATGCTTAAATTCATGTGCACTACTTGATGCAGTTGATATAAGACAATGTTGTAGCTCTTATTTATTGTAGGATAGTTGATCAGATTGATGATATCTTTACGAAGCCTCTGCCAAAAGCTATTTTTGTGAAAATTTTGGCTATGGTTGGGATTTAGGAAACTAAAATTATGGGAGGGTGTTTAGAGGACATAATTCCACCTCCTTAATATACAAAGGGTTGTGTTGATTTGGGGGGGGGGGTGTTAGAACCAATGGTTATGTAGTTTCATCACACCTCTAGATAATTTGGATATAGTTAGTTGAAAGGAAACAATTGAATAGTAGAGTAGTTAGCTAGAGGCTCGAATGAAGTGTATATTAAATGACCATCTTCATTGCTATATGAAAACTATATAAAGAATATTTAATTGGTATCATTTTATGGAAATGCTTTAAATAATTCATTTGTTTAATGGATTCAATTGCATATATGGCTTGAATATGTTCTATCCATATATGTTGAATTAATGGTGCTTAAGTTCATGGGAATGATCACAAGAATATTAAGTAGGTTGTTGAAATGCATACTAATTGTTGGTTTATCTTCAATCATGACACTTTATTTTCCATGAATGACATGTTGCAAGCCTTTTACTCATTGGCCATTCCATACAAGCTAATGTATGGTATTGAAGGTTGAATTGGGAATGGGTTTGAAGAAAAGAAAGGAGGGCATGAAACATGCCCCTTCATTTAGTGGAGTTGGAAACAACATCCAAGGATAAGTAACTAGAGGTATATTCTCAAAGTATTTTGCACTTGAGTCTTTAAATAACTTACAAGAATTGGAGAAGGTTGAAAGATACTCATTCTTTTTGTCAGTGAGAGAATAAAGTTTGAGAATCTATGACACTCTTGGGACACAACCATCTCTTTAATAATTAGAACTTGACACTTCATCTCTCAACCCAACCATCAATAATACACTTTGGTCAGTAGTGCGATATGTTGATATTTTGTCAAACACTTATCCAACAACTAGATTTTAGTCTCCAATACTTACTCACCATTATTGCATGTTAAATCCATAAGCATTCAAATGGAATTACAAGAAGAAATACAAATGACTAAGAACTTCAAATTTGCAGTGGAACTTATGAACAGTAGAAAAACATTCAACCATACATTTGACACAATAGTTTTTTGGGAAATGCCCCTGGAAAAACCCTGAAGGGAAAACCGGTCAATGAATGATTTCTTGAATTAAATGATCATAGAGAATTCCTAAAAATTATAATAGAGAATATAAAGGTGAAATGCACCTTAAACCACCTTGAAATTGTTCCAAACAATCAAATAAAATACCCAACCAAGGTATGGCCAGTATGGACCATGTACGACTGATTTATGTGTTAGAAAAATAGGACCATAGAGAAATAACAATAAACAATAAACAAGATGAAAATATTAAAACACATTACAAGAGAGACACATATATAATGTGGTTCACCCAAGATGGGATACATCCACATAGAAATTTTCATTTCTTTATTATTATACCATCCAAGAAAATAAAGGGATACAACCTGCAACAACCTCGCCACACTTTCTCTTCACTCTCTCATTGTATCTCTCTCACAATTTTAGAGATTTTTTTACAATGCTTCAATACAATACAAAACCGTATTGCCATGCATTCCTTTTATAAAGGGAATACCATGGGAAAATACCACGGGCTTCCCAAAACCATGGGATCGTAAACCACCCATTATTGACCAAGTCATGACTCTGAAATTATAACATTTTACAAGGCATTTTTTCCTAAATTTTCACTACGGGGGTAGCGAAGACTCTAGTGGGGGGGGGGGGAATCCCCATATTCCCCCTCGTAAGGTTCTGGGATCCAAACATGACTAAAATAACATCTTTGAATTAGGAATATCATTCTCCACAACCAACAATCTCCCACTTGGAGACTGATCACAACAAATCCACCGCTGCTGCATTTGTTGGACCATGCTCCGAACCTTGGACCTGGAAAATTTATCATCTTCACTTTCATGCTTGAAGGTCAACAGAAACTAAGTAGTAACCAAGTTTCTCTCTCGTTACTACCTTTTTCAACATGTTTGTAGGATTCTGGCTAGTATATATCTTTTCCAACTTTAACAGTTCATCTTCCAGATCAGATCTTATGAAATGGTACTTGAGTTGTATATGTTTAGAATTCAAATGGAAGGTTGAGTTATTTACAAGATGAATGAAAATATGGTTATCACTATACAACCTTATATTCTCCTACTTCTTACTGAATTCCTCCATGAACCTTTTGAAACCAAATCATCTCTTTACTAGCATATGTAGCAACAACATACTCTACCTCCGTTGTTGAAAGTGCAACAATATTTTGTAGTTTTGAAATCCAACTTACTGCTGTTCCAACCACAGTAAAGACATACCATATGGTGCTCCTCCTGCTGTATTTGTCACCTACCATATATGCAACAACATATCCCTGTAGAACAATGTTTGAACCTCCAAAACATAATGCATGGGAAGTGGTACCTCTCAAATACCTGAGAATCCACTGTACTACCTTCCAATGCTCTTTACCTAGATTATTCATATACTTGCTCAAAACCCCCACTACATGTGCAATATCTGGTCTTGTGCACACCATGGCATACATTAAGCTTCCAACTGCTGATGAATAGGTAACCTTAGGCATGTATTCTATCTCTTCCTATGTCTTGGGACACATCTCCTTACTTAGTTTGAAATGGCTGGACAAATGTGTACTATTTGGTTTTACATTCTTCATTCTAAACCTATCCAATACCTTTTCTATGTACTCACCCTGAGACAATGTCAATTTGTGATTTTTCCTATCTCTTAATGTTATTCTCAGACCAAGCATTTGCTTTGCAACACCCAAATCCTTCATCGGAAATGGCTTAGCTAGTTTCCTTTTGAGCACATTTATAACCTGTATGTTAGACCCTACAACAAGCATGTCATCTACATATAATAAAAAGATAATATACCTTCCTTTATCTAGCCTCTTGAAATAAACACAATGCTTAGAATGACGTCTACTATAACCCCGTTCTGTCATAAACTTATCAAATTTTAAATACCACTCCCTTGGAGCTTCCTTCAGGCCATACAAACTCTTCTTTAACCTGCAAACCAAATTCTCCTTCCCTTTGGCCTCATACCATTGTGGCAGTTGCATATAAATATCTTCCTCCAAATCCCAATGGAGAAATACTGTTTTTACATCTAACTATTCAAGATGCAAATATTCTACCTCTAGTAGACTTAAAATATTCCTAATTGAATTCATTTTAAAAAGAGAAAATATTTCATCAAAATATATACCTTTCTTTTGTGCAAACCCCTTTACAACAAGTCTCGCCTTGTACCGCTTCTTTCCTCCTCCTTCTTTCAACCGGTAAACCCATTTATTTTTCAATGCTCTTTTAGCTGCAAGAAACTAAACCAAATCCCATTTTTGGTTTCTTACCAATGAGTCTTTCTCCTCATCCATGCCTTTATCCCACTTCCTTTTAGTTTACACTCGCATTGCTTCTTCCTAACATTCTGGTTCACTAGAACCAATCATCAATAAATAATACAATGAAGGAGAGAATTGTTTAGGAGGTCTACTTAACATGGTATATATTATTACATTTGCAGGAGTTTGAGGTACCTCCTACTGTTCTTGATTTTCTGGCACCTTTGGAACTTCATTTTTATTTTATTTGATCAAGCACTGTGTACTCTATGTTTTCCTTTTCCTCTTTCTTTCCCCGCAATTAGTATTTGCACATAACCTTTTCATTGAATACCACACCTCTAATCCTAATGATTTTGTGATTTTCATAATCTTGTAAGCAATAACCAAAATCATCAAACCCATATCCAATAAAGGTGCGTTTCTTGGATTTAGTCTCAAGATTTGTTCTATTTTCTTTATCAATATGAAAAATGCTTCACAACCAAAAGTTTTGAGAAATTAGTAGTTTACCTTTTTACGTGTCCATGCTTCCTCTGTAATTCTACCATCCAAATCAATTGAATTCCTTATGTTTATTAAGTAAACAACGATATCTACAACATCATCCCAAAATGGTAAGGGAAACCCTGCATGCAATCTCATACACCTTGCACTCTCTATGATCGTCCTATTCATCCTTTTTGACACACCATTTTCTTGCGGTGTTCCTAGTACTGTCTTTTCTCTATGAATCCCATGGTATGAACAATAAATATCAAACTCCTTACTGTACTATTCACCTCCATTATCATATCTAAAACACTTCAATATTTTCCTTGTCTCATTCTCAACGAAAATTTTCCACTTCTTAAAAGTAGAAAATAAATCAAATTTATGTCTAATGCAATAAACCCAAGTTTTTCTAGTTGCATCATTAATAAAAGTAACATAATAATGAGAGCCACCAAGATATTGTACCTGATCTGGTCGCCACACATCTATAGGCACAAACTCTATCTTTTCACTCTTCTTTTGTTTCCAAACATTGATAAATCCAACTCTCTTATGTTTTCCATAAACACAGTTCTCACATAATTCAATCTTACTTGCTTCTGATCTGGAAGCAATTTCCTTGAGTGGAGAATCTGCATCCCTTCTCTCTCATGCGACCAAGTCTATGATGCCACAATGCTGTACCTATTTATGTGGAAGCTATAGAGATATAATAATTACTATTATGAGGACATAAATATAGCGTACCTATCCAATCTCCTTTTTCTATTACCAATGCTCCTTTAGTGATCTTCCACCACGTTTTTCCAAATGTAGACAAACAACCACTATATCCTAAATGACCTGTTGAGATCAGATTTATTTTCATAGCAGGAATATGCCTTACATATTTTAGCATCCATTCATTTCATTATTTAACTTAATTCACACCTTACCCATTCCAACAATTTTACATGGTTCATCATTCCCCAATAAAACATGTCCAAAATCACCCGGGACATAATCATTAAATAATTTCCTATGGGGTGTAGCATGAAATGAATCCCCTGAATCAACTACCTGTTAATCACTAGTATTATCTAATGCGATAATTAAAGCATCTTCTAAAACATCGCCTGCTACATTAGCTTCTTGAGTAGTCTCCTGCTGTCCGTCTCCTTTCTTCTTTGGAACTCTGCATTCTTTCTTCAAAGGTCCACTCTTACCAGTACAATTCCAACACTCTATCTTTCCAAGTATGGACTTGGATCTACCCTTCCTAGACTTGTTGTGATGACCCAAAATCTTTCCTCTCTCTCTTTTTCTTCCCATGCTCTCCATGTTCAACGCATTACCTAATGTCTTGACTGTTCTTTTTCTTCACATTTCCTCACTAAGAATAATACCAACAACATCATCAATTTAAGAGTGTTTGAACCAGGGACAAAGTTACTTACATCCATGATCAAGTCATTCCATATTTCTTCCAATGAGAACAAGATTAGAATATCCCTAACCTCATCATAAAATTTAACTCCTACAAAATTTAGCTGATTATTAACCATAATAAATTCATTTAAATCATTAACAACAGATCCACTTGATGACATCTTCATATTAAATAAATGCTTCAATAGAAATACCTTGTTGGAAGCCAAGGTTTTTTCATAGAGCTTAGCCAATGCGCTCATTACAACCTCCATTTTCTTTTCTTTTGAAATATTGAAAGCCATCGATGAAGCCAGTAAAAAATGTATTGTTTCCAGTGCCTTTCTATCAAGAACTGTCCATTATTTGTCCTTCATAGTTGTTGTCTATTTTGTTTTTCCGCCCAATGATAGGAACAAATATTTTTGGTACAGATAGTCCTCCATTTGCATCTTCCATAATTGTTTGTTTTGGACATTAAATTTCTCAACCCTAAAATTTACTTCTTCTTCCATTTCTCCCACTAGAACTGAGAACCCTTCTTTCCTACGAGTTTACCATCCAAATAGACCTTTTGGATTTGATACCAATTGTTAGAAAAATAGGATCACAGAGCAATACCAATAAACAATAAACAAGATGCAAATATTAAAAGAAATTACAAGAGAGACATAGATATAATGTAGTTCACCCAAGATGGGATACACCTACACATAAATTTCAAATCCTTTATTATTATACCATCCAACAAAATTAAGGGATGCAACTTGTAACAACCCAGTGCACTTCATCTTCTCTCTCTCACAACCAGAGAGATTGTTTTACAATGCTACAACACAATACACAACTGTATTACAATGCCTTCCTTTTATAAAGGGAATACCATGGGAAAATACCGTGGGCCCATAAATAACCCGTCATTGACCAAGTCACGACTTTCAAATTACAACATTTTACCAGGCATTTTTTCCTAAATTTTCACTACAGGGGTGCTTCCCACAAACCTCCATCAGAGGGGGATCCCAAAATAGTCATTGCCCCTTGGACCCCCTTGATGACTATAGTGAGGGGTAAAATCCCCCTTTTACCCTCCCAATACCCCCACACCCCAGTCATGTGCTAGGATCTAATCACGACTAAAATACTATCTTTGAATCAGGAGGATCAGGCTCCACAACCAACAATATGGTCACCCACACATGATATACAAACTAAAAAATATATTGTATGGTATGCTTCCTTTAAAACCATGACAAATCTGTACAATACAATCATTGTACCTACTGTATGTTGTCCTTTTACTACTGCTACAATTTTCCTTGGAATTTGTGCCACATTCCAACCTTGAGATTTGTTCCCTCCTTAGAATTTATGCCCTTCTTGCCTCTTAATATTTGTGCGGTCCTTGGAATTTGTGCTCTTGTCTTATTTCTATCCAAATTTCTTCTCTTGATCTCTTCAAGAACTATCTCATTCAATGTGCCTCTCCACTCTCCTTAGGCCTCTTTTATAATTTCATTAATGATTCTTCACCTTCTCTTATATCGTAACGATCAATATTAGATCTTGGCCTCACTATATCAATGGTCACGACTCAATCTCTCATTGAGATGACTTAAATCACTTAAGTCAATTTAGTAATTAAATAAAAATTCACTTTATAAAGTCCTCACCTAGAGAGTCACTTTTCAGACCACTTCTATATTCTAGACACATAGCCTATGCAGAAGTACCTGTTCGAACTACAAAAAACTAACACTCCCTCTTACTAAAGAATATACTTATGGAATCTCCACCTAGATCTATCTCAAACCCCATCACTCTATCTACTATTGTAGCTACTCCCTTTGAACCAAAAGGCCTCTCTGCTACCTACACTGAATCATGTGTTAAAGATTGGTTCCTACAAAACATGTTTCTAGAAGTCTCCTCAACTTCCTAAACATCCAACTGAGTCATATAATACCAAATAAATATACTAAAAGTACTGGAAGGACCCACACAACAAATTTTCCCTGATATTTGCATGAGCACTGAATCCAATATCCCCTTGGAACCAACCACATGCTATCTCAACAACTTGTACAATATCCCCTATATAACACCAAGCACTTCTGTTGTGTACAGGGTAGATCCATTTGGATATATAATTACCTATCCATGTTGGAACACCATGCTATATTCCTCATCCTCCAATGCTGATATTGAGAGTGAACTAACATTCAGACGTGGAACAAACAACACCTCATCCACCTCTGGAGATCCTCTTGACTCTAGATGGAATATCACACATCCTATCCCCTGAAGTCCATGCATGATGTCGACTCCACTATCAACATTTCAACAAGATAAAGCCACACATATTTATGGTCATATTCAAGAGTGGCACCGACGAAATAGGTTGATTATGGGAAAAATTCCACCCTATTTCTTATTGGAATTGTTCCTCAAATATTTATTGCCTTATATCGCGAAAGATGTTTCAAAATCTAGAGTGTGTAATGAGGAACACGATATCTTAAGGGATTAGTAGTTGGATTTGATTTGCTCAGTCTGGGATTTTTTATGAGATTATCCCTAATGTGCCATGGTCTAACTTTGATCCTATGTTCAAACCTAGGCCGCATGCCAATGGTATTGTTGGATCCATAAGTACGAAGTTCATAGACCATGTTACACATCAAATGCAAGATTTTCCTATTAATCAATCTAAGATAGGTCATGATACGGTCTCATCCACTCCCACCCAGTTCATGGATGTAATCTCAGTGCATTCATTGGATCAGAAGGGTAACCAACATCACAGAAGAAATAGAAGAAAGAGAAGAAATAATAAACGGGGTGGGAATAGGAAGGAGAATCAGAATTATGAAAAGAATATGGATAATTGTTGATGTATTTGTAACTTTATAATGTATTCACTTGTATATTTCTTATTGTATTTCATTATACCCTGACAGAGATGTTTGTTCCTTCGATCGAGAGAGTCATTAATATAATAAAGTCATGTAAAGTCATCGAGGTTAACCCTCCGTTGTAAGTTGGGGAAATAGTCCCTACAGTTGAGTCATATAAGGGTTATTAGACTCTCCTAGTGAGGTCAGACCTGTAGAGTAAAAGTCAATGGGAAAACAAGTATAAATAGAGAGTGAGACTCTCTATTTGGAACACACACTCACTCAACAGTAGCGCATGAGTGAGAGAGAAGTAGCTCGCACAAGAGAGAGAGAGAACAACTGTCGGAGATCATGTTTGTATCTTTGGGTTTTACTTTTTTTATTGGTGCTCATTCTATCTCTGAGGAAGTTCTGGGGTTTTCTCCTTTATGGTTTCCCCGAGGAAAATTCTTTGTGTCTCTTGTCTCTTGTGATTATCGCTGTGCATGTTATTCTCTCAGATAAGATCCTAGATCATATTAATTAAATGATAAAGATCTTACATGGGATAAGAGCTAACCTAAGAAGAAAACAATGTGCAGCTGCAGAATCTAGGGCTTCTTACTTTTTGGGTCTCTCTCCACAGATCATCAGCTAAAGGAGGCTAGGCTAACTCTCCATTGAAGGGCGTATCTTTCTGTCGTAGCATAATCTGATTTCGAGCATTTTCAGTTTTTGATCTATCACTACTGCGGGAAATTAGGGATTTTCACAGAAGTGGAATTTTTGAGTGAGCCCAACATAGGATTGCTCTCCTCCTCAAAATCAAAATTTAGAGACCAATATCAATTTTTTTGGTTGGGTAGAACTCTGAGACAGTCAAACTCTAATTTTACGCTGGACCAGAAAATCAACATTGCAAAAGATCAGCTCCAGATCTAGTTCCGACATCTCAAATTGGTAAGATCTAAATATTTTGTATTTCCATTTGAGGTTATCGTTAAAGATGTCTCATCACACCAAGGTTGATGAAAAGCTTGAAGGATTTGAAAACTTCCGAGCATGGAAGTGTAGGATCTCACTCATTCTTGAAGAAAATGAATTGGACACCTACATAAGTGGAGAGGTTCCAGTTCCAGAGGGAGATGAGGCTAAATCCTTACACAATAGGAACTTGGTCAAGGCCAATAGGATTATTGATGATTCTATCAAGGATCACCTTATACCACAAGTGTCTTCCCTAAAGACACCTAAAGAGATGTTTGATTCCTTGACCAAGATATTTGAAGGGAAGAATATAAATCAGAAGATGACTTTGAGAAATCAGTTGAAGAATGTGAAGATCCAGAATGCAGAGACCATACAGTCATACTTTACAAGGGTATCTCAAATCAAAGAACAACTTGAAGCAGTGGAAAAAGAAGTAGAGACTGGAGAAATTGTGATGACCACCTTGAATGGTCTCCCTAGGTCATGGGACTCCTTCATTCAAGGGATTTGTGCTAGAAGAAAGTTAATCACTTCCAGAAGAAGCTCAAAAGAAGAAGCTCAATTAGTATCTTGAGAAGGAAAGATGGGAAATGAATATCAAGCTCTCAGAGCACACACCAAGAAAATCAGAAGGGACTGACATCATCCCAAAGGTAAGCATTCTCACCAAAAAGATAACCCTAGAAGATCTAGCAGAGATCTTTCTAAACTCAGATGCTATACAGGTGATGTGAAAGGATATGTTGCCAGAGATTATCCTAGAAATAAAGATGGCTCTCACAATAAGAAGGACAACAAAAGAAGACATCATGCTCACACTGCAGAGGATGATGAACCTCCCAGAAAGAGAGTCAAAGAAGAAAGTGAATATTCTTCAAGCGATGAAGAGTATGTTTTGATTTCTGCCCTCACGGGAACTGTCACACATGGAAGCAATGAATGGCTCATAGATAGTGGGGATTCCAAGCATATGAGGGGATTCAAATAATCCCTTGTGAAATTATCTGAACATGAGTCACCCCACAAAGTGAAACTTGGGGATGCCTACCAGTATCCCATAAAAGGTAGTGGTGAATACTTCTATAAGATAGACTCTGGAAAGTCTATGAAGATAAAGGATGTCTTGTTTGTATGAGGACTAAAGAAGAATATTATCTCCATATCTGCATTGGATGCAAAAGGCACGAGGGTTTCATTTGTAGATGGACAAGTCCTTATGTGGCCAAAGAGAAAGACTATAGATGATGCAATAGTGATTGGGGAGCAGTATATGATGTAGTAGTGATGAGTCCGAGAGCCTTTATGACATGGTGGTAGCGTGGGCCTCCCATGGTAATATGTAAGTGCATAGCCTTTCTGACATGGTGGCAGGCTGGGCCTCCCTTGGTCAGATGTAAGTGCTCGGCCTTTCCAACATGGTGGTAGGATAGGCCTCCCATTGTCGGATGTATGTGATGGGCCTTTTCGACATGGTGGCGGGCTGGGCCTCCCATGGTCAGGTGCAAGCGCTAGGAATTTTTGACATGGTGGCAGGCTCGGCCTCCCAAGGTCAGATGTAAGCACTGGTCCTTTCTAACATGGTGGCAGGTTCGGCCTCCCATGGTCAGATGTAAGCACTGGACCTTTCTGACATGGTGGTAGACTGGGACTCCCATGGTCATATGTAAGTGCTAGGAATTTCTGACATGGTGGAAGGTTGGGCCTCCCATGGTCGGATATAAGTGCTAAGAACTACATATAGCATGAAAAAGGGTTGGCTCTGCAGAACTTCCTATGACGATTAGATTTGAGAGATAACACCATTTTATTGAGATAGCAGGAGTAGTGGTGATGATGATCCAGCTTTGATGATGATCCAGTAATGAGGACTTGTGCTGA
The DNA here is from genome assembly GCA_001517045.1 of Pseudotsuga menziesii. NCBI lineage: Eukaryota > Viridiplantae > Streptophyta > Pinopsida > Pinales > Pinaceae > Pseudotsuga > Pseudotsuga menziesii. The sequence continues at coordinate 337,281 of LPNX010108963.1, forward strand.
TGAACTGTGTCAAGAGAATACCTTCCTAGTTAAGAGGGAGTGTTGATGTATTTGTAACTTCAGAATGTATTCACTTTTATATTTCTTATTGTACTTCATTATACCCCGATGAAGATGTTTGTTCCTCCAATAGGGAGAGTCATTAATATAATAAAGTCATGTAAAGTCATTGAGATTAACCCTTCATTGTAAGTAGGGGAAATAGTCCCCACAGTTGAGTCATATTAGGGTTATTAGACTCTCCTAGTGAGGTCGGCCCTATAGAGTAAAAGTCAAGTGGAAAACAAGTATAAATAGAGAGTGAGACTCTCTATTTGGAACACACACTCAATCAATAGTAGCGCACAAGTGAGAGAGAAGTAGCTCGCATAAGAGAGAGAGAGAGAATAACTATCGGAGATCATCTTTGTATCTTTGGGTTTTACTTTTGTTATTGGTGCTTATTCTATCTCTGAGGAAGTTGTGGGGTTTTCTCCTTTATGGTTTCCTCAGGAAAATTATTTGTGTCTCTTATCTCTTGTGATTATCGCTGTGCATGTTATTCTCTCAGATAAGATCCTAGATCATATTGGTTAAATGATAAAAATATAACAATAATGTTGGGGGGGACAAGAAGCCTAAGAGAAAGGTTAAATCCTCTTGCAAACTATGTGCAGGAGACCATCTAACTTACTTGTGCCCTCGTATCGAAGTACATCGCACAGAGCCCATATTTGTTGATTGGCCCTTTGCCTCATAATAAAAATATGGCTTCGAGAACCATGGACACCAAAAGCAGTTCCGATGGGAATAAAAAACCACTGGCTACTGAAGGTGGACACGATTGCATCAACATGATGTCAGCTGCTAATGTTGTGACTCGCTTGAAATATTATTGTTCGTCACAACCCAACATGGGTAAGGATCCTCCACCTCTTGAAATTCCGTTGTAGATTGATAATCATGAAGAAATACCTCATATACCTAAGGGAGTCCTCAAGCATATAGGATACAATCATTATTCTGAAGATTCCCAACATTACTCTATTATGGAGGATTTGGGATAGACTCACTATGATATGTTATCTATGGAAGTGTTTCAGAATTGTCCTTCATAACATAGAGATTTTTTGTATGCTCTCGCAGTACTTGATCGTAATTCCTCCACCATAGTTAGATTTGAAACCCATGAGGTCCAGCCTCACTTTCCTTACCATGTGTCCTTTCTAGTCTGTGTGGAGTATCTCAACAACACCGTTAAACATATAGTTATTGATGAAGGCGATGCAACCTCCATGATGTCTCTGGCTTGTTGGAAATGCCTTGACTCACCCATGCTGTCGAAATCTATGACAATGTTGATTGTGTTTGATGGACGTTCATTTTGGATGCATGACATTATTCCTTCTCTTCAGCTCTATTTTGGAGGGAATACCATGCCGGTCGAGGTTGAGGTGGTTGATGCACCCCTTGACTACAATCTTTTACTGTGTCAGAACTGGATTTATGCTATGAAAGTGATTGTGTCATCCATATTTTGAGTGGTGTGCTTCCATTTTGAGGTTCATATAGTGACGATCAACCATATGTCTTTTGATGATTTTAGTTCCTATGTATCATCGAGATTGACTATCCCAGCTATTGATAATTCTCAGCTGACAACTGGGAATATTGGTCTCAAAATATATCCATCGTTAATGAAAACTTTTAATATTTCAACACCAATTATAGCTATTATATATACTCCTAGCATTGATTCGTCATCAGTGACTTCGGTCCCGTTTCGTACTATGTATTTGGATGACCCATGGACTCATCCTTCCCCGAGTACTTTGGATGAAGATCTTAGATCTACTAGGTGGAGAATGTCGTTGTTTGTATAGGAAGTTACGTATCAAGATACACATGAGCCTGTTATAGACCTTGGTCCTTCCTATTCATGGACGAAGGAGGGAGGTTGCGTTGCCATGCTTGTATGATTGCCTTGACGAGATTTTTCCTTCAGATGAAGAGATTCTTGAGGCCATTAATGGTCCATAAAAACATTGGGAGGAGATGCATCATCGATATTAATTCCTCTCGGAGCTTGAACGATTCGAGCATGATGAAGTTAGGCTGTCCTTAAGCATGAGTGTTTGTCACCCCATTGTCCCATTAGGTACTCATGATATATATGCCGAAGGGAACATGGTGAAGTTATCTCCTATGATTTTGATCAACATCTCTCAGATTCATGGTAAAATCAAGAATGTGTACATCAGTGTAGACTCCTCGCCCGATGAAATCAAGAGATACACTGAGCTCTTTAAATAATTTCATGATGTATTTTCTTAGTCGTATGAAGAGATGCTAGGCATTGAACCTAGCATTGTTGAACATGATATCAAAACACTAATTTTTTTTGACAACTCTTGGGTGCAATGAATCCTTGTAAAGCACCTGCCATCAAGGTTGAGATAGAGAAACTGCTCAAAGTCGGTTTCATCTATCTAGTTCCCTTAACTAAATAGGTATCCAATCCCATTCCGGTCGAGAAGAAGGGGACCATCCGTGTGTGCACAAATTTTAGAGACCTGAATAGGGTCTTTCAAAAAGATAAGTTATCCAGATCATTCATTGATCATATTTTGGATGAGTGTGTGGGGAGTGAAGTTTTTTCGTTGATGGATAACTTTTTGGGGTACAACCAGATACAAATTAAACTTGAGGATCAACATAAGACTGCGTTTATTTGTCCTTGGGTTACTTTTGCATACTAGAAAATGCCTTTCAACCTTAAAAACATTGGATATACTTTTCAATGGGCTATGGATTTTTCTTTCCACAACCTCAAGCGTATTATCAAAGTTTATTTGGATAATTTAGCTACTCACTCTCATCTGAGGGTGGATAACCCAGATCATTTGTGCTTTGTATTTAAAATATGCCGCCATTATAAAATTTAGTTAAATCCTTAGAAGTGCATCTTTTGTGTGAGAGTTGGTCGATTCATTATATTGAAGGAGAGGATTAGGGTCAATCCGCTAAATGTTGAGGAAATACTCCAGTTGTCTCCCCCGTGCACAATTCGACGTCTTCAGAGTATCTAGAGGATGAGAAATTTCTTACATTGATTCGTTGTCAATTATGCCAATTCAACCAAGGGGTTTATATGCTTATTGAATAAGAGTACCCAATTCATATGGGATGAGCGATCACATGATTCCTTTGATGCCCTTAAGAAATCCTTGACATCGACCCCCGTGATTAGTCCACCTGACTATAGATGTGATTTTTTGTTATATGTGGCCGTGTCTAAAGAGACGATTGTTATGGTTCTAGTTCAAGCGAATGATGAGATCCATGAGCATGTTATCTATAATTTTAGCTGGAATCTCATTGATGCTAAACTTAGATATAGATTTTTTTCTTTGCCAGAATACCATTGTAGCTCACATCAATCCATTTCAGTTTGTCTTGACGAGACGAATGATTGGGGGGGGGTATAATAAATGGAATGCCATTTTGCAAGAATTTGACTTTGATTTTGTTTCAGAAAAAGTGAAGAAGTCGTTAACCTTTGTAGAGATTATATATGATATTCCTAATTTGGATGAAGATAGGATTCACGAGGATTCATTCATTGAGGAGCATGTTTTCCTCATTTCGACTGTTGACCCTTGGTATGGTGATATCATGATATATCCTTATACTTTGAAGGTTCCCTTTCACTTATCAAGGGAGGAATGATGACACCTATGTCATAATTATAAGAAATACCTTATTACCGGTGACACATTATATCACCGTGGGGTGGATTCCATTTTGCGTCTCTATTTAACTCACGGCGAGGCTGAGATTGTGCTAAATTATTGCCACGGTGGGGTGTGTGGCGGTAATTTATGTGGGATTTCTGCATCCCAAAAAATACTTAGAGTGGGTTACTATTGGACTTCAACATTCAAAAATTGTGTTAATATAGTCAAGTGATGCCACCCTTCCCAAGTGTTTTCATAGAATATGTGCTCGCATCCTGTCCCATTACAATGTATTATCACCATCGGTCCTTTCACTAAGTGGGGGGTGGAATTTATGGATTGAAACCCAATGTTAGCTGGGGGGAGAAATCACATTATAGTGGTTGTATACTACTTCATGAAATGAGAAGATACTATGCCTACAATTAAATTCGATGGTGAGATGGTCGCTTACTTTGTATTCAAGTAGTTATCACTCGATTAAGAATCCTGAAGGATATTGTCATTGACCATGGCAGGAACTTTCAGAATAAGATGATGACAAAATTAGCTTCAAAACTAGGGTATAATGAAGAACAATTTTCTTCTTATTACCCTCAAGAAAATGGCCAGGTTGAAGCAGTTAACAAGTCCCTTAAAGCCATTTTACAAAGAACCATAAAAACAAGTAAAAGTAACTGGCATGTCATGCTTTACCCTGCTTTGTGGGATTATAGAACCGCAGTCAATACTGCCACCATATTCTCTCCTTAACAGTTAGTACAAGGGGTCGAGTCGGTTTTACCGTTTGAGTGTGAGATTCCTTCATTGAAATTGGCGATAGAGTTTCTACCTGACACTTCAAAACGAGAAGAATGTTTGGTCCACTTGGAGCACCTAGATGAACAGTTTCGGGATGCATTAGTGGATCTAGAGGTGAATAAGCACCGCATTAAATCCAAGTATGATAAGTATGTCAGTCCCTGTCAAATTAGTGAAGGTGACTTGGTCCTCTTATATGATCAAGCCAATGAACCTATTGGGGCTTGGAATTTTAACCCTATGTGGCATGGGCCTTACATGGTAAAGCGTGTCCTAGAGAAAGGTGCCTATGAGCTGGAGTATTATGAAGGGAATTCCTTGGAGGAGCCTAGAAATGGGATCTATATTAAGAAATATTATCCTTAACATTTAGTAAGGCCTACATCTTGTATATTACTGTACAACTTGTATAGTTTATTTTTTTCTTCTTGTAGTGTTATCGGTTTGTTGACAGGCTTCCTCTTTTGTGGCAGATGTTAATGGGATCTTTGATCTATTTAGGATCCACTGACAGGGCCATCCACCACACCAATAACTTAGCTTCAACTGCCCAGGTGATCTATACACTTGGGGGTCAGTTGGTGTCTTCTAGAGGTGTTTGTATCTAGTCATTGTTTAATAACATTGTTGAGTATAGTCCCGTGATTGAATTATTACATGATTCCATTTACAATGGTGTCTGATCCCTTGAAGTTCACCTTAAATACTAGTTAGTGATGTCAAAGTTAAATGGCTTGTAACATATCAGGGATCCTACATTGTTAAAGAGATTCTTGAGGGTAATATTTTTGGAGTGACAATTTGATTACATTACATACATTCATATACCTAGACTATAATCATGTTGTTGATTCATATGCAAATTACATATTAGATTGGCACTTGTCACATCCATAAATAAGCATGAACATTTAAATCACATTCACATTTAAACACATTTGTAAATGTACCAAACCGATTGCTATAAGTTTTTATTTTCAAATAGATTTCAAAAATGGTGTCATAGTACAAAATATCATAAGTACAAAAATGGGGCTTTAATCCACCAAAATATACACGACTGATACAAAATTTCTACGTAGGAATCTATGCCTATGGGCATGGGTGATGATCATGATAACACATGATTGCATTATCCAACTGCCTCAACAACTTGACCCACGGACAGGGTACGCCTACTACATGTCTATGCATAACCTTGGGAAATTCCTCGATTTGCACCATGGGTATCTTGTGTGTCAGTCAGGTGATGTTGCCATGTATGTTTTGGAGCTTCTGCTCAGCGTCAACATCGATCATATTTACCCCTCGTCCCATCTGTTGATGTCGAGAAAGCCATCCGGTCTTCGCGAACCCACGTTTGAGCAAATATACCTAATGTTAGTACTTTTCACCACCAAAAACATGTTTTTGATTTCCAAATCCATAAAAAATACATTTTTTTTATATAATTAAAAAAATAATACAAATGGGATCTTACCCATATTTCCATATGCGTCCCTTGGTGGTAGGGGCATGTCACGATCTCCACAAAAATCTATCCCTTAATAGGGGTATTCGTCTATGGCTATGACCTATCGTCGCCACTAGTGGAAGAAGTCAGATGTGAATGGAGAAGTTGTCCTATCTCCCCCTAGCCTCCTGTTGAGGCCTGGAAATTCATAGGAAACAAAAGCAAGGGATTCTCCCCATCGGCCTGGTTCTAAAGTTTCGTCTAGGCATCAACATTCTCTTAAGGGTCTCGATGAGGTCCATTCTGATGTTTCTCAGCCAATCTTCAGTTAAGAATATTTGTGCTTCTAGCAGGTGGTAGGCTAGGGCTACATATCCTGGGCTATAGGCAGCATAGCCTTGTTTGTCAACATTTTCAAGAATCATCATGGTTACATCTGCCCTGGGTAGAATCCACCCAATCACTTCAGAGCATGGAAAGAGCTCTGGTCTTGTAGCAATCTTCATCAGTGAAGACCTTTCTATATTTGCGTATATTCCTTCTTCCTCAAAGCCTATATCAGGCACCTCTCGATGCGTGATCAATCTGTAGATGTCTCCCCATTGATACTTAGGCTCTACACCAGTTATGCACTTGGTGTCCTCATATATATATTCAGTCTTGGTGATAATTTCCATGTCGGGATCCTCTTCGACCACAAGAACCTTCTTCTTTTGACGCTTTGACATTTTGAGTTCGGAATCTTCCTGTCATATATGAAATTATAATCATTAGGCCATTTCCGGATAAGTTGCAAAGATTGAGATAACAATGTACAGTGTTTTACTTCAATGTGTTTAACATGACGGAAATTAATTAAATGAATCAAATATGTGCAGGCTAATACTTCTGTCTAATACTAAAACAACTCCATCAATGAAACTCGAGTGGGAAACAAAATCTACATTAAAAAGAAGAAACCTCAGGCTCTCTGTGGGCGCCATGATCATTGCGCTACATAAAATGACAGGAGGACTTATTCAAGTTTTTCAACGGGGTGCCTCAACAAAAACACTACCCATGCAATCTATGGTCAATATAACGCTGTGCGGTGATACACTCCCCCAGACTAGCTCGGGTCCGAAATCGACCGTGAACAAGGTAGCTTCGAAACAGCGTGGTGAAACGTGGCTTTGGTTTGAAGGATATGGGCAACATGAGAGGGGGAAACCAGTCCAATACTTCACAGGGAGGCCATGAAAAACCTTCCCCGAACGGCCTATCATAAAACAGGGCAGACTAGTGCAGACAGCGTAACGGCCGTTTGCACCAATTTCCCCAACCACCAAGCGCAGGGTCGAAAAACATAACTGCCGCGGAGGAAAACTACCGCGCAGGCCACAAAACGCCCCCACTGATAGTTACGCTACAAGCCCCCACTATATATGCATGTAAACGACGGGGACCAAGAGAAAAACGGTCGTGAAAAACCTAACCGTGGAACAATCATCAAAACGCTTGAACGGAATGGGATAATGCATACAAGAGCCTACCTGGAACTACTACGCGACTGGCGAGAGGAGGACTGTTAAGCTTCCACAGTTGAGCCACCTGGGAATGAGGGTACACTGACAATGGGGGTCCGACCGAGCTCAAGAGAATGACAGCGCATGAAAACGACAATGCACGACAATCCAAAATAGCAATAGAATAATCAACACTCGACCCCATATATATATATGGTCAACCATAAGCGGTGGGAGAAACATCGAACGGTGGAAACAAAAGGATCGAAATGTCGCAAGCACATCTCCTTCCGCAACGTCGGGTGCTAAAAAACCTAGGAGAATCGTCGAGACATCCGGGAGAAAGCCAGTAACACATCGGAGCTCACAAGACTAATCGTCGGAGCGATAGCAGGATAAGGAGCCGCAACGATGGAATCATAAAGGACATCACATTCCGTAATAGGCAAGATCTAAATCGGAGGAAAAATCAACTAAATGACCGGAAAGATAGTGCTTTTTGCAGCCGCAACGACGGAAGCCCAAAAATTAAGTATCAACGAAACAACAAAGAGGGGTTGAAAATTCAATGTAACTATCGGGGGACTTCACAATCTGCTGTCCACAACTGCGGAGAACGTAGAAACAAACTGTTTCGACGTGAATCCAAAAGTCAGCCGATTGAGACAAAATGCATCGGAGAAAAATATCGAAGCTAAATCTTATTACTTCTCCACAACGGTGGGAGCGTAAGTAAATAAACTTCCGACTTAAGCACTCAAAAAAATGCATTCAAAGGCAATGGTAAACTCAAACAAGTAGTGGATCATTTCTGGCATTAGGAAAAGTCTTTCTGAAGAGTCATTAAACCCAAATCAAAGAAGAAAATCAAACCAATATAAGCAAAAGGAGGGTCCCGAAATTTTTTGAATTTTGGGAAAAGGTTGTAGCTGCAACAATTGGCGACTACCTGGTGAACCCCAGATTTATGACTTAACTTCTTCCCAGTAAAAGACTGTCTAGCTCAAAAGTTGAATTCTCCTAGATGCTCGTATTCCTAAGATGGCCAATCCCATGCATTTAAATCATTGAGAAGTAGTTCATTCTTTGGGTAGTGAGAATACTCAAAATATTTGCAAGTCTGAATAACTCTTTTGAGGCCTAATAAGTGAGATTTATTTTACCCCTGTCCTTAGGTAGTTTCTAGCTTGGAAACCATAGGATTGTAACATATGGTAAACAACACTATTCCTTTGTTCCCCATTCCCATGCCAATTGCACTTTTGTGCCATTTGAACTTTAGTTCTTTTGAGTCCTCCATATGCCTTTCTTTCTGAATTTTATTTAGGCTCCTCTATCCATAGTGTCCTTTTGTGTGAGAGAAGAATTTACTTTCATCTCACAGACAGAGAAGAACTTTTGGCAATTTGGGATTCATGCTTTTGATACTATGCTTTGATATGCATTGTTTCTTTAAGGAGTTTAGACTCTTGATAGCCTTTAGGCTTTTCTGAAATTATGGCATGGGATCATTTATATATAATACACTGTTTACCTTGCTTCCTTTCCGTGGCTCCTTCGCTATCACTCCCTTGGACATTTTAGATGTGAAATGGATGGAGCCTCAAAATAGTATTCCAGACCTCTTAATTCTGAGTTATTTACCAGGGGTTAAGTAGGACTTCAATGAATTCATGGCCAATTAGGAACACTTCCCACTAGAAGACATTTGATTGGTTAAATGCATAGCCTTTTGCTCAATATTTCAGTTAATTAAGAACCCTGATGTTTCCATTGCAACCAAAAGTTTGCCTCTTTATTCAAAAACAAAATAACTAGCAACAACGCTTTAAACCAAAAGAAAGCAACATCAATTTATTTATGTACAAAGCAAAAAGAAAATGTGTGCCCACCCTAAAAAATTATTCAATCTAACGACTTAAAGGGCTAGGCTGTAGTGTAGGCCAAAAACCTATCCATGGTCTAATTGTACCATTTTTGAAATCGAAACCATGTCTACTAGTCTATAGTTATCCTTATCAGCCTGAGGAAGTTGAAGGAGCTCAGGCTGAGCGTCAATTCTAGAACTGGCCTTTCCCGAGGTATGATATCTTCATTCAAGTTCGGTTAGATAATTTCCCAGGACAGAATTAGCAGATTCATATTCTTCCTCCAACTTAGTGATAGTATGTTTCATGTAAGGTTCTCTCAAAATTTTAATCTGATTTGGGGTACCCTTATGAGGTAACCATAAATGAGACCAGTCTGAAGCAAAATAACCTTTTAACTTGGTAGACCAATCTCAGTTCATAATAAGCCCATATCCATCCGGTATGTCAGCCACCATAATGTCAATAAATTGACAAATCTTGTTATTTGCAGATAATCGTATGAGAACATTCTTCATTTCTCCCACTACTTTGACATTTGTTCTGTCCAGTTGCACTACTTCCCAGGCTGTAGGATTTGGTTTCCCATTAATCTTTTTGCAAACTTCAAGTGGCATAACATTTACCGATGATCTAGAATCTACCAAGCAATTATGCACATTATGATTCAGCACTTCTAGAGTCAAAAGAAAAGGTGGGGTTTTAGCTTTTTCTTCCCAACTTGGTTTGATGTCTTCTTCTCTGGGCTGGTTTTTTGTGGGTACATCTTCTTTAAGCTCCTTAATTTTTTTAGTGTTTCCTTCATTAACATCTACCTGTCCTTCCACAAGTTTGACAGGCTCGTTGATTGGCTCTGTTTCCTGGTTAACAATAATTCTATCTTCAACATTGTCATCTATCTGTCTCTTGACATTCTTTTGCAATTTCTTAATCTTCGAAATTATTGCATTGTCTTTAATTATCAGGCCCATATCTTTTGTTGCTGTTGCTGTGTATTCAGATTTAAGAGTGCTCTCTTCTGTGTCAAAAAGCGAGACACCGTCCCATAAGAACATGGCATCGTCTTCTTGTTTCTCTATGGTCTTGTTATTCTTTTCCTCTTTACCACTGTCCTTAGTCAATTTAGAGTCCAGCAGCTGATTCATTACAAATGTCATCGAATTTAACCACTGAGGACACTTCTTTTTAGAATGAGGTTGTTGGTGAAAAGTGCAGAAATTGTCCCCCCCTACCTCTGTTATATTCATTGATGCTGAATTGGGTGGAGGGATCTTCAATTGGTTGTTATCCTACCTTTTTTGGTAGTAGGGTTTATAAGTTTTCGGAACTTCCCTTTCTTTCTCCAGATCTATTATTCGGTTGGAGAGTTTTTGAATCATTTTCAACATTCCCTCAAAATCATGTGATTGCCCCTCTTTAGGTTTAGACAGTAATAAGGCTCTTCTCCCGGTAGTTTTTTCTTCAGGTTGCTTGGGATAGTCTTCTATACTTTCATTTTCAGCTTCTACCCTTTCTGCTTCTTCATAAGTCTCTGGCAACGTAGGTCGAGTCTTCATTTTGGCAAACATGGCCAGCTCAGGTCCTAGGGTTGAGGTATAATATTCAATTAGGACCTTGTCTAAAGGTCTGTCAGTTTCATAAAAGTTCTTTAGGTATGTTGAGAACCTTTGAGTAAAATGATGCACCTTCTCATCTTTTTCTTTTTTTAAAAAACCAAGACCTTTCATTAGTGAGGCATATGTCTTTTGGGCTGCGTATTTACTTCTGAAGATCCTCTCGAAGGTATCCCAATTAGGGATAGAGTTTGCAGGAAAACCAAAATACCAGGATGCCGCTGCTCCTTTAAGGGTATACGGGAACAATCTACAGACAACATGCTCATACTCCCCAGCCCTTATCCCTTCTATTTCTAAATAGAAACTTTGCAAGTGGTCATCTACAACAATCTTTTCATCGGGATCAAACTTAGGCAGCAGCTTTTCAAAAGCTTGAGGTAGGTTATGCAATGGAGGTGTTAGGTTCAAAGGTGATCTAGCTCTCCAAGCTGGTGTTGGGTTGGGTTGATTCACATTTATACCAGCCATGAGCAAAGGTGAAAGAATCGGAGTCTAATTAATGGAGCAACGTAAGGTGAAACCGGGCTTACTTGCTTCAAAGGTGGAAACAAAACCTGTAAGTCTGCTTCTACAAGTTCTTCCAAACTATGAGTACTTGGGTTAGGTCAAATGCTTCCAAATATCTGCTGGTGGGGTAATCTTGGGAAAATAGGTTTCCTCGGCCAGCCATGCACTGGTGGCCCTCCTTATAGCTCCAGTACTGTTGAGGCCTGGAAATTCGCAGGCAACAACAACAAGGGATTCTCCCCGTCGGCCTGGTTCTAAAGTTTCTTCTAGGCATCAGCATTCTCTTAAGGGTCTCAACGAGGTCCATTCTGATGTTTCTCAGCCAATCTTCAGTTAAGAATATTTGTGCTTCTGGCAGGTGGTAGGCCAGGGCTACATATCCTGGGCTATAGGCAGCATAGCCTTGTTTGTCAACATTTTCAAGAATCATCGTGGTTACATCTGCCATGGGTAGAATCCACCCAATCACTTCAGAGCATGGAAAGAGCTCTGGTCTTGTAGAAATCTTCATCAGTGAAGACCTTTCTATATTTGCGTATATTCCTTCTTCCTCAAAGCCTATATCAGGCACCTATCGGCGCGTGATCAATCTGTAGATGTCTCCCCACTGATACTCAGGCTCTACACCAGTTATGCACTTGGTGTCCTCATAGATATATTTGGTCTTGGTGATAATTTTTACGTCGGGATCCTCTTCGACCATAGGGACCTTCTTCTTTTGACGCTTCGACATTTTGAGTTCGGAATCTTCCTGTCATATATGAAATTATAATCATTAGGCCATTTCCGGATAAGTTGCAAAGATTGAGATAATAATGTACAATGTTTTACTTCATCTGTGTTTAACATGATGGAAATTAATTAAATGAAGCAAATATGTGCAGGCTAATACTTCTGTCTAATACTAAAATGGCTCCATCAACGAAACTCGAGTGGGAAACAAAATCTACATTAAAAAGAAGAAACCTCGGGCTCTCTGTGGGTGCCATGATCATTGCGCTACGTAAAATGACAGGAGGAATTATTCAAGTTTTTCAACGAAGTGCCTCAACAAAAACACTACCCATGCAATCTACAGTCAATATAACGTTGTGCGGTGATACACTCCCCCAGACCAGCTCGGGTTCAAAACCAACCATGAACAAGGTAGCTTTGAAATAGCGTGGTGAAACACGACTTTGGTTTGAAGGATACGGGCAACATGAGAGGGGGAAACCAGTCCAATACTTCACAGGGAGGCCATGAAAAACCTTCCCCAAATGGGCTATCATAAAACGGGGCATACTGGTGCAGACAGCGTAACGACCGTCTGCACCAATTTCCCCAAACACCAAGCACATGGTCGAAAAACATAACTGCCGCGGAGGAAAACTACCCCGCAAGCCACAAAACGCCCCCACTGACAGTTACACTACAAGGCCCCACTATATATGCATGTAAATGACGGGGACCAAGGGAAAAACAGTCGTGAAAAACCTAACCGTGGAAAAATCATCAAAATGCTTGAACGGAACGGGATAATGCATACAAGAGCCTACCTGGCATTGCTGCGTGACTGGCGGGAGGAGGACTGTTAAGCTTCCATGGTTGAGCCACCTGGGAATGAGGGTACACCGACAGCGGGGGTCCAACTGAGCTCGAGCGAACGACAACGCACAAAAACAACAATGCACGACAGTCCAAAATAGCAATAGAATAATCAACACTCGACCCCATATATATATATGGTCAACCATAAGCGGCGGGAGAAACATTGGATGACGAAAACAAAAGCATTGGAGGTCGTAAGCACATATCCTTCCGCAATGTCGGGTGCTAAAACAACTAGGAGAAAAACCGAGACATCTGGGAGAAAGCCAATAACGCATCTGAGCTCGCAAGACTAATCGTTGGAGTGATAGAAGGATAAGGAGCCGCAACGGCGGAATCATAAAGGACATCACATTCAGCAATAGGAAAGATCTAAATCGGAGGAAAAATCAACTAAATGACCGGAAAGATAGTGCTTTTTGCAGCCGCAACGGCGGAAGCCCAAAACTTAAGTATCAACGAAACAATAAAGAGGGGTTGAAAGTCAATGTAGCTATCGGGGGACTTCACAATCTGCCGTCCACAACTGCGGAGAACGTAGAAACAAACTGTTCCGACGTGAATCCAAAAGTCAGCCAATTGAGACAAAATGCATCGGAGAAAAATATCGAAGCTAAAGCTTATTACTTCTTCGCAACGGCGGGAGCGTAAGTAAATAAAATTCCGACTCAAGCACTAAAAAAAATGCATTTAAAGGAAATGGTAAACTCAAACAAGTAGTGGATCATTTCTGGCATTAGGAAAAGTCTTTCTGAAGAGTCATTAAACCCAAATCAAAGAAGAAAATCAAACCAATATAAGCAAAAGGAGGGTCCTGAAATTTTTTGAATTTTGGGAAAAGGTTGTAGATGCAACACCTCCTCATCACCTCTTCCCAATGAGTCTAGGCTGGATCCCATATACTGTGAGGAGGGACCTCAACTCTGGGGCTAAGGCTCAGTACCCTCTCAAATAAGAAAGTGCTCAGAATGCTAACATACCCGTAGTTATTTATGCTACCCATCTTGCATTTAGTTAGTTGTTGTTTCATAGTGCTCCACAGTGTTGTGCTCGAGTCATATACCATAGGTCTCATGCACTCTACTGAGTAGAACATGAGAGGCCATGAATCCTGATGAAGAGATGCCAAACTTGCTATTCTTTCCAATACCTAAACTATCACCTTGAGACTAAGACTCTGGATAGAGTTCACCAGAATTTGACTTCTGATATTTTCTATGTCAGGAATGCAATACATAGCTATGTACTCCTCTATAGTGAGTCCTCCACCCACTCCATGAGCTTGTATTTTAACTACCTTGCCTCGTTGAGATAGTCTTGTGATGAAGTAGATGTCCTCTACTTCTAGTCTCAATGGCATACCATCTAATATAATGGCCTCGATGTCTGCATCCCAGTAATCCATGAACATCTGGAGGAGTCTTAGTTGGGCCCTCAAACCCCCAAGGTTCCAAAATTTGTACAACCCACACCTTATTAAGGATTTTTGATCATTCACATCACCAAGAACTTCCCTATCAACATATTCTTGCTCACGTTCTCTCCATTCCAAAACCATCCTACAAAGAAAAATCAAATTTTTGTGAGATTTCACTATATAATTGGACATACCTGACCCTATACACGATTGTTCTTTATAACAATAGCATATGTACATGGGTATGCTTCATTTTTCCCACGTACATCAAGCCCTATACGTGACTCGATTAACTATGACCTGCGTGGGATGGGATCCTCAATTTCGATTTCCTCATAATTAAAAGCCCACCACCAAAACTGAAAATTAATGCATGGATTATATGGGGAATGTGATAATGAATTACCAAGTCCTGCTAGCACCAAATTTCGTGGATCATAGCTCCTAGAATCATCGTTTGAATTTTCGCAGTCTAAGTTGCTCCAAATGCACTATTTTGGGTAAAAAACCAAATGGTATGGTAAAAATGTCATTTTTTACTATTTATCAATTTTTTTTAAAATTTTGCCCACTTGGCCTATAGCTCGAAATTCTTACTAACTATTTTTCAGTTGTTTGGCCTAATTTTGTTGTGTAGGAACCCCTTGTGGTGTAGTTTCACCGAGACTTTGACTCGTTCATGCCTATTTTAGGTATAATACTAAAATACCATATAGGATAGGATCATTTTTCCTCATGAATATTGCATTATCCTATGACCATGTCACCTTAACCATAGGTAAGAACCCACTTAGTGATGTCACAAAACCTTCATACTGCTACTAGAAGTGGCGTTAGGTAAGTGGTAGAGCTTTCCTTATCATGGGTTCCCTATTTAGATCTTGTTTTGTCATTTGGTTCCCATGCCGAGCGTCCTCCCTTGGGTATGGGAGTCCCTTGTAGTCTCGCCATGTCTTTGAGTAAAGAACTTCCTATTCTTTCTTGAACTTTATGGTAGCCATATTTTATTGGGACTCCCATTTGCATCAAGTTTTAACTGCATTTGCATACATTTTCTTTCTGTATTGAGCTTTATGTCAGTTCCCTACTTCAGTATATAAGCCATATAGCCTGAGCTTGTCTCAATCCTATCCAAGCAGAGCCTTCCATATATCTTTTGCAGCTTGATTATCCCTTATCTGGAGGAGACATCCCCCCGAGTGTCCTTACCTTGTATATGCTTCCTTGCATTGAGCATAGGTGTTAGGATATTTAGACACTTGGGAGTTAGTTAAGATCAACTTGTGTAATATATCCATTGGGTAAAAGTATGTTTCTTTAGTATGCATTTGTAAATATTCTAATCCGACGGTCACGATATGCTCTAGACATAAAGTGATCCGATGGTTCAACTTCTCTTAGATCATACCTACCATTGATCCGTGGCTTAACACCTGATTGGTCTATGATCTCTATTTAAATAGCATAGAGGGTTCTTGGATAGTTGATCGATTATGAGAAGTTCATGTACCTTTCTTTCTTTTGCATAATAAATTACTCCAAGTAGCTATTTGGCTAGGGCCGTGGACTGTTTTCCTCTCGAGGGTTTTAACCATGTGACAAACATCGGTGTGCTGATCTGTGATCTATTTGTGTGAAGCAGTTGCTTAAGGTGTTCAGTATTTTGGGAGTACCCTATATACCCGAACATGGTATCTGAATGTTTATAAAGAGTTGCTTTAGGTTTTGATCAAGATCTGGAACCGGTGTTGCTGAGACTTTGAAAGGGTTTTTAGTTTTGGATTTTCTATGCATTTGTGTCCTATGGGAGTTGTTCCATTGAGTCCAGAGCACCATTTCCATTGGGCAATAGTTTTTGTTTCACCGAAAACCTTTTCCGTTTGTTCCAGAAACACCCATTTCGGCAAATCTGAAGGTATAATGTTACAGTGACGGATTTGTTTTTTTTTTTTTTTTTTTTAATCTCTCATATTTTATCAGTTTTATTACTAGATATTTACTGTTTTAGTCTCAGATTGTTACCTTCCCTAGCTATGTATGCTCTTTTCCGTGCACCTTGCGCGATCGCGGCGAATCAGAAACAGAAAGGGAAAGTTTTTTTTCTTGTCTTCTCGGCTACGTATGCTCTTTGCTGTGCACCTTGTGTGATCACAACAAATCAAAAACATTGAGAAAACTTGAAAACGTAGGCTTTCGAGGTAAGCTAACCAAGATCTAACCCCTTTGTGTGGAAAAAGTTTTTTGTTTTTTGTTTTTGTTTTTTCATTTTTTTTTGGTGATTTGCAGGAAAAAAAAGGCAAGCATGGAGAACGAGAGATAAGAGTTAAAAAAAAAAACTCTTCCTCTTTCCATTCTTTTACGTACCTTTTAAACTTAGCTCACTTGGTCCAAAGTTGCTTTATTCCTTAATAGGTCTTGAGTTCAAGTCTTATTAAGCTACTTTTTAATGCATGCAATTTCTATTTTCAAGTTACTTTATTGTAAAAGTGTATTTCACATAAATAAAATAAAATAAAAAGTGAGTCACTTAAGTCGTTTAATTTATTGCCGCACTATTTAAAAGTAACATTATTGTAAAAGTGAACCTCACTTGTTATACAAAAGTGATTCACTTCAAAGCAACTTTATTGTAAAATGATTGTCAAAGGTTGATCTTGGGAAGTGGGGGGTTCTTTTTTTTAGTTGGTCAGGTTAATATCTACCATGTCACTATTGGGGACATCTTCAACATTTTCTTTGATCAAGCATAACTTCATCATCCATAATCAATTTTCAGTGCTGTTTTTTTTTAAAACCGCATATTTTTTCGAGCTCTTTGCATCCAGATAGTTAGTTTCTATTCTTCTAGCCATTATTTTACAGTATGGCCGCCCCTTGTGATATTATACTTACAAGCTCTAACTATTTCTCATGGAAATCTCGTATGGAGGATGTTCTACGAAGTAGGGGACTTTTCAGGATAACCTCAGGGAAAGAAACAGAACCCACTGATAGTGATAAGAAAATTAAATAGAAAAATTGATGTGATGAATCTCGTGGATTTATTGGGATGTCAATCTTTTTTGATTTGCGATTCCACATATCTGAAATTGATGAACCTGATTTAGCTTGGGAAAAGTTGAAATTTGTGTTTGGTAAACACAATGAAATTCAGGGTCATCAACTTGAGAATGAGTTGCTTTCCTTGAATCGAAATGATTTTTCATGCATTCAAGACTATTTATCTAAGTATAAAACTCTTAGACTCTTATGTGCAGAATGAAAGATTAAGAAAGAAGACAAACAATGTATTTATCATATTCTTTCCAAACTTGGACCTGGATATTCTATTTTTGTATCTACCTTCTACTCGATGAAAGAATCCTTGACTGCAGCTAGCTATCAAGAGCCTAGCCTTGAATCTTTTTGTGATTCCTTAATTAGAGAGAAAGATAAGCTCATTCACCTTAGAATAATTAACAATGCAGATACATTTGGGAAAGCCTTATTGTCCCAATAGAAAGACAAGTCCAAGCCTCCCAAGAAACATAATTTTCGCAATAATAAGCGAAACAACAAGGGTCCCAAACCCTCTCAGCCAGCTCCTTCTTTAAAAAATGACAAAGGATCCAAGCCAAAAGGAAAGAAGACTAAGCGTCATTGCAATTTTTGTGGGAAATATAATCATGATGAATCTAAGTGTTTCAAGAAGATGGCAGCCTTGGAAGCAACAATGAAGAAGCACCACAATAGCCTAGATTCGTCTTCAGAATCTAACTCTCATGGACATGCACTTTGTGCTTGTGGTTACTCTTATACTGCATCTTCTTCTTCTACTTCAAATGAATGACCCATTGATTCTAGAGCATCTTATCATATGGATAAGGATCAAGCCATATTTTCTACTATGCATGAATGTAACACCAAACAAATTTTTGTTGGTGATGATAGATCTCTAAGTGTTGTAGGATCTGGAATAGTTCCAGTAGAAAATGGTCATTTTAGTGATTTACTTTGTGTTCCAAAAATTTCCTGCAATTTGTTATCAGTCTATCAAATTACTCATTCAGGTGAAGGTAAAACTATGACGTTTACACCTCACCAAGTTGTAATCAAGGATTTTAAAAATCCTCAAAATGTCCTTGCTATTGGAACTGTTGATGATATTACCAGCTTGTACAAATTTAACAACTTTGGGTCATCACCTTTTCCTTCAGTTTTTGTTGCTCATATGATAACTTGAGAAAACTTTGGCATGAGCGATTTGGTCACTTCAATTACCGCTCATTGCAACAACTATGTAAGGGCAATATGGTGACTGGTCTTCCAATGGTATCTTGCAAGGATGGTGTTTGTTTCGGTTGTGTACTCGAAAAACAACATTGGGACAATTTTGACAAACATGCCTCTTGGCACTTGGGTTTACTTCCTAAAACTTAAGAGCAAAGTATTTAACATGTTCTTGGTCTACAAGGACCTTGTTGAAAAACAATCTGGTCATCCTATTATTAAGTTAAGATTTGACAATGGAGGAGAATATGTTAACAACAAGTTCACTACTTTTTGCACTGAACAAGGAATCCAACAACAACACACTGTTCCACATACACCACAACAAAATGGTGTAGTTGAACGGAAGAACCACACTTTAAAAGAAATGGCTAATTGTATGATCCAATCTAAGGGAATAAGTCTTCAATATTGGGCTGAGGCCATAAAGTATGCAAATTACATAGTTAATCACACACCCACTAAAGTTTTACAAGGTATAACACTGGAAGAAGCATGGAGTAAAATTAAACCAGATGCAAGTCACTTTAGTGTGTTTGGTTGTGAAGCATGGGCTCACATTCCGGATGAAAAATGGAAAGTATTGCAACCTAAAAGTGAAAAGTGCATATTTGTTGGATATTCAAAAGATATAAAAGGTTATAGAATTCTACAGCCACATTCTCATGATATAATCATTAAAAGAGATGTTAAATTTGATGAAAATCTCTTGGCCTGCGAGCCTAACTTGGCGGGTGTGCCATATTTGGCCTGTGATTTTGATTCGACGATTGTGCCTTCTTCTTCTTCCAACTTCCTTGACAGGTTTCCAACTCCAGTTTCTGATGATGACAGTGAGGATGAAAATCCACCTCCGCCTACTCATGTTCCTCCAATTGCACCAGCACCAATTATTCCTTGATGGGTCCGTTCAACATGTGAAGCAGCTGGTGATCTTGCCGGTGATCCTAGAGATCAACGTCGAACACGTTCTCAGTTTTAGTGAGCCTCTTCTCTTTTGGCTCAAGTTTTCGAGAATCATGATCCATAAACTTTTACAGAAGCTTCAGGAAATCCAGATTGGGATGCAGCTATGGATGAAGAATATCGTTCCTTAATGGTGAACGATACTTGGGATCTTGTTCCTCTTCCACAAGGAAGAAACCTTTTCAGATGTAAATGGGTCTACAGAACTAAGTATGCATCAGATGGAAGTGTTGAAATACTTAAGGCAAGGTTAATTGCCAAAGGTTTTTCCCAATTTGAAGGGATTGACTACAATGAAACCTTTGCTCCTATCGCAAAACTGAATTCCATTTGCCTTGTTCTTTCCCTTGTGGCCTTACATAACTGGGAAGTCCATCAAATGGATGTCAAGTTTGCCTTTTTACATGGAATAATCTCCTGGATATGTTCAGGATAACACTCTAGCCTTGTCTGTCTCCTTAAGAAATCCTTATATGGCCTTAAGCAAGCTCCTAGAGCTTGGTATGCCAAAATGGATAACTTTCTCCTTGACACTGGTTTTTCTAGATGCCATTTTGACCCCAATGTCTATACCAAGAAAGTAGGAAACCATCTCATCATACTTGTTCTTTATGTTGATGATCTTATCCTTACTGGTAGTGACCCTAACCTTATAACCCATGTGAAATCTAGTCTTAAGCAAAATTTTGAAATGTCAGACTTAGGACATTTGCATTATTTTCTTGGTCTCCAAGTATTTCAAACCAAAGAAGGAATATTTCTTTCCCAGTCTAAGTATGCTTGTGACCTTCTTTGTCGCTTCCACATGGAAGATTGTAAACCAGCCCCTTCTCCCTTCCAGTCTGGAGTCAAATTTTCTACCACTTGTACTTCCCCTGAAGTAGATGCCACCTTGTATCGTCAGCTTTGTGGTAGTCTTTTATACTTGACTCATTCCCTTCTTGACCTTTCCTTTGCCGTTGGTTGTGTTGCCCGTTATATGCAAACTCCTCATTAAAGTCACTAGAAAGCAGCAAAAATAATACTTCGATATATTCAAGGTACAATTCAGTTTGGGATTCATTACAATACAGGGGGGAAACCTTTGTTGGTTGGTTTCACTGATTCAGATTGGGCCGATGATCCCGATGATCGAAATTCTACTGCAGGTTATGTTTTCAGTCTGGGATTTGGACTTGTCACTTGGGCTTGTAAGAAACAACAAGCTCTTGCTCTTTCTTCAGTAGAAGCAGAATATTGAGCCGTAGTTAATGCCAGTCAGGAAGCTTTATGTCTTCGACAGATCCTTTCAGAGTTTGGATTTGAGCAGCAATAGCCTAATCCACTTTGGTGCAACAATCAAAGTGCCATAAAACTTGCCAAAGATCCAGTTCGACATCAGCACAACAAACACATTGAGCTAAACATTCACATGATCAAAAATCTTGTTCATGATCATGTTATTGAAGTGCTCTATTTCCCTATAGATGATCAAATTGCAGACATCTTCACCAAGTCTCTTACAGAAGCAAAGTTTTCTAAACTTCGGTCTATGTTAGGAGTTCAGGAATGTGTCCTTAAGGGGGGATAGGCCATAATGCATCCTTGCTTCTCCTAATAGTGTCACTTTTGTAAATCCTTCAATCCTATCCCAATATTTTCTTAAGGGGGGATGTTAGGATATTTAGACACTTAGAAGTTAGTTAAGATCAACTTGTGTAATATATCTGTTAGGTTAAAGTGTATTTCTTTAGTATGCATTAGTATGCATTTGTAAATATTCTAATCTGATGGTCATGATATGCTTTAGACATAAAGTGATCTGACGGTTCAACTTCTCTTAGATCATACCTACCATTGATCCGTGGCTTAACACCCGATTGGTCTATGATCTCTATTTAAAGAGCATAGAGGGTACTTGGCTAGTTGATTGATTATGAGAAGCTCATGTAATTTTCTTTCTTTTTCATAATAAATTGCTCTAAGTAGCTATATGGATGGGGCCGTGGACTGTTTCCCTCTAGAGGGTTTTAACCACGTGACAAATATTGGTGTGTTGATTTGTAATCTATTTGTGTGAATCGGTTTCTCAAGGTGTTCGGTCTTTTGGGAGTACCCTGTATACCCGAACAATAGGTATGTTCCACTTCTTGGAACTAATTTACTTTCCTGCGACACTCATTTCCTTCTTAGTGTACTATAAGCAATTTTATTCTTTTTCAAGCTTTTAAATATGAAATAGACCAAAAAAACCATAAAACATAAAAAGAAGGACAAGAAATGACATAACTTTCTATTGGCAGCTATTGTGTCATGTCGCCTTCAAACAGAGCATAGTACATTCATCCATTGGTTGGGTTACTAGTATGACCTTAGGAGTTGTGCTCGTTATTCTACATTTTCTCCACTGAATGGTTATGTTTTCGGTCCCTATGAAGCCTCTGTTTATGCCTCCTGTGTCACAGAGTTGTCCCAACATGCATTTGAGTCTATGTTTCCAGTGAGTTTTCATTTGCCTTATGCTCTTGTTCGAAGGAATTTTTATCCTAAGTTGGCCATTACTCAGTTATCTTATCTTTGCATGTCATCTATCTCGATACATTTGATCCATCTCGATACATTTTTTACTAGTTCGTGCACATATTTTTTGTGTTCTTCCAAATTATCTAGAATTACTGTGTACATTGCGTTGGTTGATAGGGGATGCCTTAATTCCCTCCGTTCAACATATTTCATTCCATTGACTTTAGAAAATTTATTCTAGAATAGGGATCCAGAGTCATTTGAGTGCCATGAGACTTGCAATCATCAATGTAAGGTTCTCTCACCATCGACATATTTGGGGATACATTAATGTCCCCTAATCGATGGATTCTCTCAAGTGTTCGACCTCAACATATCTATTCACACTTGTTTGTTTACACTATGTACCTTGATTCCCATTATCATTATCATTGGGATATATTGTGTCTATTAATGATATACATTAAGGACCTATAATCAGACAATGGTCCATCATGTTCGACTACGACACCTTTATTTGCGTGATGGGGCATGTACTAACGACAGTTTGTGTCGAAGACCTCCGAGCTTGGTGGCATTCCATATATGCTACCTCTTTGATCAGGACAATATCTATGAGATTTAATCTCTCATTACCAGATTCCACTAATGTACCATTTGATGTCTTCATTCAATATGGATACCTTAATTCATCGTGTATTGTATGTGACTATGACCACTCATGACATATGTCTATTATTCCTATGCATGGCCATTGTACTATTATGTATCTGGGACTACTATGTATACTTTATATTTGTAGTCATGTGTAGATATCTGTCATTGTATTGTACTAATGAGTGGATGGGTTTTTCCACCTAGGTCTTCACTACTCTATTTCTGGGGCTATTATAATGCATTTCGTTCATTGCGTATCCCTCTGACGTCACACATTGGGGGGAATATGTTATAGTGTGATATGCCACACTTGATACATCATGCTTTGATGACCTATCCATGTTCCTATGCAGACTCTTTTTACCCCTTTTTCTCACTATGACCCTGATTCTCTAGTGGAACCCCTTAAAAGACATTTTTATATGTATACACAGGTTACAAGTCTACAACCCATGTATACCTAGCTTGCGCCACTGTAACCCGCATACATCAGGAAATGTGCTCAAAAACAAAAAAAATATTTGGAGTTTTCCCCCATCAAGTAACGAAGGACTTGTACCTTGGCCTTCCATATGCTGGGAAACACTCCATTTCGACCCTTCACTTCCTATTGAAGGGATATATATTGAGCTACTATGAAGCATTAAGGGGAGAAATTTGGAAAGAAAAGTTACTATAGTGTAATTGTGCCCCTTTTTTATATGCTTGAGTCTGCATCCCTTTGTACTTGAAGCAACCATTATTGTTATTTACCAAGATTTCCTTTATCTTTGTGAGCTTGGATTTGTATGGAGGATTGAAGTGGTGGAGGATCAGGTGGAGGGACTCAACTTCTCAATTTCGATGAGGTACCGACAATGTTTTTCATCCTTATCTCTATTAATATTAATATAAATATCCATTTCTCGTCCATTGCATGTGTAATTATAAATATTTTTTATCCATGGATGTAATTACTTTGGTTATGTATTGGAATATAACATGCTAGATTATATTCGAACACTTTACGTAAATCATTCTTATATATCTTGTTGTTGTTGAGGGAAATGTGTAGGCACAAGTTTGATTGAAATATCAACAGGGATCAACTTCGAATGTTTGAAATAAGGTACGTCTCTTGTCCCTCAGTGTTAGTTTCATTTATATGTTTATCATGCTTGGAAATGGGTTTATTTCTGGTGTCATCCTTTCTGTTGTGGTCCACCCCAAGCCATATGAGGTATTCTCCATAACAACATGTATATATATCAGATCGATCACTATATCCCTTTATTTCTGGATAGGAGTTCCAAAAATATGGTTTCATAGTACAAAAATGGGCTTTAAGCTACCAAAATATACATGGTCGTTACAAAATAAATATCCTGGAATCTATGCTTATGGGCCTAGATTATGATCATGGTAACATACTACAATGTTTTCCAAATTCCTGAACAACCTAACCCACGGAAGGGGTACCCCAACCACATGCCTCTGCATCTCCTAGGTTAAGTCCTCGACTTGTACCAGGGGAACCCTATGTGTCAAACAAGCTATGTTTCCATGTTTGTTCTATAATTTCCACTTGACATCAACACTAATCATCTCATCTCCTTGTCCCCTATGTTGATGTCATGGGAAACCATTCAGTCATTGTGGACCTATGTTTGCGCAAAAAAACCTAATGTTAGTACTTTATACCACCAAGAACCTATTTTTGATTTCCTTATATATAAAAAATACAAAAAATCAAATAATCTAAAAGTACAAACAAGATCTTACAAATTAATCTGAACACTGACAAATAATCAAATCACTTGTGTTTGTTTCTAAATCTCACACACTTGATCCCTAAATTGCGTGCCTTGTCAATTTCTCATTGATCATGTTAGGGTCGACCAAGCCAGTCGGTTGATTGGCCAATTTAATAGGTGATGAAGGTTTAAATCCATAACAGACTTCAAACAGATTGTTTCATGTAGAACAATGTTGCGCATGATTATAAGTATGTTGGAAGTATGGGATACTTTCAACCTATGTTCTATGATGCTTGTGGTTGTACATGCAAAGCAACTGTACCACCATACTATTCATAAATTTTGTCCATCCATCAGTATGAGTATGGAACGTTGTCAACATAGATATCATTATGTTGAGATGCTACTAGAGCGTCTTCCAAAATGTGCTAACAAATCTGGAGTCATTTTCGAAGACGATTGAATTTAATAATCCATAGTGCTTCCAAACATTCTCGAAGAAGAGTTGAGAAGTCTAATGGGCTGTCATGGTCTTCTTGTAAGGAATTAGGATATCCATTTTAGAGAATCTGTCAACCACTACCAGGATTGCATCATGCTGGTGTCAGGTAACATGATATCAAGTGAAGTAGTCCAATGAAATAGGTTCCCATGGATAGCTAGGAACTGAAAACAATGTATACAGACCCTATCTCCAATTGGGTGGCTTGGCTATGGCACAAAATACATGTGAATTGATATATTTGTCGACATACATATTAAGCAAATGCCGTTAGAAATACTTTTGGAGTACAATGAGTGTCTTTGCCACTCCAAAGTGTCCTGTTGTTTTGCTGTAGTGTGCATCCCAAATTAGTTTTTGTTGGTACTCAGCTGAAGGTACACAAAGTTATCCTAGCTTCTAAAGCAATTTCTCTTTCATGTGGTAGTCAAGAACAATCGTCTATTCTATCTAGAGTTATCGATACAATGTAAAAAAATCAGTTTCTTCTTCATACAGTCATGTCCAAGTAATGGTGTCATAACCATGCATTCTCAATACTGTAAGAAGTGAAGTAATTGGTGGTTGGATAAGGTAAAAAGTTTCTTCTATGGCATATCCTTTCCAATTATTAGTTACCAACTGAAACTGTTGTAGGTAACTAATCCACTATATTTGTATCATTTTCTGCAATTTACACCATGACAGAGTGAACTATAGATACTTAGGGTCGATATGGATGACTGTTTATTTTCCTATAATATAATGTCTCCATTACTTAAGATATCATACAATAGCATATAGTTCCCTCACCTAGGTAGAATAATTACAAACAATATCATTGAAATTTTCCAAGTGGAATGTGATTGGGTGACCTTCTTGCATGATCATGGCGCCCATGGCGTAGTCAAATGCGTCACTCTCAATTTCAAATGGCTGATGCAAATCAGGTAGAAAAAGCACTGGAGTTGTGCAAATCTTGTTCTTAAGCGTATCAAAATATTATTGTTATGTTGTAGTCCATTTGAAAGCATATTTCCACCTCATTTTTTCCATTTATTTAGGGTCCAATATATGTGGCTAAATCCCAATACAAATATGTCGTAAAAATTTGCCAGACCAAGGAAACTCCTTATCATCATGAATGGTTCTTGGAATGGGCCATTCCATGATAGAATGTATATTTTTTGGGTCGACTCGAATTTCTACAAAGTCGATAGAATATCCCAAGTATTTGATACTTGTCAATGAAAAAGAGAACTTCTCCAAGTTCAAGAAAAGTTTGTGTCGTCTGAGATCATTAATCACTTTTTGAAGCTGCTGCAAATGTTCCTGCAATGATCTGCTGAAAATCAAGATGTCATCCAAATAAAAAATGACACACATCCTTGCAAAAGGTCTGAGTACATCATTCGTATATATCATAAAAGTCATAGATGCCCTCCAAATGCATCTTCATTTTGAGTAAACAAGGTGTTCTTTACAGAAACAAGTTAGTTCAGTTATGGCCCTGCTATGAAATGTATTCTAGGCATTTTTTAGACAAATATGAGGGCATCAAAGAGTGGATCAATCAATGTTATGACAAAGAAACGACGAGGAATAAAAAAATATCCATATGCATGTTAACAACATCAAAATCATGGTGCATTGGGAAACCTTTGTCAATGCACAGTGGAAAAGAATGCCTTTCATATAGCCGTGAATTCAATAAAATTATAAGAAGTCTTGTATTAACTTGAGATAGAAATTTCCAGCATTCATGCCATAGAAAAGGTTTTAAAGTGCAGACATCATCCACACCCAAAACATTAAATGTTGATGTATTTGTAACTTTGGAAGATATTCTGATGTATATTATTATTGTATGTTGTTGTACCTCCATTTGAGATGTGTTTGCCTCCTTGCGGGATGTCTTTATTGTGTCTAGACCTTGCAGTACAACCTTTGTTGTAAGTTGGGGAAATAATCCTCAGTGTGACATCATGTAATGCGCATTTGGAGTCTCTATAGGAGAAGTTGGCCCTGTTAAGGAAACAAGCCGACCCATTCATGTAAAAGGTCAGTCACTTGATTAGTATAAATAGGGAGGTGCTCTCCCTCATTTACACACAGCTCACACTCACTCAAGTTCGCATGAGAGAGAGAGAGACACGGGAGGAGAGATAGATATCTGTTGAATACGTCTTATTACTGGGATTGATCATATTATGACACAGTCTTTGTGACTATACTATTCTAAGGAAGGTTGCGGGTTATCTCCTTTATGGTTTCCCAGATGAAAATATTTGTGTCTTGTGTATCTGTTATATCTTATGAATCTTGCTGTACTTGTTATTATTTCACCCAAAGATCCTCATTAAGCTGATAAGATCTAGAAAAATATCATGGTGTTAGAGCCTCTATGAAATAAGGCACTGTGCAACTGTGAAAACTAGGGCTTCCTAGTTCAAGGTTTTGTCTTCACAGATCATCAAGAAAAGAGGGCTAGGATAACCCACCTCAATAGGGCACATATTTTGGTGGAATTAGTTTCAAATTTGAAGAAATTTAAATTTTGACCTTGTCACTAGTGCTAGAAGAAACTAGGGTGTCAAGTTTCAAAGGCTTCCCACCTCAGTATTCAGAAAGTGATCCTACTGAGAAACACGCCTCAAGTAGGCGCATCCTTATGTCCAAATAGAATTCTCAAACTCCAAATTTGGAAAAATATGGTTTCTCTGAAAAACCCTAGGCCATCCAGCTCTGTAAGAAGGTTGGATACCTCAAATCAGTAAGGTATAATATTTGTTATTTCCATTGTAGGTTCTTATTTGAAAATATGACTCACCATACTCAGCTTAAGGACAAGCTTGGAGGGATGATAAATTTCAGGCATGGAAGTACAAAATCTCCATGATCCTTGAAGAAAGTGATTTGGATTGCTACATCATTGAAGAGGTTCCATAAATAGAGGGAGATAAGGATAAGGTTCTTCATAATAGAATCATGGCTAAGGACAAGGGAATCATTGCAGATTCTATTAAGGATCACCTCATCTCCCATGTGTCTTCATTCAAGACATGGAAGGAAGCATATGATGCTTTGACAAATATGTTCGTATGAAAGAACATCAACCAGAAAATGAACTTGAGGAACCAGTTGAAGAATGTGAAGATATAAAACTCCTAGAATATATAATCTTACTTCACAAGGGTTGCTCAAATCAAAGAAAAACTTGAAGCAGTTGAAGAGAATGCTGAAGAAGGAGAAATTGTAATGACTACCTTGAATGGTCTCCCTAGATCATGAGACTCATTCATTCAAGGTATCTATGCAAGAAGGAGGCTGATCTCTTTCAATAGACTCCGAGAAGAATGTGCACAAGAAGAAGATCGACTCATGACAAGAGAAGAGAAGATGGGAGCAACTGAAGATCGAGATCAAATAGTTCACACCAAGAAGAACTACAAGAAGAAGGAGAAGAAGGAGAACTTTCATCACAACAAGAATACGGATAAGAAACAAAAGAAGAAAAAGAGATATCCTTCCAATGTTTGATCCTATACTTGTGATGAAAAGGGACATTTTTCAAGAGACTGTCCCATCAAGAAAAAAATACACCATGCTCATATTGATGAAGACAAGGAACCGACAAGCAAAATATTCAGAAGAGAGAAGGATGATTCAGATCAAGAGTATGTGCTAATCTCAACACTTACTGGCACTATCTCACACAAAAGCAATATTTGGCTTGTGGATAGTGGATCTTCTAAACACATGACAGGATATAGGGAATCATTAATATGTCTGAACATGAGTCATCTCACAAGGTGAAACTTGGGGATGATTACCAATACCACATAAAAGGGTGTGGAGAAGCTTTATACAAGATAGACTCCACCAAATATTTAAAGATGAAGGATGTGCTATATGTTCCAGGATTGAAGAAGAATCTTCTCTCCATCTCTACATTAGATGCAAAGGGTATAAGAGTTGAATTTGTTGATGGCCAAGTTCTGATATGGCCCGAAGGGAAGACAATAAATGATGCGAGAATGATTGGAGAAGAAGACTGAGGCTTGTACAAGATAAATGGACAACCTTGTTATCACATATTTTCTAGCTGGGATACGATGATGCAACAGGTAGATTGATCTCTTTATTTTTTCTGAGCCAAAGAGTCAAATTGGGATACATCATGGATCATCATTACATCATGAGCCATTTAGAGCCTTTGTTCAGTAGCAGATATAGAGTATTTCCTTGCCAGGACTGATATCTGCTTGTCCATTGAGATGAATTCAATGGTGACTTGGTTCATTCGAGTAGAGAAGTAGATCAAGAGTTGGTACACACAATTATTGAGGGGCTTATCAGTTGGGGATAGGTATACATCGTGATCTCAAATATATTTCCTTGGTTTAGTTTTTCTCTCTGATGTATCTCAAACACCTATGCTTGTCATGTTAGGATGATTATGGTGACCTATGCTTATATGTTTTATATTTCTCTAACTTGTGTTATGATTAATCAAAGAATTCAATGTGAAAATTGTTGCTCATGCAATGCTCAAACAAAATGGAAACCTTAGTGCTAGGTTGGTTCCATGTCATTTGTGCCCGTCCATTTAGATTCATTCATTTTTGTTTTTATTCCATGGCTCGGATAGATGGAAACTTGTGAGATTGAATATCCTTTCCCCGTTCTGACCCATATGCATGTTGGATCCCATGTTGTTTTGTGTCTCGACTTTGAGTTGTGTAACAAAACTTGCCGAATCCTTGATCCTTTTGGGCGAGGAGAACCCGTTTGTGTTGGTTCCTAAGCTTAGGTGAGTTGGGTTTCGAAGCCTTGACCTCTTTGATTGGTTGCCCCTGATGTTTGGTACTGACTGTGGATATTACTCCTAGTTTCCTGAGAAGTTGTCAGCCAAAAAATGAAGCAATATGTCTACCATCATTAGATGCATTATGAGTTTTATGCTATATATATTATGAAATGCAAGCCTACAAATGAAATTGCAAACTTTGTTTTTAGACACAAATAAAAAAGGCTATGAAATGAAATTATAGAAGGCTTGAAATAAAGTAGTGGATAATCAAATGCTAAATCTAAAGACTGCTGGCCTATTATTGATTATTTCCTCATGGAGCCTAAGGGTTTTGATGTGATATGGAGTAAGGGAAAACTGATTCTAAGTGTCCTGTAGGATATCTTCACCTTAAACTAGGAATCCCTAGTTGGATGTGAGTTGTAGACATGATTTCCAAGGTTGGATGGACACTTTTCAGATCAGCTCATAAAACTGTGAGACACCACCATTCCCTATTATACATCTAACATGAATATGTCACCTTGGTTGAGTGTATTGGTTATCATTTGGATAGATAACTGAGTCAAAATTAGTCAAGAGTCATTTCCCCTTGCCTTAGCCTTATTTTTCCATCCTCACCCATCTATAGCACATATTTTACACTTTGTAAGTATGGCATGTACAAGCAGATTTCTAGATGACTCTAATATTTTTTAGAAGCAAAAGTATATTTTATTATTATTATTGTTGGTCACCATGATTATGAATAACTGAATCAAGTTGGGTTTTGAGATACATCATTGGAGAATTTCTCACCTTGGATGGTTGTAGGATTATATTGGCATGTTATCTCACCTTGATTTTGGGTACTTTGACCTAGTCAACCCAGTCGACCAAGTCAATCACATTTCCCAAAGAAGTGACTAAAAAATACAACATGGTCTATATTTGTTCGAAACATGCCCACGACTAATACTGTAGTTTTAATTTTGAGAGTTTGGCCCCGGCTGTCCAGAAAAGTGATTATTATCACTTAATTATTGGCCAAATGATCTATTTTTATTCTAGATGGCAGTATGATTGGTTGTCCCAGAGAATTGCAGTGTTCGAGGGGGTATGATTAGTCACTTATACCATTGTTCTATGTCTCCAGACACTTCTATGTTGTCATTTTTCCCTAGTTCTCATCTTGAACGAAGTTACGATGATTATTATTATTTGCAGAGGATGTCTCGTTAAAATATGAACTAGAAAATCACTGAAGAAATCGATTTGGCTTGTGTGATCAAGGAAATGGGAAGGGAATTTCTTTGGACGATTTATTATGGTTCTCTGGACATATTTGCATCAGTTTCAGTTAGTTTGATGTTCTAGATGATTTTCTTGGCTCTTTTAGAGAAGATGTCCCCCATATGACGAAATTGGACAAAATGGTCAAAATAAAAGTGTGTAAATCAAGTTGTATATTTATAAATATGTATGGGGGGACCCACTAACGACCCCCCCATATCCCCTAAGTGTTAAATTTTCAAAAATAATGATTTATCATGTTGTAAAAATGGGCTTTATGAGGTAATTCACCCCCCTCTTGACTTAGTCATGTTGATCCATGTATTGATCCGTGTAAAAGTGATCTCCACTGTTAATTATGTTTTAATATCAAATGTTGGATGAAAAAGTAAGTTAGGGTTTGCGTCTCTCAAAATATATATAAAGAAGAGACCCCCCTCATTGTATCCCATTGAGAAATTTTGAACTCTTGGCTTTGGATATTTGAATAAAGAGATTATTGCAGAAATTCTTGGATCTTCTTTGTGGGATGTTATTATCTATGATTGGAAAGTCTATCTTGCTTAGCATTTCAAATATTTTTTGGAAGATAGCGTTTTGCATGTAGGAGGGCGTTTTCTCTTGGGACGTTTTTGTGGATCTCCTAACTTGTTTCTCTTGAAAACATTTTCATAATCATGGGTTTTTTCAATAGTATATTTGATCTTTGATATGATATTTGTTTTTCTTACATATATAGTTCATTTTTATTGTGTAACAAATCTCACTTCGATAGTTTGACTGTGCAGGGAAGAGGGGCACACTAGCTCACTTGGGCGAGTCGATTTCACTTGGTGCTTCATCCGAATTGCTTCAAATTGATCGAGATGAGATAAATCATCATTTTCAATACATATACAATATTTTCCGGGTAATATCTACTCTATATCTCTTGTTTTATATTTCTATTCCATTAGTTGTAAATTTCTCCGGTGAAACCCTCATCGAAAACCCTCATTTTTAGATCTATAGGTTCTAGTTTGTGGTGGTGTATACAATTTAAAACCCACTTCAAATTTAACATAAAACCCCTAGATTTAATTTTTTGTCTTAATCGAATTCAATTTTCCCATCCAAAGCATTGGTCGGCTACTAGGGGAAAATGCCCCCCTTGGGGAAAGTGGGTATCTCAAAGAACCAGAATCTGGGTATTGTTGGTTTCAATTCCATTCACCTGAAATTACATCCAACAATCAATATAAGCTTCCAATTTTACTTAATTTCACCATTTTTCCCTAGATCCCAATTTTCCTGCATAAACCCCAGGGCAAAATTGAGGCTTTTCACCTGGATGCTACGAATCTCTTGGTTTTCATTTTAAACTCAAATAAACTATGTAACTAAGAGATTCTACCAAGTTTCCCTCAGTTTTCTATTTATTATCCTATTTTTTAGGGTTTCTTGGTCATAGGGATGCCCCCTGGGCTTATGTTTTCACTAGTCTAAAGTGTCGATATCCTTGCTAGCGTGACATCCGAGTTCTTTTGGAAGTCTTGGATATCATAGGTCACGAATTTAGTTTCCTTTCCTTTGTTGTCTTGAATAGGATCATCTCACAGGGCAACTACAAGATCCGTGATAACATTTTTGGCGTCGTTGTCGGGGAGGTAGAGGCTTACCTTGGTTCATTATATGTACCTCCGGTGTTTGAGAATGGTTTTATTGCTTATACTCATTCATATCACATCCAATTTAATTTCAGTGATTACATTTTATTTGCCTAATTTTTATAATCAATGCAAGTGTTTCACTCACCTCTCCTACGACATTATCCGTTCGTGAAAACAACAATTCGTTCACCTGGCGACTACACAACGCGACTCAACTGAGAAGCGAACCCATCCCATAAATCACAATGAACTCAAATTTATTCATCCAGTTTTTCAATGAAATCAAGGAAAATCCATCCAAGCTTAAAAGGAAACTTATATCTTGTCTAGACTTCTCTGAAATCTATGAGGCACCCCATCCTATGCCAAAAATGTACAGTGAGGGGTTGCCTCGTTTCTTTGCAAAATCAATCAAATCAATTGAAAGTCACTTGGATGCTTGTTGGTGTTATATGGAATCCCTGGGCGCAAAGCATGAAGATGTCTATGTGAATCCTTACGAGGTAATGCTGATTTTTGGTTATATATGTTATCCCCTGGATCCATCACCGAATACAATATGTTCATTGATTTATTAAGAAAAGAATGGGGAAAAAACATTGATAAATCCATACATCCAAATAATGATTGTGTTGTTGAGGATCAAGGTGATAAAGATGATCAAGATAACCATAATGAGATAACTGACAATTTTCCTTATCAAATTGATTCCTCCTCTCTCGATTCAATAGTGGACATGCCTTTGAATGACTCTTCGATGCAGGAGAGTGATGATGATCAAATCTCAACCCTTCAGGATTATGACCTTGATATTGATATAGAAGGGGAAATATTTAAAACCTTGTCATCATTAGCTCAAGAAGGTGCAAATAAAGAACAAAATTATTACTATCAGAACCCATCCATAGTTGATACTCTCATTTGTGAATCCATCGAATATCCTCATGGCCTAGTTGATAATTTTTTTGATTCGTATTCTGATCATATCTTGGAAGAAGATCGATCACATGATAATTATGATATGATTGAAGCTGATAAAAAAAATCCTCGTCCTAATGATATCAATAAAATTCCTTATCCAATCCTTGACTAGGATGTGTGGATACTGACCTTGCTTCAAATCTTGCAATCATTCCAGGAACTCAATTGAAAACATTTTTCTCTCATCAAATTCCAAGATCAATTCATCTGGGAGAAAATTTTCAATCCACCCTCCCGTCCCAACTTTTCGAGTCTTCTTGTATGGTTTGTGTTCTAATCAAGTTGTTACTTTTGAAATGTTTAGTTAAGAGTTTGAGCTTGGTCACATAATTGGAGAAAATGAGCTTCATTTCCCTTCTCGGTCATCTGTCATGAATAATAGTTTTCAATTTATAAATCTTTTTTATGGGTGGTTGGAGAAGGTGTATAAAGATCAATTTCATCTTTTCTCCATTTTTGAGCATCAAATGGGTTGATATCATTCTCGGTTTCATTACATTACAACTTGTCCTCATTTGATTCCTACATTTTTCTTGGAGTAAATGTAATTGAATATCCTAGTAGAGTAGAGGAGAAAGCAAAGAATTGTTTGAAGTCGCTGAATCATGAGTCATATTGTCCTCTTCCATCAAGAACAAGCTCGCATTAATTTTATGATCCTATCAATATCTTAATGGATGAGATTCTCAAAATTCAATTTCAGCCTTGATAGGATTTCATTCCATATATTTATATGCGGTGAACACCCCGAGCCAGTTCCTTAGAGAAATTTTACAATTAACTTATTAAAAATAAGTTTGGAAAAAACGGAAAAAATTCCTTTTCTTGGAAATGAAAAAAAACCTATGGGGGACATAGTACATGTTCATATGACTCAAAATAAATGATTAGCATGGTAATATATATTTACACTCAGGTTTTAATAACCTCCTAAGGCCTAAACACCATGTTATCAACTCAAATGGCACTTCTTCGTCCGAGTGCCGACACTTCATATGTTGGTACACAAAAGTACACTTTTGGATTGAAGGTTGCCTAACACTATAGATGGGCACGACATGAGATTTATTCACTCTCCAACCAGCTTGCCATTTAAGTTTTTTTATGTCCATTGAAACTCGCGTAAATACGCGACTATCTTCTTTGACAACCCGCGTACTATACACGACTATGCTCATTGCAACCCACGTACAGATCTGTACGCGGGTTTTCCTTAAAGCAACTCGTGTGTCATACACGGGTTGCCAGTATCAATAGTTGCATACACATCCATTCGACATTAAAAGTAATAAAACACGATTAATGGATATTTGTTGAGCCTTATTCATTAACCAACTCAACTGTCTCAACCTCCTCAACCTTCAAAACTGCTCTATTTCCCAAAGTATAAATAGAGGCCTTGGGGAGGGCATTAATAGAATGAATCTTGGAGAGAAAAGTTATGCTGGTGGTATATATTTAGAATTCTTCGAAGCAGTAGAACTCAGATTCCTTTGGTTGCATAGGAGTCCTTGTCTCAGGCGTTGGGTTGTACACTTATCTCATTCACTATTGTTAATAAAGAGAGTTCTTCTTCCAACTTTGTGTTGAGTTTCTTTCATGTATCATGTTTGATGAATATTTTTGATTAAGCACTCTATATATCGTTCATCTAACCTGTCATATATACATGTATAAGATTGTACTTGGAGAATTTGCTCTTTGTAGGTGAAGGAGGTGCATCCCTGAAAACTTTTGGAAAGAAGCAGAGAATGAGCCTAAGACAAAGCTTGGATGAACCGTCGATAATCAGGTGAGTCCAACATATCTTCCTATTTCCTTCTGTACTTTGAAGCTGATTGTCTGTAAGTTTTAGAAGTACATTGGTAACCCCAGACCCTAGGTTATAAGGGTGTTTATTCCTGAACAACAAAACTGGCGACTCCACTGGGGATAGTGACACTATCAAGCATTATTCTCTCTTCTCTTCAAGCTTGTTAAAAAATGAAGAGAGATCCGAGTTGAATTTCTTGGACTTGTTAAAATTTCACAGGGAAAGTAAGGAATAAGTTTTCTTTTTGTTTTTAGTTAGTGGCAGCATGTCATCCTTGAACATAGCACCGTCTGTTTTTTCCGATACTCATGTCTCAGTGTTCACTTTCAGTTCAACTATTACTTCGAGTTTCTTACTCCTCCTCTTGTCAGTTCTACCTGGGGAATCTGATCATGTCTCCTACATGTCAGATAAGTCTAGTTGTTCTATTAGTAAAGTTAAAAATCTGCCTTGGGTCATCTCTATGTCGTGCTCACTATTCAAGGACTTAACTCAATGTTTGATCTATATCTTGATCCCATCATTGTCGTATCTGTTATCACTTGTGTCTCCCTTTCTTTACCCAGTTCCTAGTCACTCTTGTGATCTGTTGGAGGATCTATTTCCTTCCTTATCACAGTATGATTCCGCATCAGCACTTTCTGATGATGAAGACCTAGATTTTTTTGATGATCGTACCTCGGGATTCACTTTCATTATGGGTGAACTCCTTTTCTTCAGTTGTTAATTATCACCTATTGATTGACAAACAAATGTAAGGCTGCCTCCAAAGAAAAGAAAGTAGGGGATCATAAGGCCTTTCTCCCTTACATTCAAGGGACTACAGACAAAATAGCCAAACACCTGAAAAAGAAGAACATTGACTCAGTTTTTTCCCCACCTAACAACATTAGGAAGCTTCTTAGATCAGTAAAAGATCTGGTTGACCCAAGTCTTAAAAAGGGGGTTTACCTCATTCCTTGTGAATGTGGTAAATCCTACATAGGTGAAATAGGGCGGTCCATCCGAACTAGGGTTAAAGAACATTGTGTAGACATCCGTCTTAATAGAACCCACAAGTCAGCCTTAGCGAAACCCTCGCATAACACAAAACACCCAAAAAAATTCGAGGATATGCAGGTGTTAGCGCAAGTCGACAATTGGTCAAGGCGAAGAATTAGAGAGGCAATTGAGATTGTTAAAAACCCTAATTGCCTAAATAGAGATGACAACCTGTCCATTAGCCGATCCTGGTTGCCTAACCTAACTAAGCCTAATAAAAATTAAAAATTAAAAACCTTTTAGTTAACTAATTAAAATTATAATCCCTAAATACCTTTTAGTTAATTAATTAAAATTAATTTTTTCCCTAAAACCTATTAGTTAATTAATTTAAATTATTTTCCCTAAAATTGCCCAACTAAGATAATAAATTTAAATAATAATAAAATCCATAACTTAGACATAATTAATACTAATTATAAACTAAACTAATTGTTAAGAGTTTGATTAAATGAATAAAGGAATTTGAAAAGTTAATTAAATATAATAGATAAAATGTTAATTTTTTTTTTTATAATCTCACTTTTAAATTAGGTCAATTTTTTTTTTAAACTAAAATTTTATTAAACTAAATTTTATTTTATATATTGATTATAATTTTTTTTAAAAGTTTAAAAACTTTTAAATAAAATTAAAATAATTTTTTTATTATTAAACTTTAATTAAAATTTTTGATTAAACTTTAATTAGATAAAAACATTATAACTTTTAAAACTTTAAAACATTAATTAATAAACTTAAATCCAAACTATTTTTAAAAAATTTTAAAACTACTTTATAAACCTAACCATTAATTTGAATAATTATTAATTAAGGTTACCTTTAAAATTAAAAATAAAAATAAATTAAAAAACCCTAAAAAAATGTCTTTTGACAAAACAAACCTTGTCGGCTCCTCTCAAAAATGACGGTTTCTGTATTAATGCACTAATGAAAGAAGAACAATCTCCAGGCATCTCTATGTCCTGAAGATGAGCCACGCTTGGTTCGAAACGTCGACAATAAACTTGCTTACCGCAGATTCTCCATTAGATGCCATTTGTACATGACATTATTATGTATTTGTTTCAGGTCCTACCTCTATTCCATTGGACTTCTGAGTTCTCCAAAGATAATGATTATAATTTATTTCGGCCATCGCTTCCCTCTGACCTCACACATTAGGGGGCATCTGTTATCAACCCAAATGGCACTTCTCCGTCCGAGTGTTGACACTTCATATGTTGGTACACAAAATGACACTTTTGGATTGAAGGTTGCCTAAACACTATAGATGGGCATGCCATGAGATGCATTCACTCTCCAACTAGCTTGCCATTTTACTTTTCTATGTGTGGATTGACATACGCGACTATACCCATTGAAACTCGTGTACATACGCGACTATCTTCTTTGACAACCCGCGTACTGTACACGACTATGCTCATTGCAACCCGCATACAGATCTATATGTGGGTTTCCCTTAAAGCAACTCACGTGTCATACACAGGTTGCCAGTATCAATAGTCACGTACACATCCATTCGACATTAAAAATAATAAAACACGATTAATGGATATTTGTTGAGCCTTAATCATTAACCAACTCAACTGTCTCAACCTCCTCAACCTTCGAAACTGCTTTATTTTCGAAAGTATAAATAGAGGCCTTGGGGAGGGCATTAATAGAATGAATCTTGGAGAGAAAAGTTATGCTGGTGGTATATCTTTAGAATTCTTCAGAGCAGTAGAACTTAGAGTCCTTTGGTATCATAGGATTCCTTGTCTCAGGCGTTGGGTTGTACACTTATCTCATTCACTATTCTTAATAAAGAGAATTCTTATTCCAACTTTGTGTCGAGTCTCTTTCATGTATGATGTTTGATGAATATTTTTGATTAAGCACTCTATATATTGTTCATATAACCTGTCATATATACATGTATAAGATTGTACTTGGAGAATTCACTCTTTTCAGGTGAAAGAGGTGCATCCCTGAAAGCTTTTGGAAAGAAGCAGAGCGGGAGAAGACAAAGCTTGGATCAACCATCGATAATCGGGTGAGTCCAACATATCTTCCTATTTCCTTTATATACTTTGAAGTTGATTGTCTGGAGGTTTTAGAAGTATGTTGGTAGCCCCAGACCCTAGGTTATAAGGGTGTTTATTCCTAAACAACATGTGGCCAAAGGGAAAGACTATAGATGACGCAGTAGTGATTGGAGAGAAAGAGGGAGGCTTATACAAATTAAAGGGGCAACCAGAAAAAGCTTTGGTCCATGACTCAGTAGAGCCAAGTGAACTTTGGAATAAAAGGCCTGCACATGTGCACAACCACTTGGAAGAAAATCTGTTGAAGGTATTCCAGAAATCCAGGCAAATCATGAAGGCATTTGCAAAGGATGTGCGAAGGGAAAGAACACAAATAAGACATTTCCAAGTAGTGAGACCAAAGCAAAAGGAGTCTTGGAAATTATTCACTTCGATGTCATCCAATTCATTAAGTAGGTATGTATATTATGTTTCTTTTATTGATGATTTTTCTAGGAAGACATGGATATATTTCTTGAAAAGAAAGGATGAAGTATTCAGTAAGTTCAAGGAATTCAAAGTATTGATTAAGAACCACATAGAGAAGAAAATCAAAACCTTTCGATCAAACAATGGCAGAGAATTCACATTAGATGAATTCAAGGAATTATGCAGAGAGTCAGGGGTTAAGAGGGAGTTGACCACTCCATATAATCCACAACAGAATGGATTTGCAGAAAGGAAGCATAGAATGATTATGGAAGCAGCAAGGGAAATGCTTCATGTTCAATATTTTCCTATGAATCTATGGGAAGAAGCCGCTAGGACAGTTGTGTATGTACATAATTGTAATCCACATAGATTACTTGAGAAAAAGACACCAAAATAAGTCTTTTCCAGCAAGAAACCAGAAGTCAGTCATCTCAAAATATTTGGCTGTCCGGTGTACATACACATTTTGAAAGAAAAGAGGACAAAGTTAGATCCTTCATGAAAGAAGGGTATTTTTGTGGGGTATAGTGAAAGCTCGAAGGATTACAGAATATATTTCCCAGGATTCAAGAAGATAGACATCAGCAGGGACGTGACATTTGACAAAGACTTGGCTTACAAGAAATCCATAAAAAGACCTATTGCATAACTTGAAGAAACAGAAGTACCCCATATTTGAGATACAACTATGAACGAAGAAACTCTAGAAGAAGATTGAGAAATGGAAGAACCTCAGGAACATGTAGATCCACCCCAACAGAAGAATCCCTACAAGAGGAAAGCAACATGGGTACGAGAGGCTATCCAAGGTGCAGAGAGATATGGGGCTCCAGAATAAATGCATAGAGAAAGGAAGAGAACTAGGTCCTACTCCAGTTATGTAGCCCTACTATGTGATGCCATTGATAAATAACCTTCCAACTATGAAGAAGCGATAGAAAAAAAAAGAATGGAAGGATCCTATGATCAAGGAGTACTAGTCAATCATGAAGAATGATGTTTGGGATGTGGTCCCAAGAACAGAAGGGAAGTCTGTTGTGACTTCCAAGTGGATCTACAAGATCAAGCATGTTGCATATGGCAGCATAGAGAAATATAAATCAATATTTGTGGCACTTGGATTCTCCCAGGAGGAAGGGATAGATTATGAAGAAACGTTTGCACCTGTAGCCATATACACTTCCATCAGATCAGTACTTGCTCTCGCTGCTATGATGAAATGGAAGATAAACTAGATGGATGTCAAGACCGTTTTCTTGAATGGTGTAGTAGAAGAGGAAGTGTATGTGGAGTAGCCACTCGGATTTGAGACACATGAAAGAGAGACTCATGTGTGCAGATTAAAGAAGGAAATGTACAGTTTGAAATAGGAACCCAGGACATGGTATGGCATGATCGACAACTTCCTGACTAGCTTGGGATTTACCAATAGTAAAGTGGATTCCAACCTTTACTACAAGGTTGAGGAAGGAAACCCAGTGATACTCCTAATGTATGTAGATGACATGTTTGTAACAGGTGAGGATGGGTTGATTGCTGACACAAAGAGGAATCTTGCTGCCGAGTTCGAGATGAAAGACTCAGGCATGATGCACTACTTTCTAGGCATGGAGTTGTGGTAGAATGAGGATGGAATCTCCCCAGGACAAGGGAAGTATGTAGTGGATATCCTGAAGAGGTTCTAGATGATGGACTGCAAGGCCATAACCACACCTATGGCATCAAGCCTGAAGCTATTGAGTGATGCTTCATCAGAGTCAGTTGATGCTTCGATGTATCATCAAATGATTGAGTCATTGATGTACCTGATGAATACGAGACCAGATATTTGCTTTGTTGTGAACACATTGAGCAAGTTCCTGATGGATTCGAGACATGTTCACCTGATTGCTTCAAAGCATATTCTGAGGTGCTTGAAGGGTACAGTTGATTATGGGATCAATTATGATGTGAATCAAATATTAACCTGGAGGTTTATGTGGATTTAGATTGGGTAGGAAATGCCATTGATAGGAAGAGCACTTCGGTTTGCTGCTTCAATATGGGATTAGGTATGATCTCTTGGTTTAGCAGGAAGAAGTCCTACGTAGCACCGAGTACAAATGAATCATAGTATGTCGCAGCTTGTTCAACTAGTTGTGAGGTAGTGTGGTTGAGGAAGCTACTATCTGACCTGTTTGGTCTCCAGTTGGATGCTACTTATGTATATTGTGACAACCATAGTTGTGTGAAGTTGTTGGAGAACCCAGTGTTCCATGACAAGTCAAAGCATATCGAGATCATGTATCATTATATCAGGGATATGGTGTAGAGAGGAGCAGTCAAGCTCCAATATTTTGCGACGGACGAGCAGATAGCTGATGTGTTGACCAATCCATTAGCTAGAGTGAAGTATGAGTAATTCAGAGAGAATATTGGTGTTCTTCAGATCGAGGTTCCTTCCAAGGGGAAGTGACGAGTCTGAGAGCCTTTTTGACACGGTGGAAGCCTGGGCCTCCCATGGTAAGATGTAAGTGCATAGCCTTTCTAACATGGTGGTAGGCTAGGTCTCCCATGGTCAGATGTAAGTGTTGGGCCTTTTAGATATGGTGGCAGGCTAGGACTCCCATGGTCGGATGTAAGTGCTGGGACTTTCCTACATTGTGGCAGGATGGGCTTCCCATGGTCAGATGTAAGCGCTGGGACTTTCTGAAATGGTGGCAGGCTCAGACTCCCATGGTCATGTGTAAGCACTGGGCCTTTCTAACATGGTGGTAGGTTGGGCCTCCCATGGTCTGACGTAAGCACTGGGCCTTTCTGACATGTTGGTAGGCTGGGACTCCCATGGTCAAATGTCAGCACTGGGCATTTTTGACAAGGTGGCAGGTTGGGCCTCCCATGGCCGGATATAAGTGCCGAGACCTACATCCAACATGAAAAAGGGTTGGCTCTATAGAACTTCCTATGATGAGTAGATTTGAGAGATAAAACCATTTTCTCAAGATAGCAGGAGCAGTGATGATGATGATCCAGTAATGAATACTTGTGCTGATGAACTGTGTTAAGAGAATACCTTCCTAGTTAAGAGGGAGTGTTGATGTATTTGTAACTTCGGAATGTACTCACTTGTATATTTATTATTGTATTTCATTATACCCTGATGGAGATGTTTGTTCCTCCGATCGGGAGAGTCATTAATATAATAAATTCATGTAAAGTAATTGAGGTTAATCCTTTGTTGTAAGTAAGGGAAATATTCCCCACAGTTGAGTCATATTAGGGTTATTAGACTCTCCTAGTGAGGTTGGCTTTGTAGAGTAAAAGTCAAGTGGAAAACAAGTATAAATATAGAGTGAGACTCTCTATTTGGAACACACATTCACTCAACATTAGCGCATGAGTGAGTGAGAAGTAGCTCACACAAGAGAGAGAGAGAACAATTGTCATAGATCATCTTTGTATCTTTGGGTTTTAATTTTTCTATTGGTGCTCATTCTATCTCTGAGGAAGTTGCATGGTTTTCTCCTTTATGGTTTCCTTGAGGAAAATTCTTTATGTCCCTTGTCTCTTGTGATTATCGCTATGAATGTTATTCTCATAGATAATAATATCCTACATCATATTGATTAAATGATAAAAATCTAACAATAATGTCGGGGGGGACAAGAATCCTAAGCGAAAGGTTAAATCCTCTTGCAAACTATGTGCGGGAGACCATCTAACATACTTGTGCCCTCGTATCGAAGATGCCTCGAATTACATCGCACAGAGCCCATATTTGTTGACTGGCCCTTTCCCTCATAATCAAAATATGGCTTTGAGAACCATGGACATTGAAAGTAGTTCTGTTGGGAACAAAAAACTGCTGGTTGCTGAAGGTGGACACGATTGCATCAACATGATGTAACCTGCTAATGTTGTGACTCGCTTGAAATATTATTGTTCATCATAACCCAACATCGGTAAGGATGCTGCACCTCATGAAATTCCATTGTAGATTGATAATCATGAAGCAATACCTCATATACCTAAGGGATTCCTCAATCATACAAGATACAATCCTAATTCTGAATATGCCCAACATTACTGTCTTATCGAGGATTTGGGATAGACTCCCTGTGAGATGTCATCTATTGAAGTGTTTCAGAATTGTCCCTCATAATGGAGAGCTTCATTTTATGCTCTTGGAGTACTTGATCGTAATTCCTCCACCATAGTCATCTTTGAAACCCATGAGGTCCAACCTCACTTGCCTTACCATGTGGCCTTTCTAGTCCATGTGGAGTGTCTCAACAATACCGTTAAATGTACAGTTATTGATGAAGGAGATGTGACCTCCGTGATGTCTTTGGATTATTGGAAATGACTTGAATCACCCACGTTGTTGAAATATATGACCATGTTGATTGTGTTTGATGGATGTTCATTTCATCCGCATGGAATTATTCCTTCTCTTCAGCTCCAGTTCGGGGAGAATACCGTGTTGCGAGAGGTTTAGGTGGTTGATGCACCCCTCGACTACAACCTTTTACTGGGATGGAACTAGATTTATGCTATGAAAGTGACCGTGTCATCCATATTTCAAGTGGTGTGCTTCCCTTTTTAGGATCATATAATGACGATCGACCATATGTCTTTCGATAATTTTGGTTCCTCTGCATCATCGAGATTGACTATCCCAGCTATTGATAATTCTCAATCGACAACTAGGAATATTGGTGTCAGAATGTATCCATCATTAATGGGAACTTTTAATATTTCAACACCAATTCTAGCTATTAGGTATACCCCTAGTAGTGATTCATCACCGGTGATTTCAGTCCCATTTTGTACTATGTATTTGGATGACCCATGGACTCATCCTTCCTCGAGCACTTTGGATGAAGATGTTAAATGTACTAGGATTAGAATGTCATTGTTTGTAGAGGAAGTTACGTATCAAGATACACTTGATCTTGTTATAGACCTTGGTCCTTCTTGTTCACGGATGGAGGATTAGGATCTCCTTGCCCTGCCTGCTTGGGTGGTTGCATCGCCATGCTTGTATGATTTCCTTGACAAGATTTTTCCTTCAGATGAAGCAATTCTCGAGGCCATTAATGGTCCATAAAAACCTTTGGAGGAGATGCATCATCGATATTAATTCCTCTCGGATCTTGAATGAATCGAGCATGATGAATTTAGGATGTCCTTAAGTGAGAGTGTTGGTCACCCATGGTCCCATTAGGTACTCATGATATATATGCTAAAGCGAACATGGTGAACTTAACTCCTATGATTTTGATCAACATCTCTCAGATTCATGGTAAAATCGAGAATGTGTACATCGGTGCAGACTCCTCACCCAATGAAATCAAGAGATAGACTGATCTCTTTAAATAATTTTGTGATGTATTTTCTTAGTCCTATGAAGAGATGAAAGGAATTGAACCTAGCATTGTTGAACATGATATAAAAATGCTAAAATGTTTCGACAATGCCTACGTGCAATGAATCCTCGCAAAGAGCTCGCTAGTAAGGTTGAGATAGAGAAACTTCTCAAAGTAGGTTGCATTTATCCGGTTCCCTTAACTAAATGGGTATCCAATCCCATTCCGGTCAATAAGAAGAAGGGGACCATCCGTGTGTGCACAGATTTTAGAGACCTGAATAGGGTCTGTTGGAAAGATAATTTCCCCACACCATTCATTGATTATATTTTGGATGAGTGTGTGGGGAGCGCAAT
The DNA here is from genome assembly GCA_001517045.1 of Pseudotsuga menziesii. Lineage (NCBI taxonomy): Eukaryota > Viridiplantae > Streptophyta > Pinopsida > Pinales > Pinaceae > Pseudotsuga > Pseudotsuga menziesii. Next base: position 382,139 of record LPNX010108963.1, read on the forward strand.
TTTTTTGTTTATGGATAAATTTTCGGGGTACAATCAGATACAAATTAAACATGAGGATCAACATAAGACTATGTTTATTTGTCCTTAGGGTACTTTTGCATACTAGAAAATGCCTTTCAGCCTTAAAAATGTTGGATATACTTTTCAATGGTCTATGAATTTTTCTTTCCATGACCTCAAGCATATTATCAAATTTTCTGTGGATGATTTAGCTTCATAATCTCATATGAGGGTGGATCACCCAAATCATTTGCGCTTTTTATTTAAAATATGCCGCATTATAAAATTGAGTTAAATCCTTAGAAGTGCATCTTTTGTGTGAGAATGGGTCGTTTGTTGGGATTCAATATATCGACGGAGAGGATTAGGGTGAAATCGCTAAAGGTTGAGGCAATACTCTAGTTGTCTCCCCCGTGCACAATTCGACGTCTTCAGAGTATCCAGAGGATGGGAAATTTCTTACATCGATTCGTTGTCAATTATGCCAATTCGACCAAGGGGTTTATGAACTTATTGAAGAAGAGTACCCAATTCATATGGGTTGAATGATCACATGATTCCTTCGATGCCCTTAATAAATCCTTGGCATCGACCCCCATGATTTGTCCACTTGACTATAGTCGTGATTTTTTGTTATATGTGGTCGCGTCTAAAGAGACGATTGGTATGGTTCTAGTTCAAGTGGATGATGAGATCCATGAGCATGTTATCTATAATTTTATCTAGAATCTCATTGATGCTAAACTTAGATATATATATTTTTCTTTTCCAAACTACCATTGTAGCTCACATCAATCCATTTCAGTTTGTCTTGACCAAACGAATGATTGGGGGGAGGTATAATAAATTGAATGTCATTTTGCAAGAATTCGACGTCGAGTTTGTTTCAGAAAAATTAAAGAAGTCATTAAACTTTATAGAGCTTATATCTAATATTCCTAGTTTGGATGAAGATAGGATTCATTTGTTGATGAGCATGTTTTCCTCATTTTGACTGCTGACCCTTGGTATGGTGATATCATCATATATCCTTATACTTTGAAGGTTGTTAGAAAATAGGACCACAGAGCAATAACATATATACAGTTAAATCAATAAACAAGATGCAAAACACATTAAAACATTACAGAGAGACACAGATATAACGTGGTTCACCCAAATGATGGGCTACATCCACAAAGAAATTCATAGTCCTTTTATTATAGTCTAGAAAGATGAAGGGATACACCCTGCAGCAAAACCGATGCACTTCCTCTTCACACTCTCACGGTCTCTCTTTCAATACAATACAATACCATACATAGTCAATTTACAATGCTTTATTTTATAGGGGAAATACAATGGGAAAATTCTAGGGTTAACCCAATACCATGGGTCCACAATACTATTGGCCAACACAGATCCCAAAAAATTTTTCTCAGGGCTTCGCCCCCAAACCCAATTTTTTTGCGGCGCTGCCCTGAACTCTAAGGAAGGAAGAATGAGTGTACAGTACTCCTGGGTTACAATCACAACTGAATAATATCTCTAGATCTGGAAGATTAGGCTCCACAATCAACAATCTCCCACTTGGAGACTAATCACACCAACGCCACTGCTACTGCACTTGCTGGACTATGTTCTGGACCTTGGACTTGGAAAATTTCTTCTTTTCACCTTCATGCTTTAAGGCCAACAGAAACTGACCAGGAACTCAGTTTCTCTCTGGTTACTCCCTTTGTTAACATGTCTGCAGGATTCTGGCTAGTGTGAATCTTTTCCAGCTTTAACAATTCTTCATCTAGAACAGATCTTATGAAGTGGTACTTGAGTTGTATATGTTTAGTCCTTGAATGAAAGGCTAAGTTCTTTGCAAGATGAATGGCACTCTGGCTGTCATTGTACAGCCTACTATTCTCCTATTTCTTACCTAATTCTTCCATGAACCTCTGCAACCAAATCATATCCTTACTAGACTCTGTAGCAGCAACATACTCTACTTTCGTTGTTGAAAGTGCAACAACCTGTTGCAGTTTTGAAATCCAACTTACTGCTGTTCCACCTACAGTAAACACATACCTTGCGGTGCTCCTCCTGCTGTCTTTATCACCAACCATATCTGCATCAACATATCCTTGTAGAATAGTGTTTGAACCTCCAAAAAATAATGCATGAGAAGTGGTACCTCTCAAATACCTAAGAATCCACTATATTGCTTTCCAATGCTCTTTACCTGGATTATTCATATACCTGCTCACAACTCCCACTGCATGTGCAATATCTGGTCTTGTGCACACCATGGCATACATCAAGCTCCCAGCTGCTGATGAATAGGGAATCTTGGACATGTAATCTATCTCTTCCTATGTCTCTGGACACATATGCTTGCTTAGTTTGAAATGGCTTGCCAAAGGTGTGCTGACTGGTTTTGCATTCTGCATTCTAAACCTCTGCAACACCTTTTCTATGTACTCACCTTGAGACAATGTCAATTTGTGATTTTTCCTGTCTCTTGTTATTCTCATACCAAGGATTTGCTTTGCAACACCCAAATCCTTCATCGTAAATGATTTAGCTAGTTTTCTTTTGAGCACATTTATATCCTGCATGTTAGACCCTGCAATAAGCATGTCATCCACATACAATAACAAGATAATATATCTTCCATTATCTAGCCTCTTGAAATAAACACAGTGGTCAAAATGACATCTATGATAACCTTGTTTTGTCATAAACTTATCAAATTTTAAATACCACTACCTTGGAGCTTGCTTCAGGCCATACAAGCTCTTCTTCAACCTGCAAACCAAATTCTCCTTCCCTTTGATCTCATACCCTTGTGGATGCTGCATATAAATCTCTTCCTCCAAATCCCCATGGAGAAAGGCCATTTTTACATCTAATTGTTCAAGATGCAAATCTTCTACCGCCACTAGACTTAAAATAGTTCTAATTGAAGTCATTTTAACAATAGGAGAAAATATTTCATCAAAGTCTATACCTTGCTTTTGTGCAAATCCCTTTACAACAAGTCTAGCCTTGTACCGCTTCTTTCCTCCATCTTCTTCCTTCAACCTGTAAACCCATTTATTCTGCAATGCCCTTTTTTCTGCAGACAACTTAACCAGATCCCAAGTCTGGTTTCTTACCAATGAGTTCATCTCCTCATCCATGCCTTGCTCCCACTTCTTTCTAGTTTCTACCTGCATTGCTTCTTCAAAAAATTCTGGTTCACCAGGATCAGTCATCAATAAATAATACAGTGAAGGATAGAATCATTCAAGGGGTCTACTTAACCTGGTAGACTTTCTTACAGTTGCAGGAGTTATAGGTACCTGCTGCTGCTCTTGATTTTCTGGTGCTTTTGGAACTTCATTTTCTTTGATTTCATCAAGCACTGTGTACTATGTGTTTTCCTTTTCTTCTTTCTTTCCCTGCAACTGATCTTTGTACATGACCTTTTCATTGAATACTACATCTCTACTCCTAATGATTTTGTGATTTTTAAGATCCCATAAGCGATAACCAAAATCATCAACCCCGTATCCAATAAAGGTACATTTCTTGGATTTAGCCTCAAGCTTTGTTCTATCATCTTTATAAATATGGACAAATGATTGACAACCAAAAGTTCTCAGAAATGAGTATTTTACCTGTTTACCCGTCCATGCCTCCTCTGGAATGCCACCATCCAAAGCGCTTGAAGGCCCTCTGTTTATTAAATAAACAACAGTGTTTACAGCATCAGCCCAAAACTGTAAGGGCAACCCTGCAGGAAATCTCATACACCTTGCACGCTCCATGATCGTTCTGTTCATCCTTTCTGACACACCATTTTCTTGGGGTGTTCTAGGGACTATCTTCTCTCTATGAATCCCATTGTGGGAATAGTAACTGTCAAAATCCTTGCTGCAGTACTCGCCTCCATTATTAGATCTGAGACATTTCAACCTTTTTCCTGTCTCATTCTCAACCAAATCTTTCCAATTCTTAAAAGTATCAAACACATCAGATTCGGTCTAATGCAATAAACCCAAGTTTTTCTAGTTGCATCATCAATAAAAGTAACATAATAACGAGAGCCACCAAGAGATTGTACCCAAGCTGGTCCCCATACATTTGTATGGAAAAGCTCTAAATTTTCACTCTTATTTTTTTTCCCAACCATGAGAAATCTAACTCTCTTCTGTTTTCCATAAACACAATTCTCACAAAATTCCAAACTTGCCTACGTCAGATCTGGAAGTAGTTTCCTTGAGTGGAGAATCTGCATCCCCTTCTCACTCATGTGGCCAAGCCTATGATGCCACAACACTGCACCTATTTCTGTGGAAGCTACAGAAATAGAATAATCAGTATTATGAGGACATAAATATAATGTACCTATCATATCTCCTTTTGCAATTACCATTGATCCTTTAGTGAACTTCCACCACGTTTCTCCAAACGTAGACCAACAACCGCCATCTTCCAACTGCCCTGTTGAGATCAGATTTATTTTCATAGCAGGAATGTGCCTTACATCCTTTAGCAACCAGTCATTCCCATTATTTATCTTAATCCGTACCTTACCCTTTCCAACAATTTTACATGGTTCATCATCCCCTAATAACACATGCCCAAAATCACCTTGAACATAATCATAAAATAATTTCCTATGGGGTGTAGCATGACATGAAGCCCCTGAATCTACTACCTAGTAATCACTAGTATTATCTAATGCAAGAATCAAAGCATCTTGTAACACATCACCTGCTACATTAGCTTCCTGGGTAGTCTCTTGTTGCCTCTCACCTTTCTTCTTTGGTGCTCTGCAGTATTTCTTTAGGTGTCCTTTCTTACCAAAGTTCCAACACTCTATTTTTCCGAATCTGGAGTTGGATATTCCCTTTTTATACTTGCCATGATTTCCTGGGGTCCTTCCTCTCTCGTTTTGTCTCCCTCTGCTCTCCATGGTCAACGCATTACCTGATGTCTCACCTGTGCTTTTTCTTTTCATTTCCTCTCTAAGAATAACACCAACAACATCATCAAACTTAAGACTGTTTGAACTAGGGACAGAGTTACTTACAGCCATGACCAAGCTATTTCACCTTTATGGAAATGAGCACAAGATTAGAAGAGCCCTAACCTCATCATCAAAGTTCACTTTTATAGAAATTAACTAACTGGTAAGTGTATTAAACTCATTTAAATGGTCAGCAACAGATGCACCTTCTAACATCTTCATATTAAATAAACACTTCATTAAAAATACCTTGTTAGAAGTCGAGGGTTTTTCATAGAGCTTACTCAATGCGCTCATCACACCCTTTGTTGTTTTTTCTTTCAAAATATTGAAGGCCACTGACGAGGCCAGGCATAGCCGTATTGTACCTAGTGCCTTTCTGTCAAGAACCTCCCATTCTTCATCCTTCATAGCTGCCAGCTATTTTGCTTTTTTGCCCAACAGCAGGTACATATCCTTCTGGTACAGATAGTCCTCCATTTGCATCTTCCATAACTGATAGTTTTGGCTGTTAAATTTATCGACCCTAAACTTTCCTTCTTCCGCCATTGCTCCCACTCAAACCAGGAACCCTTCTTTCTTGCAAGTTTACCAACCAAATAGACCTTTTGGCTCTGATACCAATTGTTAGAAAACAGGACTGCAGAGCAATAAAAGATATACAATTAAATCAATAAACAAGATTCAAAATACATTAAAACAATACAGAGAGACACAGATATAACGTGGTTCACCCAAACGATGGGCTACATTCACAAATAAATTGCCAGTGGTTTTATTACAGTCCAAAAAGATGAAGGGATACACCCTATGGCAAAACCATTGCACTTCCTCTTCACTCTCTCACAGTCTCTCTTCCAATACAATACAATACCATACACAGTCAATTTACAATGCTTTCTTTTATAGGGGAAATACAATGGGAAAATTCTAACGGTTAACCCAATACCATGGGTCTGCAATACTATTGGCTAACACACACCCCCAAAAAAATTTCTTGGGGGATCCACCCCCGAACCCTCGTTTTCTCGGGGGCATTGCCCCCGAACCCCCTTTTTCGGGGCACTGCCCCAAACCCCAAGGCAGGGGAACGAGTGTACAGTACTTCTGGGTTACAATCACAAGTGAATAATATCTCTGGATCTGGAAGATTAGGCTCCGCAACCAACAAAGGTTCCCTCTCACCTATCTAGGGATGAATGATGGCACCTACATCATAATTATAAGAACTAACTTATTATCAGTGACACATTGTATCATCGTGGGGTGGATTCCATTTTACGTCGTTGTTTAACTCACGGCAAGGCTGAGATTGTGCTGAATGATTGCCACGGTGGGGTGTGTGGCGGTCATTTATCTGGGATTGCTGCATCCCAAAAAATACTTTGAGTGGGTTACTATTGGACTTCAATCTTCAAATATTGTGTTAATATAGTCAAGTGATGCCACCCTTTCCAGGTGTTTGCACGGAATATGCGCTCGCATCCCGTCCCATTACAACTTATTATCACTGTTGATCCTTTCACTAAGTGGGGGGGTGGAATTTATGGATTCAAAACCAACGTTAGATGGGGGGAATAATCAGATTATAGTGGTTGTAGACTAATTCATGAAATGGGAAGAGGCTATGCCTGCAATTAAATTCAATGGTGAGACGGTTGCTCACTTCATATTCAACTAGATTATCACTCGATTAAGAATCCCGAAGGAGATTGTCATTGAACATGGCAGGCACTTTCAAAATAAGATGATGACAAAATTAGCTTCAAAATGAGGGTATAATAAAGAACAACCTTCTTCTTACTACCCTCAAGAAAATGGCCAGGTTGAAGCAGTTAACAAGTCCCTTAAGGCCATTTTACAAAGACCATCGCACACAACAAAAGTAACTGGCATATCATGATTTACCCTGCTTTGTGGGATTGTAGAACCACAGTCAAGACTACCACCATATTCTCTCCTTATCAATTAGTACATGGGTGGAGTCGGTTTTACCGTTTGAGTGCGAGATTCCTTCATTGAAACTGGCCATAGAGTTTCTACCTGACACTTCAAAACTAGAAGAACGTTTGGTCCACTTGGAGGACCTAGATGAGTGGTACTGGGATGCAGTAGTGGATCTAGAGGTGAATAAGCACCGCGTTAAATCCTAATATGATAAGTATGTCAGTCCCCGTTAATTTAGTGAAGGTGACTTGGTCCTCTTATGTGATCAAGCCAATGAACCTATTGGGGTTGGAAATTTTAACCCTAGGTGGCATGGTCCTTACATGGTAAAGCATGTCCTAGAGAAAGGTGCCTATGAGCTAGGGAATTATGAAGGGAATTCCTTGGAGGAGCCTATAAATGGGCTCTATATTAAGAAATATTATGCTTAACATTTAGTCGAGGCTGACATCTTGTATAGTTTATTTTTTTCTTCTTGTAGTGTTATTGGTTTGTTGAGATGCTTCTTCTTTTGTGGAAGATGTTAATAGGATATTCGATCTATTTAGGATTTACTGATGGTGCCATCCACCACACCAAGAACTTAGCTTCAACTTCCTGGGTGATCTATACACCTGGGGGTCAGTTGGTGTCTTCCAGAGGTGTTTGTATCTGATCATTGTCTAATAACATTGTTGAGTATAGTCCCGTGATTGAATTATTACGTGATTCCATTTACAATGGTGTCTGATCTCTTGAAGTTCACCTTAACTACCAGTTAGTGACGTCAGAGTTAAATTGCTTTTACCATATCAGGGATCCTACGTTGTTGAGGAGATTCTTGAGGGTAATATTATTGGAGCGACAATTTGATTACATTACATACATTCATATGCCTAGACTATAATCATGTTGTCGATTCATATGAAAATTACGTATTAGATTGGCACTTGTCACATCCATAAATAAGCATGAACATTTAAATCACATTCACATTTAAACACATTTGTAAATGTACCAAACCGATCGCTATAAGTTTTTATTTCCGAATAGATTTAAAAAATGGTGTCATAGTACAAAATATCATAAATACAAAAATGGGGCTTTAATCCACCAAAATACACACGAGCGATACAAAATGTCTACCTAGGCACCTATGCCTATGGGCATGGGTGATGATATTGATAACACATGATTGCATTATCCAACCGCCTAAACAATCTAACCATGGACGAGGTACCCCTACTACATGTCTCTGCATAGCCTTGGGAAAATCCTCGACTTGCACCATGGGTATCTTTTGTGTCAGTCAAGTGATGTTTCCATGTATATTTTGGAGCTTCTGCTCGGCGTCAACGTCGATCATATTTTCCCCTCATCCCATCTGTCGATTTCGAGGGAATCCATCTGATCTTCGCGGACCCACGTTTGTGCAAATATACCTAATGTTAGTAATTTTCACCACCAAAAACATGTTTTTGATTTCCAAATCCATAAAAAATACAATTTTTTTATATAATTAAAAAAACCATACAAATGGGATCTTACCTATATTTCCATATGCATCCCTTGCTGGTAGGGGCATGTCATGATCTCCATGGAAATCTATCCCTCAATAGGGGTATTCTTCTATGGATATGACCTATCATCGCCACTAGTGTAAGAAGTTAGATGTGAGCGAAGAAGGTGTCCTATCTCCCCCTAGCCTCCACATCACCTCTTCCCAATGAGTCTAGGATGGATCCCATATACTGTGAGGAGGGACCTCAACTCTAGGGCTGAGGCTCGGTTCCCTCTCAAATAAGAAAGTGCTCAGAATGCTGACATACCCAAATTTCTTTATCCTACCCATATTGCATTGTGTTAGTTGTTGTTTCATAGTGCTCCGCAGTGTTGTGCTCAGGTCATATACCATAGGTCTCATGCACTCTACTGAGTAGAACATGAGAGGCCATGAATCCTAATGAAGAGATGACATTCTTTCTATTCTTTCCAATACCAAAACTATCACCTTGAGACTAAGACTTTGGATAGAGTTCACTAGAACTTGACTTTTGATATTTTCTTGTGTTAGGAATGCAATACATAGCTATGTACTCCTCGATAGTGAGGCCTCCACCCACTCGATGAGCTTGTATTTTCACTACCTTTCCTTAGTGAGATAGTCTTGTGATGAAGTATATGTCCTCTACTTCTAGTCTCAATGGCATACCATCTAATATAAAGGCCTCGGTGTCTACATCCCAGTAATCTAGGAACATCTGGAGGAGTCTTGGTTGGGCCCTCAAACCCCCAAGGTTCCAAAATTTGTACAACCCACACCTTATTAAGGATTTTTGATCATTCACATCACCAAGAACTTCCCTATCAACATATTCATGCTCACGTTCTCTCCATTCCAAAACCATCCTACAAAGAAAAACTGATTTTTTGTGAGATTTCACCATATAATTGGACATACCCAACCCTATACACGATTGTTCTTTATAACAGTAGCATATGTACATAGACATGCTTCACTTTTCCTGTGTACATCAAGCCCTATACATGACCCGATTAACTATAACCCGCATGGGATGGGATCCTCAATTCAGTTGCCTCATTCGTAAAAATCCACCACCAAAACTAAAAATCAATGCATGGAATATATCAGGAATATGATAATGAATTACATCATTCCCTCTAGCTCTGAATTTCATGGATCATAGCTCCTGGAATCATTGTTTGAAGTTTCACAATATAAGTTGCTCCAAATGCATTATTTTGGGTAAAAAACCAAATGGTATGGTAAAAATGTCATTTTTTACTATTTATCAAATTTTAATTTTTTTTTACCCACTTGGCCTATAGCTTGGACTTCTTACTAACTATTTTTCAGTTGTTTGGCCTAATTTTGTTGTGTAAGAACCCCTTGTGGTGCACTTTCATCGAGACTTTGACTTGTTCATGCCTATTTTAGGTATAATACTAAAATACCATATAGAATAGGATCATTTTTCCTCATGCATCGTGCATTATCCTATGGCCATGCCACCTTAACCATAGGTAAGAACCCACTTAGTGATGTCACAAAACCTTCATACTGCTACTAGAAGTGGCATTAGGTAAGTGGTAGAGATTTACTTATCATGGGTTCCCTATTTAGATCTCGTTTTGTCATTTGGTTCCCATGTCGATTATACTCCCTTAGGTCTGGGAGTCCCTTGTAGTCCCGCCATGTCTTTGAGTAAAGAAATTCATATTATTTCTTGAACTTTATGCTAGCCATATCCTATTGGGACTCCCATTTGTATCAAGTTGTAACTGCATTTTCTTTCGTATTGAGCTTTAAGTCGGTTCCCTACTTCAGTTTATACGCCATATAGCCTGAGCTTGTCTCAATCCTATCCAAGCAAAGCCTTCCATATATTTTTTTCATCTTGATTATCCCTTACCTGGAGGAGACACCCCCCCGAGTGTCCTTACCCTGCATATGTTTCCTTGCATTGAGCATAGGTATGTTCCATTGATTGGAACTAATTTACTTTCCTATGGCACTCATTTCCTCCTTAGTGAACTATAAGCAATTTTATTCTTTTTCAAGCTTTTAAATATGAAAAAGACAAAAAAAAAACATAAAACATAAAAAGAAGGATGAGAAATAACATAACTTTCTATTGGTAGCTGTCGTGTCATGTCGCCTTCAAACAAAGCATAGTTGATTCATCCATTGGTTGGGTTACTAGTATGACCTTAGGAGTTGTTCTCATTATTCTACATTTTCTACATTGACTGGTTATGCTTTCAGTTCCTATGAAGCCTCAGTTTATTCCTCCCATGTCACAGAGTTTTCCCAACATGCATTTTGAGTCTATGTTTACCATGAGTTTTCATCCACCTTATGCTCTTGTTCGAAGGAAGTTTAATCCTGAGGTTGCCATTACTCAGCTATATTACCTCTGCATGTCATCCATCCTGATACATTTGTTACTAGTTCGTGCACATATTTTTTGTGTTATTCCAAATTATCCAGAATTACTATGTACGCTGCGTTGGTTGATGGGGGATGCCTTAATTCCCTCCGTCCAGCATATTCCATTCCATTGACTTTACAAAATTTATTCTGGAATAGAGATCTAGAGTCATTTGAGTGCCTTGAGACTTGAAATCATCAATTGTAGGTTCTCTCACCATCGATAGATTTGGGAATACATTAATGTCCCCTGATCGATGGATTCTCTGAAGTGTTCGACCTCAACACACCTATTCACACTTGTTTGTTTGCACTATGTACCTTGATTCCCATTATCATTATCGATGGGATATATTCTGTCTATTAATGAGATACATCAATGACCGATAATCAGATGATGGTCCATCATGTTTGACTGCGACACCTTTATTTGCGTGATGGGGCATGTACTAGCGACAATTTGTGTCGAAGACCTCCGAGCTTGGTGGCATTACATATATGCTACCTATTTGATCGGGCCAATATCTATGAGCTTTAATCTCTCATGACTAGATTCCACTAATGTACCATTTGATGTCTTCATTTGATATGGAGACCTTAATTCATTGTGTATTGTACGTGGCAATGACCACTCATGACATATGTCATATTATTCCTATGCATGGACATTGTACTATTATGTATCTGGGACTGCTATGTATACTTTATATCTACAGTCATGTGTGCAGATCGGTCATTTTATTGTACTAATGAGTGGATGCTTTTTTCCACATGGGTCTTCATTACTCTATTTCTGGGGCTGTTATAATGCATTTCGTCCATCGTGTATCCCTTTGACCTCTCACACCGGGTGAATATGTTATAGCGTGATATGCCACACCTAATACATCATGCTTTGATGACCTATCCATGTTCCTTTGCAGACTCTTTTTACCCCTTTTTCTCACTATGACACTGATGCTCCAGTGGAACCCCTGAAAAGACATTTTTATATGTATACACAGGTCACAGGTCTACAACTCGTGTATATGCAAATTGCGCCACTGTAACTTGCATACATCGGAAAATGTGCTAAAAAAAAATATTTGGAGTTTTCCCCCATCAAGTAACGAAGGACTTGTACCCTGGCCTTCCATATGCCGGGAAACACTCCATTTCAACCCTTCACTTCCTATTGAAGGGATATATATTGAGCTACTATGAAGCATTAAGGGGGATAAATTTGGAAAGAAAATATACTATAGTGTAATTGTGCCCCTTTCTTATATACTTGAGCCTGCATCCCTTTGTACTTGAAGCCACCCATTATTTTTATTTACCATGCTTGCCTTTATCTTTGTGAGCTTGGATCTGTATGGAGGATTGAAGTGGTGGAGGACCAGGTGGAGGGACTCAACTTCTCGATTTCGACGAGGTGCCGATAATGTTTTTCATCTTTATCTCTGTTCATATTAATATAAATATCCATTTCTCATTCATTGCATGTGTAATTATAAATATTTTTTATCCATGGATGTAATTACTTTGGTTATGTATTGGAATATAACATGCTAGATTAGATTCTAACACTTTACATATATCATTCTTGTATATCTTTTTATTGTTGAGGGAAATGTGTAGGAACAAGTTTGATTGAAATCTCAACGGAGATCAACTTCGAATGTTTGAAATAAGGTACGCCTCTTGTCCCTCGGTGTTAGTTTCATTTATATGTATAGCATGCTTGGAAATGGGTTTATTTCTGGTGTCATCTTGTCTGTTGTGGTCCACCCCAACCCGTATGAGGTATTATCCATAAAAACATGTCTATATATCAAATCGATCACTATACTCCTTTATTTCTGAATAGGATTTCCAAACATATGGTTTCATAGTACAACAATGGGATTTAAGTTGCCAAAATATACATGGTTGTTACAAAATGAATATCCTGGAATATATGCTTATGGGCCTACATTATGATCATGGTAAGATACTACAATGTTTTCCAAATTCCTGAACAACCTAACCCACGGACGGGGTACCCAAACCACATTCCTTTGCATGTCCTAGGGTAAGTCCTCGACTTGTACCGGAGGAACCCTATGTGTCAAACATGACATGATTCCATGTCTATTCTATAATTTCCACATGACATCAACACCAATCATCTCATCTCCTTTTCCCCTATGTTGATGTCGTGGGAAACCATTTAGTCACCATGAACCTATGTCTGCGCAAAAAAGCCTAATGTTAGTACTTTATACCACCAAGAACATGTTTTTTATTTCCTTATATATAAAAAATAAAAAAAAATCAAATAATCTAAAAATACAAATGAGATCTTACAAATATACATGAATGCGGACAAATAATCAGCTCACATGTGTTTGTTTCTGAATCTCACATACTTGATCCCTAAATTGCGTGCCTTGCCAATTTCTCTTCGATCATGTTGGGGTCGACCAAGCCAGTCGGTTGATTGGCCAAGTCGATAGGTGCTGAAGGTTTAAATCCATAACAGACTTCAAACAAATTGTTTCATGTAGAACAATGTTGCACATGATTATAACTATGTTGGAAGTATGGGATACTTTCAACCTATGTTGTATGATGCTTGTGGTTGTACATGCAAAGCAACTATACCACCTTGCTACTCATAAATTTTGTATATCCATCAGTTTGAGTATGGAACGTTGTCGACATAGATATCATTATGTTGAGATGCTACTAGAGTGTCTTCCAAAATGTGCTAACAAATCTGGAGTCACCGTCAAATATGATTGAATTCAATAATCCATAGTACTTCCAAACATTCTCAAATAAGAGTTGAGCAGTCTAATGGGTTGTCATGGTCTTCCTGTAATGAATTAGGATAGCCATTTTAGAGAATCTTTCAACCACTATTAGGATCGCATCATGCTGGTGTCGGGTAACAGGATATCAAGTGAAGTAGTTCAATGAAATAGGTTCCCATGGACAGCTAGGAACTAGAAACAATGTATACAGACCCTATCTCCAGTTGGGTGGCTTGGTGATGGAAAAAACCACATGTGATTTGATATATTTGTTGACATAAATATGAAGCAAATGCCATTAGAAATAATTTTGGAGTACAATGAGTGTCTTTGCCACTCCAAAATGTCCTTTTGTTTTGCCGTAGTGTGCAACCCAAATGATATTTTGTTGGTGCTCACCAGAAGGTACACAAAGTTATCCTAGCTTGTAAAGCAAGTTGTATTTCACGTGGTACTCAAGAAAAATTGTCTATTCTCTCTATAGTTGTCGATACACTGTAAAAAATCAGTGGCCTCTTCATACAGCCGTGTCCAAGTAATGGTGTCATAACCATGCATTCCCAATACTTTAAGAAGTGAATTAATTGGTGGTTGGATAAGGTAATCAGTTTTTGTTGTGGAATATCATTTCCAATTATTAGTTACCAATTGAAACTATTGTAGGTAACTAATCCACTATATTTGTATTATTGTTTGCAACTTAAACCATGACATAGTTAACTATAGATACTTATGGTCAGTATGGACGACTATTTCTTTTCCTATAATGTAATGTCTCCATTACTTAATATATCGTACAATAGCATATAGTTCCTTCACCTAGGTAGAATACTTACAAACAATATCATTGAAAGTTTCCAAGTGGAATGTGATTGGGTGACCTTCTTGCATGATCATGGCACCCAAGGCGTAGTCGAATGTGCCACTCTCAATTTCAAATGGCTGATGCAAATCAGGCAGAAAAAGCATTGGAGGTGTGCAAAGCTTGTTCTTAAGCTTCTCAAAATATTATTGTTCTGTTGTAGTCCATTTGAAATCATATTTCCACCTCATTTTTTCAATTTATTTAGGGTCCAATCTATGTGGTTGAATACCAACACAAATATGCCGTAAAAATTTTCCAAACCAAGGAAACTCCTTAGTTATTGAATGGTTCTTGGAGCGGGTTCATTCCTGAGAATGCATATTTTTTTGTGTCGACTCGAATTCCTACAAAGTCGATAGAATAGCCCAAGTATTTGATACTTGTCAATGAAAAAGAGAACTTCTCCAAGTTCAAAATTTTTTTGTGTCATCTGAGAACATTAAGCACTTGTTGAAGCTGCTGCAAATGTTCCTCCCATGATCTGTTGAAAATCAGGATGTCATACAAATAAAAAATGACACGCTTCCTTGCAAAAGGTCTAAGTACATCATTTGTATATATCATAAAATTCATAGGTGCATTAGTTAGACCTGTTACCCCTCCAAATGAATCTTCATTTTGAGTAGTCAAGGCATTCTTTACAGAAACAAGTTAGTTCAGTTATGGCCCTGCTATGAAATGTGTTCTAAGCATTTTTTAGACAAATATGGGGGCATTAAAGAGTGGATAAATCAATGTTATGATAAAGAAATGATGAGGAATAAAAAAAATATCCATATGCATGTTAACAACATCAAAACCATGGTGCATAGGGAAACCTTTGTCAATGCACAGTGGAAAAGACTCCCTTTCATATACCTGTAAAGTCAATAAAATTATAAGAAGTCTTGTACTAGCTTGAGATGGAAATTTACAACATTCATGCCATAGCAAAGGGTTCAAAGTGCAGAAATCATCCACACCCAAAACATTAACTGTTGATGTATTTGTAACTTCAGAAGATATTCTGATGTATATTGTCATTGTATCTTTTTGTACCCCCATCTGAGATGTGTTTTCCTCCTTGCTGGATGTCTTTATTGTGTCTAGACCTTGAGGTACAACCTTTGTTGTAAGTCGGGGAAATAGTCCCCAGTGTGACATCGTGTAATGTGTATTTGGAGTCTCTCTAGGAGAATTCAGCCCTGTTATGGAAACATGCCGACCCATTAATGTAAAAGGTAAGTCACTTGCTTAGTATAAATAGGGTGGTGCTCTCTTTCATTTATACACACCTCACACTCACTCAAGTTTGCATGAGAGAGAGAGAGACAAGGGAGGAGAGATAGATAGCCATTGAATACGTCTTATTAGTGGGATTGATCATCTTATGACATAGTCTTTGTGACTCTACTATTCCAAGGAAGTTTGTGGTACTATCTCCTTTATGGTTTCCCCCATGAAAATGTTTGTGTCTTGTGTATATGTTATATCTTATGAATATTGATGTACTTGTTATTCTTTCACCCAAAGATCCTAAATAAGCTTATAAGATTTAGAAAAAATATCATGGTGTCAGAGCCTCTATGAAATAAGGCACAATGCAACTATGACAACTAGGGCTTCCTAGTTTAAGGTTTTATCTTCACAGATCATCAAGAAAAGAGGGTTAGGATAACCCGCCTCAGTAGTGCGCATCTTTTGGTGGAAGCAGTTTCAGATTTGAAGAAGTTTCAATTTTGACCCTGTCACTAGTGCTAGGAGAAACTAGGGAATCGAGTTTCAAAGGCTTCCCACCTCAGTATTCAAAAAGTGATCCTGTTGAGAAACGCACCTCAAGGAGGCACATCTTTCTGTCCAAACAGAATTCCTAAACTCCAAATTTGGAAAAATAGGGCTTCTCTAAAAAACCCTAGGTCATGCAGTTCCGTAACCAGGTTGGACACCTCAAATCGATAAGGTATAATATTTGTTATTTCCATTTGAGGTTATCATTTGAAAAGATGACTCACCATACTTAGCTCGAGGACAAGCTTGGAGGGGATGATAAATTTCAGGCATAGATGTACAAAATCTCCTTGATCCTTTAAGAAAATGATTTGGATCGCTACATCATCGAGGAGGTTCCAGAAACAGAGGGAGATAAGGATAAGGTTTTCATAATAGAAGCATGGCTAAGGCCAAGGGAATCATCGTAGATTCTATTAAGGATCACCTCATCCTTCATGTGTCTTCATTCAATACATCGAAGGAAGTGTATGATGCTTTGCCAAATATGTTCGCATGAAGGAACATCAACCAGAAAATGAACTTGAGGAACCAGTTGAAGAATGTGAAGATACAAAAATACCAGACTATATAGTCTTACTTCACAAGGGTTGCTCAAATCAAAGAACAACTTGAAGCAGTTGAAGAGAATGTTGAAGAAGGAGAAACTACAATGACTACCTTGAATTGTCTCCCTAGATCATGGGACTCATTCATTCAAGGGATATATGCAAGAATGAGGCTGATATCTTTCAGTAGACTTTGAGAAGAATGTGCACAAGAAGAAAATTGAATTGTGACAAGAGAAGAGAATATGGGAGAAACTGAAGATCGAGATCACACAGTTCAAACCAAGAAGAACTACAAGAATACGGAGAAGAAGGAGAAATTTCATCACAACAAGAAGATGGATAATAAACAAAAGAAGAACAAGAGATATCCTTCCAATGTTCGATCCTATACTTGTGATGAAAAGGGACATTTTTCAAGAGATTGTCCCATCAGGAAAAAAATACACCATGCTCATATTGACAAAGACAATGAATCGACAAACAAAACATTCAGAAGACAGAAGGATGATTTAGATGAATAGTATGTGCTAATCTCAACACTTACTGGCACTATCTCACACGAAAGCAATGATTGGCTTTTGGATAGTGGATCTTCTAAACACATGAAAGGATACAGGGAATTGTTAATATGTCTGAACATGAGTCACCTCACAAGGTGAAACTTGGGGATGATTACCAATACCCCATAAAAGGGTGTGGAGAATCTTTATACAAGATAAACTCCACAAAATATTTAAATATGAAGGATGTGCTATATGTTCTAGTATTGAAGAAGAATCTTCTCTCCATATCCACATTAGATGCAAAGGGGATGAGAGTTGCATTTGTCGATGGCCAAGTTCTGGTGTGGCCCAAAGGGAAGACAATAAATGATGCGACAATGATTGGAGAAGAAAACTGAGGCTTGTACAAGCTAAATGGAAAACCTTGTTATCACATATATTGTAGCTGGGATACCATGATGTAGCAGGTATATTGATCTCTTTATTTTTTCCGAGCCTGAGAGTCATATTGGGATACATCATGGATCATCATTACATAATGATCCATTCAGATCCTTTGTTCAGTAGAAGATAAAGAGCATTTCGTTGCCAGGATCGAGATCTCCTTTTCCATTGAGATGAATTCAGTGGCGACTTGGTTAATTTGAGTAGAGCAGTAGATCAGGAGTTGGTACACACAGTTATCGAGGGGATTATCAGTTGGAGACATGTATACATGGTGATATCAGGTATATTTCCTTGGTTTAGTTTTTCTCTATTATGTATCTCAAAGACCTATGCTTTTCATGTTAGGATGATTATGGTGACCTATGCTTATATGTTTTATATTTCTCTAACTTGTGTTATGATTAATCAAGGAATTCAATGTGAATACTATTGCTCATGCAATGCTCAAACAAAATGTAAACATTAGTGATAGGTTGGTTCCATTTAATTTGTGCTCGTCCATTCAGATTCATTCATTTTTGTTTTTATCCTATGAATCAGACTGATGGAAACTTGTGAGATTGAATATCCTTTCCCCATTCTGACCCTTATCCATGTTGGATCCCATGTTGTTTTTTATCTTGGCTCTGAGTTGTGCAACAAAACTTGCCGAATCCTTGATCCTTCTGGGCCAGGAGAATTCGCTGGTGTTGGTTCCTGAGCTTAGGTGGCTTGGGTTTTGAAGCCTTGAACTCTCTAGTCGGTTTCCCCTGATGTTTGGTACTAACTATGGATGTCCCTCCTAGTTTCCCAAGAAGTTGTCAGCCAAAACCTGAAGCAGTATGTCTACCATCATTACATGCATTAAGAGTTATATGTTATATATATTATGAAATGCAAGCCTGCAAATGAAATTGCAAACTATGCTTTTAGACACAAATTAGAAAGGCTATGAAATGAAATTATAAAAGGCCTAAAATAAAGCAGTGGATAACCAAATGCAAAATCTAAAGACTGCCGGCCTATTATTGAAATGTAATGATTATTTCATCACAGAGCCTAAGGGTTTTGATGTGAGATGGAGTAAGGGACAACTAATTCTAAGTGTCCCCTAGGATCTCTTCACTACAGTTTCTTGTGTACTCAACACAAGGGTCCTAGAAAATATCCTCATGGAGCTTGTGCTTAGGTTGGATGTGAGTTGTAGACATGATTTCCAAGGTTGAATGGACACTTTTCGGATCAACTCATCAATCTGTGAGACACCACCATTCCCTATTGTACATCTAACATGCATATGTCACCTTGGTTGAGTGTATTGGTTATCATTCAGATAGATCATTGAGTCAAAGCTAGTCAAGAGTCATTTCCCCTTGCCTTAGCCTTGTTTTTCCATCCTCACCCATCTATAGCACATCTTTTACACTTTGTAAGTATGTCATGTACAAGCAGATTTCCAGATGACTCTAATATTTTTCAGAAGCAAAGGTATATTTTATTATTATTATTGTTGGTCACCATGATTATGAATAACTGACTCAAGCTGGGTTTTGATTTACATCATTGGAGCATTTATCACCTTGGATGGTTGCAGGATTATATTGGCCTGTTATCTCACCTTGATTTTGGGTTCTTTGACTTGGTCAACCCAATTGACCAAGTCAATCACGTTTCCCAAAGAAGTGACTAAAAAATACAACATGGTCTATATTTGTTCGAAACTTTCCCACGACCAATACTACAGTTTCAGTTTTGAGATTTTGGACCCGGTTGTCCAGAACAGTGAGTATTATCACTTAATTATTGGCCAAACGATCTATTTTTATTCCAGATGGCAGTATGATTGGTTCTCCTGGAGCATTGCAGTTTTACAGGGTGTATGAGTAGTCACTTATATCATTCTTCTATGTCTCCAAACACTTCTATGCAGTCATTTTCCCTAGTTCTCATCCTAAACGAAGTTCTGATGATTATTATTATTTTCAGATGATGTACCATTAAAAAATGAACTAGAAAATCACTGAAGATATCGATTTGGCTTGTGTGGTCAAGGAAACGGCAAGGGAATTTATCTGGATGATTTATTATGGTTCTCTGGACATATTTGCATCAGTTTCAATTAGTTTGATGTTCCAGATGATTTTCTTGGCTCTTTTAGAGAGGATGTACCCCATACAGCGAAATTGGACAAAATGGTCAAAATAAAAGTGTGTAAATAGAGTTGTACCTTTAGAAATATGTATGGGGGGACCCCCTAATGACCCCCCCATGTCCACTAAGTGTTAAATTTGCAAAAATAATGATTTATCATGTTGTAAAAATGGGCTTTATGAGGTAATTCGCCCCCCTCTTGACTTGGTCATGTTGATACATGTATTGATCCGTGTAAAAGTGATCTCCATTGTCAATGATGTTTTAATCCCAAACGTTGGATGAAAAATTAAGTTAGGGTTTACATCTCTCAAAATCTATATAAAGAAGAGACCCCCCTCATGGTATCCCATCGAGAAATTTTGAACTCTTGGCTTTGGATATTTGAATAGAGAGATTATTGCAGAAATTATTGGATGTTGTTTGTGGGATGTTCTTGTCTATGATTGAAAAGTTTATCTTGCTTAGCATTTCAAATATTTTTTTGGGGTATCAAATATTTTTTGGAAGATAGTGTTTTGCATGCAGGAGGGTGTTTTCTCTTGGGACGTTTTTGTCGATCTCCCAACTCGTTTCTCTTGAAAAAGTTTTCAGAATCAAGGGGTTTTTCAATAGTATATTTTATCTTTGACATGCTCTTTGTTTTTCTTACATCTATAGTTCATTTTTCTTGTGTAACAAATATCACTTCGGTAGTTTGGCTGTGTAAGGAAGAGGGGCACACTACCTCACTTGGGCGAGTCGATTTCACTTGGTGCTTAATCCGAATTGCTTCAAATTGATCTAGATGAGATAAATCATCATTTTCAAGACATCTACAATATTTTTCGGGTAAGATCTACTCTATATCTCTTGTTTTAAATTTTTTTTCCATTAGTTGTAAATTTCTTAGGAGAAATCCTCATCGAAAACCCTCATTTTTTAGATCTATAGGTTCTAGTTTGCAGCAGTGTATAAAATTTAAAAACCACTTAAGATTTAATATAAAACCCCTAGATTTAAAATTTTGGCTTAATCGAACTCCATTTTCCCATCCAAAGCACTGGCGGGCTACTAGGGAAAAACGCCCCCCTTGGTGAAAGTGGGTATCTCAAAGAACCGCAATATGGGTATTGTTGGTTTCAATTCCATTCACCCGATCTTACATCCAACAATCAATCCGAGTGTCCAATTTTACTTAATTTCACCATTTTTCCCTAGATCCCAATTTTCCTGCATAAACCTTAGGGAAAAATTGGGGCTTTTCACCTAGATGCTCCGAATCTCTTGTTTTAATTTTAAATTCAAATTAACTATATAACTAAGATATTCTACCAATTTCCCCTCGGTTATCTATTTATTATCCTATTTTTTAGGGTTTCTTGGTCATAGGGACGCTCCCTAGGCTTGTGTTTTCACTAGTTTAAGGTGTCGGTATCCTTGACTGGTGTGGCATCCAAGTTCTTTCAAAAGTATTGGATATCATAGGTCACGACTTCAGTTTCCTTTCCTTTGATGTCCTGAATAGGATCATCTCACGGGGCAACTACAATATTCGTGATAACATTTTTGGTGTCGTTACTGGGGAGGTAGAGGCTTACCTTGGTTCATTATACGTACCTCCGGTGTCTATGAATGGTTTTACTGCTTATACTCATTCATATCACACCTAATTTAATTTCAGTGATTGCATTTTATTTGCTTAATTTTTATAACCACTGCATGTGTTTCACTCACCTCTCCTACGACATTATCAGTTGGTGAACACAATAATTCATTCACCTGGCGACTACACAACGTGACTCCACTGAGAAGCGAACCCATCCCATAAATCACAATGAACTCGAATTTATTCATCCAATTTTTCAATGAAATCAAGGAAAATCCAGCCAAGCTTAAAAATCAGCTTATATCTCATCTGGACTTCTCTGAAATCTATGAGGCGCCTCATCCTATGCCAAAAATATACAGTGAGGGGTTGCCTCGTTTCTTTTCAAATTCAATCGAATCAATTGAAAGTCACTTGGATTCTTGTTGGTGTTATATGGAATCCTTGGGCGCAGAGCATGAATATTTCTATATGTGAGCTCTATGTGAATCCTTAGGAGCTAATGCTGATTTTTGGTTATACACATTATCCCCGGGATCCATCACCGGATATGATATGTTCATTGATTTATTAAGAAAAGAATGGGGAAAAACATTGATAAATCTATACATCCAAATAATGATTGTGTTGTTGAGGATCAAGATAACCATAATGAGATAACTAATGATTTTCCTTATCAAATTGATTCCTCCTCTCTCGATCCAATAGTGGACAAGCCTTTGAGTGACTCTTAAATGCAGGAGAGTGATGATGATAAAATATCAACCCTTCAGGATTATGACCTTGATATTGATATAGAAGGAGAAATTTTTAAAGCCTTGTCATCATTAACTTAAGAAGGCACAAATAAAGAACAAAATGATTACTATATGAACCCATCCATAGTTGATACTCTCATTTGTGAATCCATCGAAGATCCCCATGGCCTGGTTGATAATTTTTTTGATTCGTATTCTGATCATATCTTAGAAGAAGATCGATCACATGATAATTATGATATGATTGAAGCTGATCAAAAACATCATCGTCCTAATGATATCAATAAAATTCCTTATCCAATCCTTGATCAAGATGTGTTAGTTCGATGTGTGGATACTGACCTTGCTTCAAATATTGCAATCATTCCAGGAACTCAATTGAAAACGTTTTTCTCTCATCACATCCAAGACCAATTCATATGTGAGAAAATTTTCAATCCACCCTCCTGTCCCAACTTTTCGAGTCTTCTTGTATGGGTTTGTGTTCTAATCAAGCTGTTACTTTTGAAATTTTTAGTCAAGAGTTTGAGCCTGGTCACATAATTGGAGAAAATGCACTTCATTTCCCTTCTTGGTCATCTGTCATGAATAATATTTTTCAATTTATAAATCTTTTTTATGGGTGGTTGGAGAAGGTGTATAAAGATCAATTTCATCTTTTCTCCATTTTTTAACATAAAATGGGCTTGATCTCATTCTCGGTTTCATTACATTACAACTTGTGCTCATTTGATTCGTCCATTTTACCCGAGGTAAATGTAATTGAATATCCTAGTAGGGTAGAGAAGAAAGCAAAGAATTGTTTGAATTGGCTGAATCATGATTCATATTGTCCTCTTCCATCAAGAACAAGCTTGCATTATTTTTATGATCTTATCAATATCTTAATGGATGAGATTCTCAAAAGTCAATTTCATCCTTAGCATGATTTCATTCCATATATTTATTTGTGGTGAACACCCTCAGCTAGTTCCTGACGGATCTGAGATATGTTCACTTGATAGTTGCAAAGCATGTATTGAGGTATCTAAAAGGTACATTGGATTATGGGATCAAGTATGATGCAAATAAGAAGATTAACTTACATAGTTCTATTGATTTGGATTGGGTATGTAGCGCCACTAACAGAAATAGCACTTCGGGTTGTTGCTTCATTTTGGGATTTGGCATGATCTCCTGGTTCTATAGGAAACAATCATGGGTGGTGCTAAGTACAGCTGAGGTAGAGTATGCTTCTTCTTGCTCGGCTAGTTGCGAGGCAGTGTGCATATGAAAGATATTTTCTGACTTGTTTGATCTCCAGTTGGATGTGACTTGTATCTTTTGCGACAATCAGAGTTGTGTGAAGCTGTCAGAAAACCCTGTGTTCCATGACAAGTCGAAGGACATTGAGATCAAGTTCCACTATATCAGGGATATGGTGTAGAGAGGAGCAGTGAAGCTTCAGTATGTGGAAAAATACAAGGATATAACCGATGTGTTGACAAAGCCTCTAGCCAGAGTGTTGAGGCCTGGAAATTCACAGGAAACAACAACAAGGGATTCTCCCCAGTCAATGTTCCCAAACTAGCCTGTGACTGTTTGGTATAGGGAATCCGTCCGGTTTGCGATACGGCTACCATAGGTCAAGTAACAAAAAAAAAAGGTTTTACTGGTTGCGGCCCGGTCCACAGTGTATTTTTGTATTTTTTGACTTAAGTATGATATGCATATGCCTAATTAACCATGCGGGGTGATAAAGGATGCAAGGAGCAGTCACAACATGATGCGCAGGTTCTTACCTCTCGTCTTAGAACTCACAAGCATCTCGATCACATATGCAGTAATAAAATAAAACTAACTATCCATCTATCTATCTATCTATCTATCTATCTATCCCTGGGGAGAAAAATTGTAACTTATTTATGAATAATGTGTATTGTGCATGCATTATAAACAGAAATTACAGATAGCTAATATTCCTTCCTACAACACATGAACGATTAGAGATATTTAGACAATCAGATAGCCAATTGTTTATGAACAACATACATTACTCATGGTGGTAAATCCACAGAATGAACTAGAAAACATTCAAACAAGAACATAGGCTCTAAGAGTTAGAACGATCTCACGGTTTATGGACAAAAGCTAGAAAAACAAAATAGTTCATCTTTCCGCAATCCACAGCATAACATTTGAAAGTCCCACCAATCTTTCTCCAATAGGCAAACAATAATTCTTTATTGCAAAAAAAAGTAGTTCTTCTTACAATATCACTTTTCATGTCTAACTGGGAAAAAGCCCTTCCTTACTCTAAATCTTCTATATTTATACAAAAGGATGAGACTAGTTGGCTGCCCACAAATGACCCGTGGGCTTCCCAACTTTTTGCCTCTGAAGATTTTACTTTCCTCTAATGTTTACAAAATCGTTACATACAAAAGTGAATGATTATTCATGAGGAGGGCTCGACTTGGGTATTTAGGACTTTCTTCCACGCCAAAGCCTCAGAGGCAATGCCTTCAAACGTGCAAGGTTCAAAAAACTGAATGTTTATTTTGAACTTTGTAGCCTATTTCTTGATGGCCTCAATTCTGGCCGCACTTAAACAAAGCTGATCCTCCAATAGCTGCACACTGATGGAGGAATGATCTACTTCATCCCTTAAGATCTGGTCATCAAGGGATTGAATGTGCTGTATTTTTGCTTCCTCCTCTTGATACCTCTTCTGCAAAATTTCCACAAATGAATTGTGGTCTGGAAAAACATCAAGCCTCTGCTTGGCCTCTACTTGGCACCGGTTGTATGTAATCAGGAGCCTTCTAAAAAATTCTGTGCATGCTCCTTTAGTCTTTCTCACAGCCGTTTTGAAATCTTCTGTTGTGTTTATAGCAAACTCTACTAAATCATAATCCTGCTTCAGGGCCTATTGATCTTTCGAGGGCAGCTCTGTAGGAGTTTCTTCATTATTTTCCAGCCTTGCCATTCTTGCGGTCAGGACTTCCAAGACGTCCTGAGATCTATCAACAAAATAAGAGGAAATCTCCAAAATTTCCTCTAATCGGCCGTCTATTTGCACAAATTTACATCTCTCTTCTTCTATGGCGGTTTGCAGCTGCAACATCTTGGCCTTTTGTGCCAGCACATGCTCCTTGAAGGGTTGTAGATTGACCTACTGCTCTTTTTGCTGCCTCTAAAGCAGTTGTTAGAGAAGAGATCTGCTCTTGAAGCTTCACTTCTTGTTCTTGAGCTTGCTTCTCACTTGCCTCCAAAGTGGTCTTTTGCAGCTCTAAGTCTTCTATTTTTCCCAGCAGCTGCTCCTTCTCCGTCCTCAGCTCTTGATACTCTTGCTGCACCCTCTCTAGACACTCTTGTGTAGTCTCCCTAGCTTATTTCTCTGCTTGGAGGAGCTTCAGTTCATCCTTTGAAGACCTTATCTCTTTTTTCATGTCCTCATATTTCCTCTTCAGCTTATTGCTTTCCTCTCTCTCCTTTCTCAATGTGTCTTTCAGTTGACCAGAGGACTTCTTGGATTGCTCCAAGTCTGTCATAATCTTGTCCACATTATCTTCCGAAGCGTGAATCAGTGCAGCCCCGACTCTAATGGTGAATCTTGGGTCTCGGTCTGTTCCAAATACAACGGGTGTGTCCGTTGTCATTTTCCTGGGCAAACCTCCTGTGTCAACCTTCCTTTCCGTTCTCTTCACTATCCTCTTTGTCTCCTTGTCATAGAAAACCGTGTTAACATCAAGTATTTCTTCCCCTTTCTTCTGTGCAAAGGGAACCAGCTTCATTGTAGGGACCACAGACTGTCCAGATATGCTAGAAGTCAGTACTTCTAGGTCCTGAACCTCGGGGTTTTCTATGTCTTGGGTCTGACCGCCAGCTGTGTCAGAGGTTGACTATTCTGTCTCTATCTGGGTCCTCTCTGCTTCTTGTTTCCGAAGCTCCTCATCAAGCTTTCTTTTCTTTTCTTCTTCTTCATTCTTAGCATCTTCTTCTACCTTTTTGGCTACTTCTTGGGCAGCTCTTCTTTTCCCTTCTTCTTCTGCCTGCAACCACCCTACAGCTTCTTGTGCCAGCCTTTAGGCTTCCTCATTTCGTTTCCTTGCTTCTTCATCATCTTTGGCTTGTTCATCCGCTCCCTTCCCACCTTTAGTGGTACTCTTCTTCTTAAACCTTCTCCTCAAGGCTATTATGTTCAATGCATTACGGAAGACAGATTCTTCTCTATCCCAATGGTGGGTATATTCAAAATGTACGTTGTTTTCTTTGCAATGTTCAGCTACTTTACTGCAGGAGTCATTTCTATGGAAGGGCATCTCACTAAAATGAAACCTTTCCAACTCTTCTACAAACTCATCAACTTTCTTCACTTTGGTAAACTTATAACTACCTAACTTGAAGGGAAAAGGGGGATAGGCGGCCTTCTTGTGCTCAAATAAGAAGCTTCCTATACCATCCAGGAAGACTTGCCTAATTGCCTACTTGTGAATGATGTAGTTGGTGGCGTATTTGGGCAGCAGGGAGGGTGCTCTTGAAATTCCAAACATTCTGAAGTATAGGCCATCCTTGGTCAAATAATAATCTTCCTACTCCTCAATAACCTGCAATGCCTCTTCTAACATGTAGTCACACTCCTTCAGGAAAATGAGGGTATACAGCGGCATGATGAATTGTTCACAGATCTCTCAGTAATTACTGTGGTACTTGTGCGCCCACAGTGGCTTGTATGTAGCATAAACATGCATCCTCTCCCTATCCCAGATGCACCTGAGGCTAGGGAAAGGTTGATTGCACAATATACAATCGACAAGTATGGAACTCATGTAGAATTCAGACTTCTTTTGGGACACTCCTCCCAAACCCGAGGCCATGCAAGCTGAAATACTGTTTGATACTATGTTGGCCTAGTTGAAAATGGTCCCCTGGGTGGCAACATAAAAAATAATTGGCATCCATTCCGATTTGAAGAACCTGCCATGAGCTCTTCCAAAAATCCTGTTAAGCATTAAAGCTATGAACTTGTATGGGGCCCTTAAGCTTGCTGTGTCATACTCTCCTGTATGCCTGGTTCTGAAATGTTTTCCTGATAGCAACATCCTTTTGAGAGTCTCAACAAGTTCCATTCTGAGGTTATTTAACTAATTGTCAGACAAGAATACTTGTGCTTTTGGCAGGTGGTAGGCTAGGGCTACATATCCGGGGCTATAGGCAGCATAGCCCTGTTTTTCAACATTCTCCAGGATCATCGTGGTTACATTTGACCGGGGCAGAATCCAACCAATCACTTCAGAGCATGGGAAGAGCTCTGGTCTGGTGGCAATCTTCATCAGTGAAGATCTCTCTATGTTGGCATAAATTCCTTCTTCTTCCAAGCCCATATCAGGCACCTCTCGGCGCGTGATCAACCTATATATCTCTCCCCATTGGTATTCAGGTTCTACACCAGATATACACTTGGTATCTTCATGGATGTATTCGGTTTTGGAAATAACTTCCACTTTAGGATCCTCTTCGACCATAGGGGCCTTCTTCTTCTATCGCTTTGACATTTTGTATTCGGAATCTTCCTGTCATATACGAGATTATAATCATTAAGACATCTCAGACTGAGTTGCAACCATTGAGAGAACAATGTACATTGTTTAACTTTCTCTATGTTTAACATGATGGAAACTCGTTAAATGAAGAAAATATGTGCAATCTAACACCGCTGTCTAATAAAACAGTTCTATCAACATATCTCGAGCGGGGAACAAAACTACATTAACATGAAGGAAACTTCGGCTCTCTGTGGGCGCCATGATCATCATGATGTGGGGAATGACACTGAAAATATATTCAAGCTTTTTTTAGTGGTGCATTTTTAGAAAAGAAACTTCCTATGCAATCATTTGTCAATAAACTCTATGCAGTGATATATCCCCCTCCGCCAGCATGGATTCAAAAACGACCGTGAACCGGGCGCGTGGGACAGCGCGGTGAAACGCGACTGGTCTGAAGGATATGAGTAACATGAAAGGGAGCATGAAAGGGATTGGTGCATGACAGGACTGGTCTAAAGGATATGGGTAGTGTACCCTGTGGGTGAAAATGCCCCCCCCCCACGGACAGTTATGATACAAATCCCCAACTATATATACAAGAAAATAACGCGACCAAAGGTAAAATGGCCGTGGGAAAACCCAACCGTAGAAAAATCAACCAAAAACTCGAATGAAATGGGATAATGCAATGAGGAGCCTACCTGGAAACGCTGTGTGGATGGAGAAAACAAGGGCAGTCAAGCTTCCACAGTTGAAGTCACCTGGAACGAGCGTACACCGACAGCAGTGTCCGACCAAGCTCGAGAAAACGACAGCACATGAGAGCGACAGTCGAAATAACAATAGGATAATCCATACATCCGGTCCCATATATATATATATATATATATATATATATATAAGCGAAGGGGAAAAATATCGGATGGCGGAAAACAATGGATCGGAGGACGCAAGGATAATTCCCTCCGCAACGTCGGGCAGGAAAACCACTAGGCTGTCCACGGGGAAGAACCAGATCGAAGCTTCGCAGGACTAATCATCGGAACCATAGTGGAATCGGGAGCCGCAACGGCAAAGGATAAATCAATCCGCAATAGGAAAAGATCAGAGGAAAATCAAATAAAAGATCGGAAGGCTAATGCTTTCAGCAGCCTCAACGGTGGAAGCCCAAGACTTACAGAGCGACGAAAACAACGACGCGAGGTTTTACAAAAAACAAAGCAAAAATCGGGAGACTTTACCATCTGCCGTCCACAACTGTGGACACCAAAGTAACAATACGCTCCGACTTGAAACCAAAGGTCAGCCGATAAACATGTCAGAGAAAAATAACGAGGCTGAAACTCATTATTCCTCCGCAACGGTGGGGTTGCTAGCGAATACTCTCCCGACTCAAACTCTGGAAAAGCATTCAAAGACAAAACAAACGTGGATCATTTCAGGAACAAATCTTTTTGAAGAATCAATTAATCAAGTTAAAGAAGAAAATCAAGCTAATAAAAACAAAGGAGGGTCCCAAATTTTTTTGGAATTTTGGGAAAATTGTTGCAGCTGCAACAATTGGTGACTACCTGGTGAACCCCAGATTTCTGACTTAACTTCTTCCCAGTGCAAGACCGTCTAGATACAAGTTGGAATATTCTAGATATTTGTATCCCTAGGCTGGCCAACCTATGCATTTAAATCATTGAGAAATAGTCCATTCTTTGGGAAATGGTAACATCATGAATATTTGCAAGTCTAAATAACTCTTTTAAGGCCAAATAAGTGATATTTATTTTGCCCTTCCTTAGGTAGTTTCTAGCTTGGACACCACAGGATTGTAACATATAGTAAACAACACTATCCATTTGTTCCTCATTCCCATGCCAATTGCACTTTTGTGCTCTTTGAACTTTAGTTCTTGTGAGTCCTCCATCTGCCTTTCTTTCTGAATTTTATTCAGGCTCCTCTATCCATAGTGTCCTTTTGTGTGAGAGAAGAATTTGCTTTTCATCTCATAGACGAAGAGGAACTTTGGGAAATTTGAAATTCATGCTTTTGATCCTTTTCTTTGATATGTATTTTTCTTTAAGGAGTTTTGACTCTTGATAGCTTTTAGCTTTTCTGAAATCATGGCATGGGATCATTTATATATGATATACTGTTTACCTTGCTTCCTTTCCGTGGGTCCATTGCTGTCACTCCCTTGGACATTTTAGATGCGATATGGATGGAGCCTCGAAATAGTATTCCAGACCTGTTAATTCTGAGTTATTTACAGGGTTTAAGTGGAACTTCAATGAATGCATGGCCAATTAGGAACATTGCTACTAGAAGACATTCTATATTTTAACAGCACAGTCATTTGCTCAAGATTTCAGTTAATTAAGAACCCTAATGTTTCCATTGCAACCAAAAGTTTACCTCTTTATTCAAAACCAAAAGAACTAGTAACAAAGCATTAAACTAAAATAAAACAAAATCCAAAGAAAACAACATCAAATCAATAAACAAAAGAAAGCAACATCAAAGCATTAAAGAAAAACCATCAATTTATTTATGTACAAAAAGCAAAAAGAAAAAAAAAATGTGTGTGCCCGCCCTTACCAATTCTTCAATCCAGTGAGTTAAAGGGCTAGGTTGTAGTGTGGGTCAAAAAATCTATCCATGGTCTAAGTGTACCATTTTTGAAATCGAAACCATGTCCACTAGTCTACAGTCATCTTTATCAGCCTGAGGAAGTTGAAGGAGCTCAGGCTGAGTGTCAATTCTAGAACTGGCCTTTCCTGAGGTATGATGATTTAGCTTAAGCTCGGTTAGATAATTTCCCAGGACAGAATCAGCAGACTCATTACCTTCTCCTAGCTTAGTGACAGTGTGCTTCATGTAAGGTTCTCTCAGAATTTTAATCTGATTTGGGGTATCCTTGAGAGGTAACAATAAATGAGACCAATCTGAAGCAAAATAACCTTTTAATCTGGCAGACCAATCTCGGTTGAGAATAACCCCATATCCACCCGGTATGTCAACCACCATAATGTCAATAAATTGACATATCTTGTTATTTGCAGAAAAGCGAATGAGAACATTTTTCATTTCTCCCACTACTTTGACACCTGTGCTATCTAATTGCACTACTTCCCATGCTGTGGACTCTGGCTGTCCATTAATATTTTTGCAAACCTCAAGTGGCATTACATTCACCGATGATCCAGAGTCTACCAAGCAATTATGCACATTATGATTAAGCATTTCTAGGGTCAAAAGAAAAGGCGGGGTTTCAACTTTTTCTTCCCAACCTGGTTCTATGTCTTCTTCTCCCGGTTGGTTTTGAGTGGGTATATCTTCTTTAAGCTCCTCGATTTCTTGAATGTTGCCTTGAACAACAACTGCCTGTTCTTCCACAAGTTTGACAGGCTCACTGATTGGCTTGGTTTCCTGGTTGACAGTAGTGACTTTAGGTGTTTTATCTTTAATATTTACACAATTCTGTCTCTTGACCTTCTCTTGCAATTTTTTAATCTTCAAAATTATTGCATTGTCTTTAATTGTTAGGTCCGTATCTTTTGTTGCTGTTGGTGTGCATTTAGATTTAAGAGCATTCTCTTCTGTGTTGAAAAGCGAGACACCATTCCATAAGAACATGGTATCATTATCTTGTTTTTTTATGGTCTGGTTCTTCTCTTCTTCTTTACTACTGTCTTTAGTCAATTTAGAGTCCAACAGCTTATTCATCACCAATGTCATTGAATTTAACCATTGAGGACAATTCTTTTCAGAATGGGGTTGTTGGTGAAAAGTGCAGAAATTGTCCCCCCCTACCTCTGTTATGTTCATTGATGCTAAATTTGGTGGAGGTATTTTCAATTGGTTTCTATCCTCTCTTTTTTGGTAGTGGGGTTTGTAAGTTTTCTGAGCTTCCCTTTCTTTCTCCAAATCTATTATTCGGTTGGATAGTTCCTGAATCATTTTCAGCATTCCTTGAAAATCATGTGATTATTCCTCTTTAGGTTTAGACAACAATAAGGCTTTTTTCATGGTAGTTTTCTTTTCAGGTAGATCGGGATAGTCTGCTATACTTTCTTTTTTAGCCTCTACCCTTTCTGCTTCTTCATAAGTCTCTACCAACGTAGGTCTGGCTTTCATCTTGGCAAACATGGCCAGCTCAGGTCCTAGGGCTGAGGTATAATATTCAATTAGGACCTTGTTTGAGGGTCTATGAGCTTCAGAAAATTTCTTTAGGTATGCTGAAAACCTTTGAGTAAATTGCTAAACCTTCTCATCCTTCTCTTTTTTTAACAAACCAAGACCTTTCATTAGTGAGGCATGTGTCTTTTGGGTTGAGTACTTACCTCTGAAAATCCTTTCGAAAGTGTCCCAATCAGGAATAGAGTTTGCAGGCAAACCGAAATACCAGGATGTTGTTTCTCCTTTAAGTTTGTGAGGGAACAATCTACAGATAACATCTTTGTACTCCCCAGCCCTTAACCCTTCTACTGCTAAATAGAAACTTTGCAAGTGATCATCTACCGCAGTCTTTGCATCGGGGTCAAACTTAGGCAGCAGCTTATCAAAGGCTTGAGGTAGGTTATGCAAAGGAGGTGTGAGGTTCAAAGGTGATCTAGCTCTCCAAGCCGACAGTGGGTTGGGCTGATTCACATTTATACCAGCCATGAGCAAAGGTGAACTAACAGGAGTTTGATCAAAGAGCAACGTAAGGTGAAAACGGGCCTACTCGCTTCAAGGGAAAAAACAAAGCCTGTAAGTACTTGGGTTATGTCAAAAGCTTCCAAATATCTGCTGGTGGGGTAATCTTGGGAAAATAAGTTTCCACGGCCAGCCATGCACTGGCGGCCCTCCTTCTAGCGCCAGAAATTGTTGAGGCCTAGAAATTCACAGGCAACAACAGTAAGTGATTCTCCCCAGTCAATGTTCCCAACTAGCCCGTGACTGTTTGGTATAGGGAATCCGTCCGGTTTGCGATCCGGCTATTGTAGGTCAAGTAACAAAAAACAAAGGTTTTACCGGTTGCGGCCCGGTCCACCGTGTATTTTTGTATTTTTTGACTTAAGTATGATATGCATATTCCTAATTAACCATGCGGGGTGATAAAGGATGCAAGGAGAAGTCACAACGTGATGCGCAGGTTCTTACCTTTCGTTTTAGAGCTCACAAGCATATCGATCACATATACAGTAATAAAATAAAACTATCTATCTATCTATCTATCCCCAGGGAGCAAAATTGTAACTTATTTATGAGTAATGTGTATTGTGCATGCATTATAAAGAGAAATTACAGATAGCTGAATTTCCTTACTACAACAAATGAACGATTAGAGATATTTAGACAATCAGATAGCCAATTGTTTATGAACAACATACATTACTCATGGTGGTAAATCCAGAGAATGAACCAGAAAACATTCAAACAAGAACATAGGCTCTAAGAGTTAGAACGATCTCACGGTTTATGGACAAAAGCTGGAAAAACAAAATAGTTCATCTTTCCGCAATCCACAGCATAACATTTGAAAGTCCCACCAATCTTTCTCCAACAGGCAAGCAATAATTCTTTATTGCAAAAAAATTAGTTCTTCTTACAATATCACTTTTCATGTCTAACTGGGAAAAATCCCTTACTCTAAATCTTCTATATTTATACAAAAGGATGAGACTGTTGGGCTGCCCACAAATGACTCGTGGGCTTCCCAATTTTTCGCCTCCCAAGATTTTACTTTCCTCTAATGTTTACAAAATCGTTACATACAAAAGTGAATGATTATTCATGAGGAGGGCTCGGATTGGGTATTTAGGACTTTCTTCCATGCCAAATCCTCAGAGGCAATGCGTTCAAACGTGCAAGGTTCCAAAAACTGAATGTTTATTTTGAACTTTGCAACCTGGTTCTTGATGGCCTCAATTTTGGCCGCACTTAAATGAAGCTGATCCTCCAATAGCTACACACTGATAGAGGAATGATCTACTTCATCCCTTAAGATATGGTCATCAAGGGCTTTAATGTGCTGTATTTTTGCTTCCTCCTCTTGATACCTCTTCTGCAAAATTTCCAAAAATGAATTGTGGTCTGGAAAAACATCAAGCCTCTGCTCAGCCTCTACTTGGCACCAGTTGTATGTAATCAGGAGCCTTCTAAAAAATTCTGTGCATGCTCCTTTAGTCTTTCTCACATCCTTTTTGAAATCTTCTGCTGTGTTTATAGCAAACTCTACTAAATCATAATCCTGCTTCAGGGCCTGTCGATCTTTCGAGGGCAGCTCTGCAGCAATTTCTTCATTATTTTCTAGCCTTGCCATTCTTGCAGTCAGGAATTCCAAGACGTCCTGAGATCTATCAACAAAATAAGAGGAAGTCTCCAAAATTTCCTCTAATCGGCCGTCTATTTGCATAACTTTACATCTCTATTCTTCTATGGCGGTTTGCAGCTGCAACATCTTGGCCTTTTGTGCCAGCACATGCTCCTTGAAGGGTTGTAGATTGACCTGCTACTCTTTTGCTGCCTCTAAAATGGTTGTTAGAGAAGAGATCTACTCTTGAAGCTTCACTTCTTGTTCTTGAGCTTGCTTCTCACTTGCCTCCAAAGTGGTCTTTTGCAGTTCTAAGTCTTTTATTTTTCCCAGCAGCTGCTCCTTCTCCGTCCTCAGCTCTTGATACTCTTGCTGCACCCTCTCCAGACACTCTTGTGTAGTCTCCCTAGCTTGTTTCTCTGCCTGGAGGAGCTGTAGTTCATCCTTTAAAGACCTTATCTCTTTCTTCATGTCCTCATATTTCCTCTTCAGCTTATTGCTTTCCTCTCTCTCCTTTCTCAATGTGTCTTTCAGTTGAGCAGAGGACTTCTTGGATTGGTCCAAGTCTGTCATAATCTTGTCCACATTATCTTCCGAAGCGTGAATCAGTGCAGCCCCGACTCTAATGGTGAATCTTGGGTCTCGGTCTGTTCCAAATACAA
This sequence comes from Pseudotsuga menziesii, assembly GCA_001517045.1. Classification (NCBI taxonomy): domain Eukaryota; kingdom Viridiplantae; phylum Streptophyta; class Pinopsida; order Pinales; family Pinaceae; genus Pseudotsuga; species Pseudotsuga menziesii. The sequence goes on from LPNX010108963.1 coordinate 416,872, forward strand.
ATAGTGTGTCCGTTATCATTTTCTCGGGCAGACCTCCTGTGTCAACCTTCCTTTCCATTCTTTTGACTATCCTATTTGTCTCCTTGTCATAGAAAATAGTGTTAAAATCAGGTATTTCTTCCCCTTTATTCTATGCAAAGGGAACTAGCTTCAGTGTAGGGACCACAGACTGTCCAGATATGCTCGCAGCCGGTACTTCTGGGTCCTGAACCTCAGGTTTTTCTATGTCCTAGGTCTGACCGCCAACTGTGTCAGAGGCTGACTGTTCTGTCTCTATCTGGGTCCTCTCTGCTTCTTGTTTCCGAAGCTCCTCATCAAGATTTCTTTTCTTTTCTTCTTCTTCATTCTTAGAATATTCTTCTGCCTTTTTGGTTGCTTCTTGGGCTGCTCTTCTTTTCTCTTCTTCTTCTCCCTGCAACCACCCTGCAGCTTCTTGTGCCAGCCTTTAGGCTTCCTCATTTCATTTCCTTGCTTCTTCATCAGCTTTGGCTTGTTCATCCGCTCCCTTCCCACCTTTCGTGGTACTCTTGTTCTTGAACCTTCTCATCAAGGCTGTTATGTTCAATGCATTACAGAAGACAGATTCTTCTCTATCCCAATGGTGGGTATATTCAAAATGTACGTTGTTTTCTTTGCAATGTTCAGCTACTTTACTGCAGGAGTCATTTCTATGGAAGGGCATCTCACCAAAATGAAACCTTTCCAACTCTTCTACAAACTCATCACCTTTCTTCACTCTGGTAAACTTATAACTGCCTAACTTTAAGGGAAAAGGGGGATAGGAAGCCTTCTTGTGCTCAAATAAGAAGCTTCCTATACCATCCAGGAAGACTTGCCTAACCGCCTCCTTGTGAATGATGTAGTCAGTGGCGTATTTGGGCAGCAGGGAGGGCGCTCTTGAACTTCCAAACATTCTGAAGTATAGGCCATCCTCGGTCAAATAATAATCTGCATACTCCTCAATAACCTGCAATGCCTCTTCTGACATGCAGTCACACTCCTTCAGGAAAATGAGGGTATACAGCGGCATGATGAACTGTTCACAGATCTCTCGATAATGACTGTGGTACTTGTGCGCCCACAGTGGCTTGTATGAAAGATAAATAGGCATCCTCTCCCTATCCCAGATGCACCTGAGGTCGAGGAAAGGTTGATTGCACAATATACAATCGACAAGTATGGAACTCATGTAGAATTCAGACCTCTTTTGGGACACTCCTCCCAAACCTGAGGCCATGCAGGCTGAAAGACTGTTTAATACTATGTTGACCCAGTTGAAAATGGTCCCCTGGGTGGCAACATAAAAAATAATTGGCATCCATTCCGATTTGAAGAACCTGCCATGAGCTCTTCCAAAAATCCTGTTAAGCATTAAAGCTATGAACCTGTATGGGGCCCTTAAGCTTGCTGTGTCATACTCTCCTGTATGCCTGGTTTTGAAATGTTTTCCTGATAACAACATCCTTTTGAGAGTCTCAACAAGGTCCTTTTTGAGGTTATTTAACCAATCGTCAGTCAAGAATACTTGTGCTTCTGGCAGGTGGTAGGCCAGGGCTACATATCCGGGGCTATAGGAAGCATAGCCCTGTTTTTCAACATTCTCCAGGATCATCGTGGTTACATCTTCCCGGGGCATAATCCAACCAATCACTTCAGAGCATGGGAAGAGCTCTGGTCTGGTGGAAATCTTCATCAGTGAATATCTCTCTATGTTGCCATAAATGCCTTCTTCTTCCAATCCCATATCAGGCACCTCTTGACGCGTGATCAACCTGTATATCTCTCCCCACTGGTATTCAGGTTTTACACCAGATATACACTTGGTATATTCATAGATGTATTCAGTTTTGGCAATAACTTCCACTTCAGGATCCTCTTCGACCACAGGGTTCAGGATCCTCTTCGACCACAGGGGCCTTCTTCTTCTGTCACTTTGACATTTTGTATTCAGAATATTCCTGTCATATACGAGATTATAATCATTAAGACATCTCAGACTGAGTTGCAACCATTGAGAGAACAATGTGCAGTGTTTAAATTTCTCTATGTTTAACATGATGGAAAGTCGTTAAATGAAGCAAATATGTGCAAGCTAACGCCGCTGTCTAATAAAACAGTTCTATCAACATATCTCGAGCGGGGAACAAAACTACATTAACATGAAGGAAACTTCGGCTCTCTGGGGGCGCCATGATCATCATGCTGTGGGGAATGACAGTGAAAATATATTCAAGATTTTTTTAGCGGTGTGTTTTCAGAAAAGAAACTACCTATGCAATCTATGGTCAATAAACTCTATGCAGTGATATATCCCCCTCCACCGGCATGGTTTCGAAAACGGCCGTGAACCGGGCGTGCGGGACAGTGCGGTGAAATGCGACTAGTCTGAAGGATACAGGCAGCATGAAAGGGAGGAAACTAGTCCAAGCATCAAAGCAAAGCCACGAAAAACCGTCCCCCATAAAAACATCATCACACAGGGCGGATTGGTGCAGACAGCGTAATGGCCGTCTGCACCAAACCCCCTATTCTCTAAGCGCAGGGTTGTAGTAACAAAAGGATACGGTAAAACAACTACCCTTTGGGTGAAAACGCCCCCCCCACGGATAGTTATGATACAAATCCCCAACTATATATACAAGCAAATAATGGGGCCAAAGGTAAAATGGCCGTGGGAAAACCCAACCGTAGAAAAATCAACCAAAAACTTGAACGGAACGGGATAATGCAATGAGGAGCCTACATGGCAACGCTGCATGGACAATGGAAAGAAGGGCGGTCAAGCTTCCACAGTTGAAGCCACCTGGAATGAGCGTACACCGATAGCAGGGTTCGACCAAGCTCGAGAAAACGACAGCACACAAGAGCCACAGTCGAAATAACAATAGGATAATCCATACATTCGGTCCCATATATATATATATATATATATATATATATAAGTGGAGGGGAAAAATATCAGACGACGGAAAACAATGGATCGGAGGACGCAAGGATAATTCCCTCCGCAACTTCGGGCGGGAAAACCACTAGGCTGTCTGCGGGGAAGAACCGAATCGGAGCATCGCAGGACTAATCATCGGAGCCATAGTGGAATCGGGAGCCGCAACGGTGGAGCGACAAAGGATAAATCAATCCACAAAAGGAAAAGATCGGAGGAAAATCAAATAAAAGATTGGAAGGCTAATGCTTTCAGCAGCCGCAACGGCACAATCCCAAGACTTACAGAGCAATGAAAACAATGACGCGAGGTTTTACAAAAAACAAAGCGAAAATTGGGAGACTTTGCCATCTGCCGTCCGCAATTGCGGACAACAAAGTAACAACACGCTTCGACTCGAAACCAAAGGTCAGTCGACAAACGCGTTGGAGAAAATAACGAGGCTGAAACTCATTATTCCTCCGCAACGGCGGGGTTGCTAGCAAATACTCTCCCGACTCAAACTCTTGAAACTTATTCAAAGCCAAAACAAACGTGGATCATTTTAGGAACAAATCTTTTTGAAGAATCAATGAATCAAGTTAAAGAAGAAAATCTAGCTAATAAAAACAAAGGAGGGTCCCGAAATTTTTTTGAATTTTGGGAAAATTGTTGCAGCTGCAACACAGAGTGAATTTCAAGTACTTCAAAGAAATACTTGGTGTGATCCAGAATGGGAGCCCTCGAAATAGGGAGTGATGTGTTCTAGAATAGCTAGAGAGACAAGTTGTTTGAACATAAACTCCTGGTGAATATCGTAGGTTGCTCAGACATAATCAATCATGTAGGTTGTCCTTGGATGTAATAAGTGTTGTTCGAGTGGGAAACATACTGGTAAAGCATGATGCTGAGACGTAATCATTCATGTAGGTTTTCCTTGGATGTAATCAGTCTCGGTGAAGCTCGCAGGTTATCCTTGTACGTAATTAGTCCCGAGACAGGTTATTCAAGTGCAAATATGATCCCTGGTGTGGTACACAGGCTACTTGAATGTAATAGGTCCTATGGGTTTTCTGAGTGTAAAAGGAGTCTTATCATGTTACACAGGTTAATCATATGTAATACACCCTGAAGGTTGTCTGAATGGAAAATAACTTGGACACAGGTTGTTCAGATGTAATAAGTCCTTGAGGTTAACCCATAACGTAAAAGTCCTGATGTAGCAGGTTATTTGGTCACAATAATTCATTACATATATATCTATATATGTGTGTGTTCCCATGTTGAGATGATAAGTTAGTGAAGCACATGAGGTGGACCTAGGTGGTTCTCCTTTACTAGTAGAACACAGGTTGACCATGGATTCTCTGTGTGCTCTATTTTTGTTTTGTTCCAGAAAAAATAGACGATCTGGATACAATGAGATAAGGGTAGGAGTGTTGTACAGGATAATTCACCTAATAACCTAGGTCTAGGGGGTTACCAACATACTCATAACTTGTAGACAATTTGACTCTAAAAGCACAGAATAGGAAATAGGAAAGTAGAAGGACTTACTTGTATTAAACAAAGGTTGATCCTTGCTATCTTCTCCCTCTCTG
>LPNX010108963.1:421780-554755 GCA_001517045.1 Pseudotsuga menziesii
TTATATTTTAATGTTGAGGAAACCATTCGCGGGTCTGTAGTAGAGCAACCCGCGAATGATTCGCGACTATTTAGAAGAGCAACCCACGAATAAAATAATTCACGACTTGCTGTATAGGAGACTCATGAATGATGCTCGAGTTGTCAATATAGAGAGTCGTGAATACAACTCAACATGGCAAAATTGGCAAAGTAACCAGCTGGGTGTATAGGGAATGTACTTCATCATAAGCCAAGGTATAGTGAATATGGGCAACCTCAATCCATAAGTGTCCTTTTGTGTGCCGACATGAGGGATATCAGCACTCGGATGGAGAGGTGCCATTCAGGTGTATAACAGATGCCCCCTAATGTGTGAGGTCAGAGGGGAAAGATGGCCGAAATACATTATAATATTTAACTCAGGAGAAACTCAGAAATCCAGTGGAGCAGAAGGAGTACCTGAAACAAATACATAGTAATGTCATATACAAAGTTACATCTGAGGATGCTATGTTCAATTTACTAGAACACTAGCTCCTTTACAGTATTTGAGTACATCATATGATACGGGTAAAACCACGTATTTACAAAGGTGGAACAAAGCCACAATACAATAATGATGAGTCTTCAAAGATCTGGAAGCCGGATATAGAAATGGAACATAGTCTTGCGCAACTTAGTTCATGAATGAGGAACTAAGGTCTTCATAAAAGATCCCAAGGAACCAGTACAATCCAAGCCATGTGAATAAGGGTAAGCTGAAGTCGAACATGGAAAGGATTCAACAGTTTGTCAACCAATAGATGATAATTAACAACTGAAGCAAAGGAGTTCACCAATGAGGAAAGTGAATCCAGAGGTACCATCATAAAAACTCTAGGTCTTCGTCATCAGGAAGTACTGAAACGGAACCATACTGTGATAGGGAAGGCAATAGATCCTCCAACGGATCACAAGAGTGACTAGGAACTGGGAAAAACGAAGGGAGACACCAGTAACTGGATAACAGATATAACAATGATGGGATCAGGTGATAGATCAAACATTAGGTATAATCCTTGAACAATTAGCATGACACAGAGATGACCCAAGGCAGCATACAATGGATAGATAGAACAACTAGACTTATCTGTCATGTAGGAGACATGATCAGATTCCCCAGGTATAATGGACAAGAGGAGGAGTCAAAACTCAAAGTGATAGCTGAACACAAGTGTATACTGAAACATGGATATCGGAAAGCAAAGAGTGCTATGTTCAAGGATGACATGCTGCCATTACTGAAAAAAAGAGAAAACTTCTTCCTTACCTTCCCTGTTAAGTTTTAACGAGTCCAGGAAAGCCAACTCGGTTCGCTCTTCATTTTTTAACAAGCTTGAAGAGATGGGAAAATAATGCTTGATACACTGATCCGTGGATTTAATGAGCCCGAACTAGTACATGCTCATGCGGTATTTTCACATTTAGAGAGTCTGAAAATGCCAAAGAAGACTCCAGGGGGGTCCTTTTTCGTCCAATTTAGTCTCTTGAGGCTGAAAAAGTATAAAACAAACCACAAAAGAACTCTCTTAACTTTTGAAGAAGAAAAGGTAAACCTTTTTCATACTTAGTTGGGAAGGTCCGAAAAAGGTTAAATTACCACCTACAAACGCTCCTTCCATAACAGCATAAAATAGCTTGAGTTTTACGAGTGTGAAGGAAAGCAAGATCACTCGGAAAGATCCATTTGGTTACGAGAAATGGGGCTTACAACAATAAACTCATTGCTTTGTTCTTGAGTGTTTAATGAGCATGACAAAGACACAAAGTACACTCGGAATCTTTTTCATGTTTGGGTCCAGAGCACGAAAAAGAAAAAGTAAGTTCAAACCGGGTGTTCCTTTTCCGTAAGTTTAGTCCCTCAGGTCCGGAAAAGTGATAAACCTATACCTGAGAATACTCTTCTCAATTCCGAAGAAAAGAGAGTGATCCTTTCTTGTATTATTCCACATGGTCCGAGAAAGAGATAACCTACCACCAATGCGGATGCCCGTTCACATATTCTTAACGAGCTTGAACGGACGAGATAACTCGGTAGTCAAGTCTGTTTTGAAGGAGTCAGACCTGGGCCTAAAGAAACTCCATAAGGGCGGGGAGTCCTATAAAGGGATAGCTTATAAAGAGAGATTCATAAGAAGTTCTATTTGACATGAAAAATAGCTATGAGGAAACCCCTGGGCCTGAAACAGTGACGGAAATGAGTATCAAAGGATGACAATGGCATATAAGAGTGATACTCATGAAAAGGGGATCCTAGCCACGGAAGAACAATGGTAGAAACATGGGACTAATGGCTTAAAATACCATAGTCCGTGACAAAAATGTTGAGTACTAAGGCTAATGTGGAGTGATAAAATGCCAACATGTGTTGGAAAGAGCAAAAACCACCCTATAGAAGCATCAACACTTTGTAAAAGTAGATAAACCTGTTCCAAGGCACAAAAGGGGTAATATTAATCAATTGTCATTTCAAACTATATAAAAAGACCCACTTTACGAAATTTTATTTCTATTAATAGTTTGAAAATCAAATCATTTCTTACCATTTGTACTTTTTGAGCCAAAAAAGGAAAGTTTACCCTCTAGCTTTGATTGCTTGCCGTGGACAATTGGACCGTCGGAATTCAGATCTGTCAGCTTCAGGTAACTCTACACCCTGAGCTCTTCATTTTCATCCAAACAAATTTTAAAATTGATGGTCAATTCAGTTTATTTCATCAATATAAAAAATAGCAAATTGTATTCGCGGGTTGCTACGCATGAAAGCCGCGAATACGCGTTTCATGCGCGACTTGCTGCATAGGGAAGTTGCGAATGACTCGCGACTTGTCCTAATGGATAGTCACGCATGCTGCGCAAAGGATGAAAGCTTTAAAAATGGTTTAAATTTTTAAATTTTTATGGTGAAATACTGAATTAGACTATGTTTATTTGTCAGGGAAACATGGTGCTGGAGTGGAGGGAGAGGGAACATGAGGTGATGGACCAAGCGGCTCTCCAAAGCCCGCCTACCATCCAAGCATTGCGGAATAGTGGGCTGCTCAAGTTATTTTGCACATCACCTATGCAGGCCAATGTCCGTATATTAGAGTTCTTAGTCCATTACCGGGACCATGACTTGGGGATGTTCAATATCCAGGGTGAGACTTTGGAGCTTACCACATAGGACATCTACTTCATAACCGGATTATCACATTGGGGAGCACCGGTGAACCTGGAGGGCACTGGCAGGGGTGGGGACCCCTTGAGTGTCTAGAACTATGTCGATGTATTCTGCAGGCCTGGTACTCAAAAGAAGGGCAGTAATGTTCTCATAGCAGATATACAGGATCTTACATTACAGGTATTGGCCAGTACTATAGTGAGACTTTCAGGATCGGCAGGATTACACATGGCCACCAGGACTCAGATGAGAGTGGCGGTGGACTGCTTTAGAGGCACACTCTTTGATTGGTGTACAGGGATTTCCCCCATCATGAGGAGGCAATTGTCCGACTGTAGGAGGGGGAGACGGAAGAACTATGGCTATGCTAGTTTATTGGTAGCGTTCTTCTTTGAGAGGGTGCTAGCTATGAGCCCTGCGATACCCTTACAGGTCCGTCATCCACGGCAGCTGAGGCTGAGCCGATGGGGAGATATCTTCCTCCGTCAAGGAGGAGGATATGTAGTACAGAGCATGTATGATGATGATTTCTATTCATGGTGGGAACGGCAGGTGCCGGCGTTGGAGCAGTTTCCATATGCTGGATTAGATTTCCGAGGTGATCCGGACCTAGTCCTCCCTCCAGGAGGAGCATGGGGAGAGATGGGTAAGTCATTTTTTAATTTTTTATCATTATCAAATTTTTATGGATTTTCAAATGATAGGATATATACATATGCACAAGTCTAAACCTACTCATGTGTCAAAATGCAGATATTGGACCAGTCCGCCCTGCAGGACACCCACGTACCTTTGTACGTCCTGTTGCAGGGGGAGACCCAGGATTGATCACAGTACTCGAGGCGAAGCTAGGCAGGCTAATCGAGCGAGTACCTACGATACGGATAGAGCATCTCCCTGTAGCTATGCAGGAGTCCGTAGTTGGGGTTCCACCGACCTGGCTACGTCTTTTCAGACGGGTAGCCAGAGCAGTATGTGTATATAGAGATGCAGTGGAGGCTGCCGAAGCCGAGGAGGCTGAGGAAGCCAGGGGGCACAGAGATCACGGGGACTAAAGAGGTCCCAGTGGCCATGGCGGGTAGACTTAGTTTTAGGAATTTTGATGGATGTTGATCCACTTTTGTATATTTTGTATATGATGGGATCTACGGATCAGAATTGACCTATCCTATGTATGAACAGATATTTACATATATATATATATATATATATATTTGTGTTTGGTTGTCAGCTTATTTACAAATGTTTTTTATGTATTTGCTGTATATTTTATGGAATGTGTGTGAGATGCCAGTACAAAACATAATTAGCATATGCATCAGTTAATGAATTTTGGTTTCTTGGAATGTGATTAAAAGTAATAACTTCAAAATGTCTCTCCAGTAAACGTATTTGCATGAATTGACGTAACAATGTAGGATTACGCACCTGGTAAGCTCGATTGAGCTGGGAAACAACCAACTGAGAATCCAAACGGAATTCAAGCTGGGTGATGCCTCATGAAAAGGCATCCCATAGGAGCTCAATAACAGCCCTATACTCAGCAACATTATTGGAAGCAGGACCTAGACAAGCGCCACCCGCGGCAACAAGCTGTCCTGAAGGGGAGTAGATAACCCATGCTGCCGAAGCCAGGTTACAAGTGTGACGGCTGGCGCCATCAGCAAAACCTACATACATCTCGGAAGACATCTGCAACAACGAGCAGATAGTATAAAAAATGAAACTGACAACCTAATGTACATAAAAATACATACATTAATATACAAGAAAAAGTGCTAAGCCTAGGCATAGTACTTCTTCAGGTAGAGCCCATTTCTAGGCTCAGGCAGCTTATTCCCATCATAATCTACTAATTCATATGCGCCTTTGCTCAAAACTTTAGACACAACATAGGGTACCAACCACATAGCCTTGAATTTTCCTGCCCCCAGGGGCTCCTTATCTTGGTCCCAGAGCAAGACAAGTTCCCCCTCAGAGAAAACCCGAGGTTTGACCGTTTTATCATATCAAGATTTAACCCTATTCTTATGAGCCTGATTTGCAGTCAACGCATCTCTACGTTGCTCATCAAGATGTTCTAAATGGAGCAATCATTCTTCAAGCTCAGTTGTGTCAGGTAGCACATGAGTAGCTATCTGCAAGGATGGGATTTCACATTCAATCAGTGTAATAGCTTCCACCTCGTGAACGAGTTGGAAGGGGGAAAAACCCGTAGCAGTTTTGACATTGGTTCGATAAGCCCAAAGAGCTGGATATAACATGATGTGCCAATTTGAACGGGCTGCATCAATAGTACGTTTAAGTATAGTTTTCAAAGTTTTGTTTACAGCCTCAACCTGACCATTTGCTTGCGGATAATACGGAGAAGAATGTTCTTGTCAAAATTTGAGCATGGTGGTCAGCTCTGTCATCATGTGATTTTGGAAATGACTGCCATGGTCAGTGATAATCACTTTGGGAATACCAAACCTAGCAATAATTTGATTAAACACGAAGTAAGCTGCCATTTCCCCATTGTCTTTGAAAGTAGGCATTTCCTCTGCCCATTTTGTGAAATAGTTGACAACGACAACGATGTATTTGTGCCCCCCAGCTGAGGCTGGGTTGCATGTCATATAATCGATCCCCCACTTCATGAAGGGGCCTACCGAGACAACAGGAAACAAGGGAGCAGGATGCGACCGCATTTTTCTGGTGTAAAGCTGACATGGATGACAGCGTTTCACAGCTTCCACACAATCTTTAAAGATGGTGGGCCAGAAATACCCGACACGTAATATATTCTGGGCCGTTGCTAACCCAGATAAATGACCCCCACACACTCCGCTATGGGAATCATTTAGGACAATATCCGCTTCCTCATGAGTAAGGCAGCGACGCAAGATAGAATCTACCCCTCTTCTATATAATGTATCTCCTATTATGAGGTAGTTTTTAACATGAAGACGTAACTTGCGTCGGTCTTCCCTAGAGTAAGCCGTAGGATACTTCAAAGTCTGGAGATATATGAGAATATCTCCGTACCAAGGATCAGAGGTTGATATAAGGAAGATGTGCTCATCTGGGAATGAGTCATCTTGAATCACTACATCTTCTTCTGTAGGGAATTCTGCTATAAGCTCCGCAAAAACTAAGGACTTTTCGGATTTAGCGGATTGGAAAACCAAGTCAAACTCTTGGAGAATGACTATCCACTTATTGAATTTTCCCACAACAATCCGTCGGGATAAAACATATTGGAAATGGTTTACATCCGCCACTACAGTAGTGGTCCTCAGTAAGATGTAGTGCCGTAACCTCTATACAGCATAAACAACCGCTAAGGCTAACTTCTCGACGTGGGAGTACTTAAGCTCAGGCCCAACCAGAGCGCGGCTAAGATAATAGACAACATGCTCAACGAGCTTGTCATCCTCCTGAACTAGCACTACCCCAATGGTAGACTCTGATGCGGCCAGATATAATAAAAAATCCCTAGAGTAATCTGGCGGGCGTAATAGAGGAGCCGACAACAAGGCTTTCTTCAATGCCTCGAACGCGAGTTGTGCAGTTTCATCCCATACAAATGGGGTGTCCTGTTTAAGCAGGCGCATGAAATCTTTTGTGATCTTGGCATAATTAATGATAAAACATCGAAGGAAGTTAGACTTACCTTGTAGACTCTGAAGTTGCCTAAGTGAACGAGGAGGAGGCAGATTTACAATGGCCTCGACTTTTAAAGGATCCACCTGTATGCCCCTACTAGAGACAATGAATCCAAGCAATCTACCTGATTCGACGCAGAAAACACACTTGTGGGGATTCAAGCAAATTTTATAGTATCTGCATCTCTCAAAAATCAACCGTAAATGATCTGGATGCTGGATTCTCTTGCGAGAGTGAGCAGGCAAATCATCAAGGTAGGGCTCGACAATGGTTTTTATATCGTGAAAAGAAAAGTTCATGGCTCGTTGAAAGGTTGCCCTTGCATTTTTCAATCCAAAGGGCATTTTTCTATAAGCGAATGTACCCCAAGGGCAAATAAAAGCAGTTTTATGCTGGTCTTTCAGTTTGATTTGGATTTGATTGTAGCCGAAAAAACCATCCATAAACGAGAATACTTCACTACCCGCACATGCATCTATGATTTGATCAATAAACGGTGTAGGGTAGTTTTCCTTGGGATAGGCTTTGTTAAGGTCTCGAAAGTCCGTACAAACGCGAATAGTCCCTTTCTTTTTGTCAACAGGAACTGGGTTGGACACCCACTCAGTCAAAGCAACGGGATATATAAAACCTGCTTTCAACAGCTTTTCAACCTCTGCCTTCACAGCCGCCGCTTTACACGGGTTCACGGGGCATAATTTTTGCCGAACCGGATTAGCATCAGGATAGGTTGGGATCTCATGTTGAACAATAGATGGATCAATACCTGGAATATCCTCATATGACCAGGCAAAGATATCGCGGAATTCCTTGAAAAGGGCAGTATAAATGGCAATCTCCTCCGGAGAGCAGTTTGCACCTATATAGATATTTTCCACGACATTTGGCTTTACAGAGATGTTGATCGGTATAGTAGTGGAAATGTTTGCCATATTCCCCTCGGCAAACACTCCTTCCCTAGGTAAAGGGTTGACAGGTGTATCAACAACATCCGATAGTCTCACATGAAACTCTTGGTTTTCTATCTTGCTTAGCTCTGGAAGGAAATAAGATCGGTGATGAAGATCCTCACATTTCTTATCACATGAACACATAGCTTCCAGAATAGCTTCATCTGAAGGTAAAATAGTGTCTAAGCAATCTATGGAATGTAAAGAGTTATCCGCCCATACAGGCATATAAACTTATTCCAGATCATCCGAGACTGTAAGAGGATCTGGAATGGGATCTACAGTGGTTTGGGTAATAGCTTGATATGCCACTTCCACTGCAGACAAGGGCACTTCCGGTTCCTGAGGGGTTGGGAGGACCCAAGGATCAGTCCTATCGACCACCGAATCAATGGACTTCCCTATAGTAGTAGAACCAAGATAAAGGACTGGAGCTGGAATATCGAATGTGCCCATCAATGATGCATACAGTCCAGCCCCCAAGCTTTGTGCAACAGGTTTGGCTTGATCAACCAATGGCACAATGGAATCTTTAGACTCTAAGCGGCCTTTACGAGTAAAATCAAGTTGGTCAATAGTGACCAACTTGCCCTCATGTGGAAATACCACGACACGAAAGACAGCAGATGCAACAACAGACATTGCATAAGTCCAATTCCTACCCAGAAGCAAATTGTAGTCCAATGGAGCATCAATCACTTCGACTTCAACAGAGACTGGTTTGCTAGCCAACTTAATCTCAAAAGCTGGAAGGATACCATGTGGATGGAAAGACCTTCCATCAAAAGAAGTAAGTAAAGTGGTTGATGGGACCAGCTCTGGGGATCCGAGAGCTTTCCAACAGGCCAGGGACATGACACAAGTAGAGGCTCCCTCATCAACAACCGCTCATCCAATGGTCTTACCACCATGGACAACATCTATTGATAGAGCTACATGATAAGGGAGGCAAATTTTAACATCAGAGAGATTAAATTTCGCTAAGAGACTCGAAGAGTCCATGCTACCTAGAGCTGCTAAAAGGGCATTCCGCTGAGCGGGACAGCTTTGTAGCACCTCCAAAGCTGACATTGCACAAGGAGTCTGGGCCAAGTCTTCAACCACCGAGTAGTTAGAAGCGGCTCGGGCATTTGGGTTATGCAAAGTCTTCTTAAAGATACCTTTGGGTATCTTTGGCATTATTTCCGCAGGTTTCTCTATAGTGAGAGGGTTGGAAGGTTCACCTACAGCTTTACCCTTCTCATCAATCTCTTTCTCATAGTTCTTGTTCCTGGTTTGTAACAAAGTTGAGGATCTAACCATGTTGATATAATTAGGGTCAGGAGCAGTTTGACTGCCCCCTGCTACGGTAGAAGCTGAAGCAGAATTTTTCCCTTGGGGAAACGGATCCTTCAGGACAGCCAGCGGTTGCGTTTGTAACAGCTTCTAAGCTTGTTCCATGAGGGGACAAAGATGAGTAAGATGGTCCCCTTGGCACAACTTACAAGGGAACTTGATTTTCTTCTTTTCCTTTTTTCCCCCATCAGCATTGTTTGCGGGCTTTGGCTTGTTTTGATTTTGGTTTCCCTCTCCCTTTTTACCTTTCTTCTTCTTCCCGCCGGGCTGCTGATTTCCCTTCGAAGAGGTTTGTGCAAAAACATTTGCACTTTGGGAGGAGGGGGCAGCCTTTGCTGCCTCCGCCGTAGATTGTTTGACAGACAATTGGTGAAGTTGTTTTGTCAAAGACTCTACAGTGGGAGAGTTTACAAACCCAACCACACCATCGGCATGGGGTCCAGGCTTGGGTTTCTCGGCCTCATGTGAAGGCCTTGGTGCCTCAGGGATGATTTCATATAAAATCCCAGACTGTGAATAAATCAAGTCCAACTGCTGGGCCCTGAGTATGGATTCTTCCTCACTAGTCACTCCTGATGTGGAGACATCCTTAGATATATAGGGCAATAAAGATTTAAGGAACCATTCTAATAGAAACTCAGGAGGAATGGTAGCTTTGATAAGGCTCTTTCACCTCCTCTACTCTTGGATATGATCCGAGATGTGGGTTGCCTTGTTTTGTCTAAAGGTGGACAACAAATCCGTTCCGAAGTCGTAATGGATTGGAAGCTGAAAGTGGCTAAGGAAAGTGGTAGCCAAGTCCCAGAAGCTGCTAAAAGCAGCGGAAGGCAGCTCAATGTACCATTTTGCTGCAGTGCCTGTCAAGGTCCTCTGGAATAGCCTTAATCTCACTGAATCTTCATTCAATGAGTTGGAAGAACACCATAAGTGGAAGGTGTTGGCATGTGCCCCAGGATCTTCACTAGCCTTACCTTCGAACTTAGGGATGTCCAAGGGTAGTTTGGTGGGAACAGGTGGCCACAAGGGGTCATACCTCACCGGATCATTCATCAATTTTGATAAATCTGGAAAGTTCAATGTTTCCAGAAAAGGAAGCTTGGGCCTAGCCGGTCTACTAGAGGTACTAGCTTGGGGATTAGAGGGACTTTCCCCCGATTGCCCATAAGTAAAAGTGGGGTTGCCCCCAGACACCGGTTGTGAAGTGGGAAGGTTGCTTTGGAACAGATTCCATCCGTAAGCCACCGGATTTTGGGTGGGAGTCGCAGTGTAAGTGGTTCGGGCCGTCCCCATAGAAGTTGGGGTCTGAAAGACTGGAGCAGGTATCACTCCACTAAACAAAGAGAAGGGAGAGCTCGTGTATGGGACTGAAATAGGGGTTTGGTAGCTTTTCCTGTAAGAGGTGTTGCTGCCAAACTGCACTCCTACATATGGAGGAGGTGGACCTACGTAAGGATTGGATGGGGGTATGTGCCCCCCATTCCAAGGGAATCCTTGGACAAAGGCCGAGGATCCCACCGGACCACTGTGGGTAGTGTAAGGGAAGGAAGAAGGAATTGTAGGCATACTAGGAATCCCAGTAGCCATATCACCAGACATACTTCCTATGTTCGAGTAAACCGGTGGTTAGACCACCCGGCTTGCTGGAGTTAAGGGTGTGGAAGGTAAACTAGATCTAGGGGTACTAATCGGGGGAGGTAGTACCCCTTCAACTGGAAGGGTTGAGGTGAAAACAAATGAACTTTGTCCTTCAGAAGACATAGCTCTACCTACAGGTACACCTAACACTGGTGAACTAAAAGGCCTAACCTGCACGATCACTAGATCGTTCAAATCAGTCAAGGGGGTATTATAATTTCTTGCAAAATCGTCATCTTGCAATTCTTCTACCTCGACTATGTCAAAGTCAAAGCGGTTAGCTATTAATTCCGGTTCACCAAGAACCTCACTTACTCCTACTGGTTCAAAAGAACCACTTGTGCTTAATCTCCACCTTTGGGGTAAAGGTGGAGGTTCCAGTGGTGAGAGAGGAGGAAGGTTTCTCAACCTTCTTGACCTTCTAACAAGTTGGTCCTACAGAATTAAGACTTTAAAAAATCACACCCTAAGGCCAACTAATCACAAGCAGATCTACAGAGCATACACTAAAAAGATCCTAGAGTCTCAAGCAATCAAAACAGGCTATAAAGATATGCTTTCCCGAAGAAAGCTGATGAATAGTTACTTGGCGTCCTTGAGGGGTTCTTAGGCACAAGCGGAGGAATCACCCAACCGCCCTCCTACACTTTCCACAAGGGTTACCTTCCAAGTCTGTTCAAGGTGAACCAGAAATAACCTTCCGGTTTACCTAGGTATGAGCCCTAAAAAGACAAGAGACTAAGGCTACCTTGACAATACCTACTGTCTGGGGGGACAGTCGCAAGCCGAACTCGTACGCATGGGCAGGGTAGCTGAGCCCGAAACTCTGTCTAGGAAAGAATCCCCAGATGCGTAAAAGTCCTGGGTTACGTTTTGACAAGGATTCGGGGGGTTATCCCCTCTGTCCAAGCCTCCACGCGGCCTAGTGCTTAACTCATGTTTGAGAGGAGATTCCCAGATACAGCGGTAGAACCAAGGATTTACCTAATGAATAGTCCACTACGTCTGAGTTTATAATTTGTGGGAAGTTTACACTCCCTAGCCCACAAATCTAGCCTAAGCTAGTAGGTGAAAGGACCTAAAAATAAAAACTTACTAATAAATTTTAATTTTATGCATTAATTTGAAGGGCTGTTCTTTGCTCAAAGGAAGTGGAAGTGATGGACTGTATGGTGTTTTGACTCAGCAGAAAATAAATGAAAGTAAAAGTGCATTTAAAGCAAACTAACACTATAAAATAAACTTGTTTTCATTTTTTCAAATATGTATTGATGAATTACAGCACTTAATAAGAGAAACTAGCCTATGCTTTTGTATTTTTCTGAGATAATATTCTTTAAACTGAAACAAACACTACTTTATGCAAAAATTATAATGCAAAAGATTAACTATGTTTTGTTTTTCACTTTAAAAAATGCTCAAAAAAGTACTATGCATCTACAATGCACTGCTTGAGTGAACTTGACACTTATGGACTGTATAAAAACTACAAACTGAAGTAAACAGGCAAACATGACCAAAAGACTAGCAAGAAAAGCAGGCTAGGACCCTAGCTTGGGTGCAAGCATTGACACAAAATCAAAGCAGACTTTACACAGGCAAGTGCAAACCAATAACTGACAGAAAATTAGACTAGAAATACAGATTCTAATACCCTGATCACTGATCTAGACTCAGGCACTCTAACCAACAACCCAAATAAGCCAAAAAATTCAAGATGCAACCAGTCAATAAAACAAGTAAAAAGGGACTCAAGGGCTTTCAAAAGCACTTAGATGTGATCACCTGATACATTCAAACAACTCTACAGCACTTTTAAAGAAAATCTTCTTAGAAAACAATATTTGTAACAGGAAAAGACCAAGCAAACTTTCACACAAAAATCCCAGTTTCCAGGAGTACTCACGACTGTCAAGCAGTGCAAGTCGCGAATGATTCACGACTGTTAAGTAGAAAAACCCGCGAATGCAACTCAAAATTCGCGACTGTCCAGAAGGAAAACCCGCGAATGGGTATAAAAATTTCTCAAAAACAGAGAAAAAGGACCCAAGACTTTCAAATGCTGAAGTAATTAAGAAGCAGGATAAAAATCACAAGCAGACTTCAAGCAAACACTGGTCAGAAAACAGAAAAAGACCTAAAGCAGACTAGGCTTCCCCAATGGAGTCGCCAGTTCTGTTGTATAGGATAATTCACCTAATAACCTAGGTTTGGGGGGTTACCAACATACTCATAACTTGCAGACAATTTGACTCTAAAAGCACAGAATAGGAAATAGGAAAGTAGAAGGACTTACTTGTATTAAACGAAGGTTGATCCTTGCTATATTCTCCCTCTCTGATCCACTTCCAAAGTCTCCAGGATAGTTCCTCCTTCACCTGTTAATAAACACTCTTCCAGACACAAGATGATTCATATATATAGATGCAGGTTAGGCAAATCATATATCATATTGAAATGTAAACATTTACCAATCCACAAGATATGAAACACATATGGAAGAAGTAATATCTTTATTAACAACAATAGAAAGAGTTTAGGTTACAACCCAATGTCTGAACAAGGACTCCTCTATCACCAAAGGACTCTAAGTTTCTCTGCTCCAAAGATTTCTGTAGACAATCCACCAGCATAACTTTGCTCTCCAAGTATGACTATCAACACCCTCCCTAAGGCCTCTATTTATATGGATGAAATGAGGCAGTTCTCGAAGGTTAGGGAGGTTGTGCCAGTTAAGAAGATTAAGTTAAATGAGCAAACTAATATTCCATTAGCGAGTGGTTTTATATTTTAATGTTGAGGAAACCATTCGTGGGTCTGTAGTAGAGCAACCTGTGAATGATTCGCGACTATATAGAAGAGAAACCCGTGAATAAAAGAATTTGCGACTTGCTGTATAGGAGACTCGCGAATGATGCGTGAGTTGTCAATATAGAGAGTCGCGAATACAACTCAACATGGCAAAATTGGCAAAGTAACCAGCTGGGTGTATAGGGAATGTACTTCATCATAAGCTAAGGTATAGTGAATATGGGCAACCTCAATCCATAAGTGTCCTTTTGTGTGCCGACATGAGGGATATCAGCACTCGAACGGAGAGGTGCCATTCAGGTGTATAACAAGGAGACATAGGTTGTTTCCATGGAAATGTAAAGAAGGGACTGAACAATTCCTATGTGATGGCTTGCTCAAGATGTGATGAATACCTGGATGAGGACTAGGACTACATCCAACATGAAAAGGGTTGTCTCTATAGAAACTTTCGATGACAGATAATACCATTTGATGATCGATAGTAAGATGATGATGGAAGAAACTATGACGATGACTCTATGCTCCATGATGATGACTCCACGATCAAGACTTGACCAGATGTGTTGATGACTGTGGAAGAGAGATAATACCTTCCTAGTTAAGAGGGAGTGTTGATGTATTTGTAAATTTGGAATATATTTTGATGTATATTATCATTGTATGTTGTTGTACCCCCATTGGAGATATGTTTTACTCCTAGCAGGATGTATTTAGTGTCTATACCTTGAGGTACAACCTTCGTCATAAGTCGAGGCAATAGTCCCCAGTGTGACATCATGTAATGTGTATTTGGAGTCTCTCTAGGAGAAGTCATCCCTGTTAAGGAAACTAGTCGACCTAGTGATGTAAAAGGCCAGTCACTTGATTAGTATAAATAGGGAGGCTCTCTCCATCATTTATACACACCTCACACTCATTCAAGTTTGCATGAGAGAGAGAGAGAGAGAGAGAGAGAGAGAGAGAGAGAGGAGAGATATATAACTACTGAATACTTCTTATTACTGGGATTGATCATTTTATGACACAGTATTTGTGACTGTACTATTCTGAGGAAGTTTCCAGGGTTTTCTCCTTTATAGTTTCCTCGGTGAAAATATTTGTGTCTTGTGTATCTGTTATATCTCATGCATCTTTCTGTACTTGTTATTATTTTGGATCATAATTAAGCTAATAATATTTAGAAAACTAACATTAATGATTTCTTCACATAAGAATTTTCACATGCTAAGAGGGAGTATATTTCACCTACAAGCTAGTGGATGAGGCTGATTGGGATCACTCCATGGGCCAACAAAGTTTCTAGATAAAACGAGTATGATTGATTTGACCTCATTTGTGATTATATCATATGCTAATTTGACGTTACACAACTTTAAAGAAATCAATTGATCATAGAGCAACTTGTGTGTGGCAATGCTCATCCTTGTTCAGACGTTCATCATTCACCGAAATTTGTACTAGTTTTATGAAGGGTTCACCAAATTATTGAATTTGGGTATATTGATCCCAGTCCCAGAGTCATAATCAAACACCAGATTAAGCCACCAATTAAAAAAGTGATAAGGAAGATATTGTTAACATATTGAACTATGTGTTGATGTTTCTCTCTTCATGTATCACACACCTGCACAATTGAATGCATCAATAGAAGTAATGAATAAACTGGGGAAAAGGAAGCTTATGTTCTGGCGTGACAGTCCAATTGATCAGAGTCACAATATGGAATCGTGAGTTCATGGAAGCCAGCATGAAATGTTTTGTGGAGCTCGCGATTCTGGGCGGACCCACCATATTATTATTCAAAAACATGTCAGTCCCTCTTAAACATGATTCACTAAACATTGAATGTCTCACGGTGTGTTATTGACAACTGATATGGGATGGAGCTTAAGATAATATATTGTGGCTACCTACTAGCATATGTCTTCCTTCCAACTCATGTCTTCCTTTTGCATCCGAGTCATGGAGTTTTGCAGCTGATTACATATTTGGATGAATCAATTATTGTTAATGGGAATATTTAATGACATGTCAGGATTAAGTGACTAATTCCCTTTAATAAAGAAAATAACTCTTTGATATTATGTGCATGGAAAGAAAAGGTGGCATACATTTTTGAGTAAGTATGCTGCTAAATCCAAGGATTCTATTTATAAACGTTCAGTTTAGTGGCATGTGTTGTCCTAACTAATCAAGAATAAACCTATTTACTTTGAATTAAATATTGCATTTGGTGCACTACTCTATGACTCTTTTTAATCCCTAGTTAGGGCGAGATGCTTCATTGTAAAGGCTATTTAAGCCATCTTCTAGCTCATTGTCATTGTGTGGAAAAAGTTGGAAGGTTTCTTTCCCTTTTAACTTAATAGAAAATCCATTTGAAGGTGTTTTTTGGATGTGTAACTGAGCACTCTTTTAAATGTGTGGCATAATAGTGTGGAACTTTCATGTATGTGAATACTGCTAGAAGGTAATTTTTCTTTCTATGTTTACGTCAGAGATCATATACAGATTCTACCACCACATTGGAAGGCAAAGAGTCATATTGGATGCTATTTTTTTTCCTTTCTAAGTGTGCATACCGTGCATTGATTTTTGCTTTTAATCTAGTTTGATTGTGTAATATTAGTCTCTTGTTGGCATATCACAACTCCCACAACTAGTAAGAAGATGAAAAATCTAGTAATTGTACACGACTAAGAAGGGTTTGCTCAATCATGCAATCTTTCCCCCTTAGTCACATATAAAAAAAGGCCCTATATAGTTCTCTTTTGAATCCTTTCTACCCTTTTGATGTACTAGCATTGGTATTTTCTTGAGGAGCGATCCTTCCCTCCTCATCACTTATTCAAATTACCTTTTGTCCTACAATCGTTTCTCTAAGGAAGCATGTTTAGTTCACCTTGCCCTTCATTGCATCTGACTTAGTGATCATGCCTTAGGTAATCCCCCCTTGAGTTGGAGAAGAGACAACCATAAGTGATGAAGGGAAGAGTGTGGTGACATTGGCAGATCTTTTCATAGTTTTGTTATCGAAAATTCTCAATCAATATGGACAAAGATCGTTTGCCTAGTCTACATGGGGAAGATTTAAAACAAAAGACACAACAATGCATCCTCTCCCTATATTTTTAAACTACTTGAATGTCAAGCTTTCTTACCTCATTGAGAAGGTTATCCTTTCCTTGTGATTTCTCTTACGATTAACTGTACCTGCAAAAGAATATAAGGAACAAGATACAAAAAATGAAAGCAATAAGATAATTTAATTATCTATACTAATGATCAAGGAGAAAAGTAATGAATAACTGAGATTAACACAAATCATTCATGAGAAAGGGGAATACATTTGTATTAACATAATAAGAGAAAAAAACAATAACTAAAGCCTTGATGTTGAAGCTTTGTTCTCAGAATTTATTTTGACTCACAACCATAATATCTACAAACTACACAAATCTAACTCATAAAACCACACTCTTTTCCTCCTATACCAACAATGATTCAACAAAAAGAATGTTAACTCTTGGTCCTCCCCTATCATGCTCCATGAACCTTGTATATATAGGCCAAAGAGCGACCAAAGGAGTTGAGATTCTTTGAGAGGAAGATGATGAATCATCCATAGAGTCTAGGGTACGAATGCCACCTACTCCAAGCAGTTAGGATAAGCCTCATCTAGAAGGTTCTTGAAATATTCTTGTTTTTCCATTTTAACGGTGTTGACGCTCTTTGTGCACTAGTAGGAGGGTTGGTGCTACTTTTCCTCAAGAAACAAGTGTCAGCGACACTCCTTATCATTAGGAAGTAGGCATTGGGAAATGATGACGCTCTATGTCTGAAGGAAAAGGGTTCCAGGGTTCCTAAAATTGAGAAAAAATCTCCTCTAAAAGATGTTTTGGCCAGGAAACTTCAGGGGATTAAGAATACAGACAAATTTTGGGTGTAAAATAATTCCCCCCAAAGTATGAAGCTAGAGGGATGTGAAAGATGAAATAATTTTCTAGACATGATATGGAATTAGAGGAAAAAGAGCCGTGAGTGAATACTTGACATAACACTAGTTACAAACAATCTGACTCAAATCATGGCTGCTGACCAATACACTGCAGATCCATGTATAATGACCAAGTCATGGATACCAATAATACACTGTAGATCCATGATCAACAAGACTCAAATTGGTACATTGCTACAAAATATACATTTTAGATCTATGTCGTCCTGACTCAAACTTGAGCATAGCCACCAGGAAAATAATGTGGATGCATGTAATGAATCAAAAAATACTCCAACACAACCTGAGGATACACACATTTTTAAGTGAATACCTAACCACTTAGGGCCTTCATTCCAATCCCAAAAAGTATGATTATATCCATGTAAATAGATTTCCTTATGCCGAACATGGTAGGAACCACTTGATTACCGATCATTGATGTATATCATTAAAAAGTGTGAGTGAGATCACCATTATTGTCAATGATTCCCAAGGTACCCCATTAAATTCCCCCGAATGTGAATGCATGAGTTGTAGTTGAACAATCGGTGAAATCTTCCAATCAGAGGTCGATGATGAAAGCTTACTATCGAAAGCGAGGAAACCTTCCATTAAGGCATGTAGGCTTCAAGGTATTTTACTATTTTCTAATACTAATTCTTGGATGATGTGTTGGTGTCGACGTGAATAGAATCGTCGAAAAAGGTCCATTATGTTTTCCCCATCATTGACACAAAAATTGGAACAAAATTGATTTTTGAAGTGATTTTGATAATGGAACAACCATGGGACTGACTTGGATATGACTAACTTGAAGGAAGGTAAAGTAATTGTAGAAGTAGACTACGATAAAGATTCCTATAGAAGTAGAATATGATAAATACCCCCCTTGAACATTGAACTTCATGATGAGTGACTTGGCAGAATTGACTCAATGAGGCAGAGACAAGACATAATGAAAAGAAAGGACAATGCATTATTTGGATTGACTAAAAGGAGTTAAATGACCTATGAAAGTGGATCGACTTGCTGACAAGCTGAATACCCAACTATTTGAATGAAATGCAGTCAAGTTCAATGTTCAAGAGTGACTAGGAGTTGTCATTAACTTGAATGAAAAATGTTTCCCCATTCCATTAATTTCCCCATCATGATGGATGAGTACCTCTTTGCTTTTTAACAAGCTTGAAAAGGGTAACAAATGCTCAATATAGCTCATCAAATGATGTGTCCAACCTGATATGTTTAATGAACCCAGGAAAGTAGGGGGTCATTCCCAATAAAATGGTCCTTCATCGCTTAATTTCACGAGTCCGAAGAAGGTAAGCTCGATCGTCGTTTCATGTTTAAAGAGTCTGAAATGATTAACAAGACTCCAAAGTGGATTTTTTCATAAATTAAGTCCTCGAGGTCTGAAAAAAGTATAAACCAATACCTAGGAGAACTCTTCTAGTAGTAATGAACTAGAGCATACCTTTTTCGTAAATAAGTCTAAACGGTCCGAAAAAGGGGTAGACTATTACTGGATAGATGAACTTTCAAATAATTTTATAAGTGTGAAATAATAAAGTCCACTTGGTGATATTTTCACATTTAAAGACTCTAAAAAGAGATTAAAGACAACTCAGGGGGTTTCCTTTTTCATATCCATTTTTACGAGTTCGAAAAAGTGATAAAAGCATACTCGATACTAGGGTATAAAAGGTGCTCAAAACCTTTTCATGTTTGAATCCAGAGCATGAAAAAGCAATAAACTAAGCTCAAACCGCTTTTCATGTTTTAACAAGAGCATGAAAAATGAAAAGTAAGCTCAACAACATATTGTTGTTGTTAATGAGCTTAAAGATCAGTTTGAAGAATGCTCAGGGTATCTACTTCTTTTTTTAATGAGATTTCAATAGAGAATCAACTATGCTCAGTAGGTTGTTTCATGGTTTAGCGAGATTGAAAATAAAAAGAATTTATGCTCAAAATGAGTCCCATTGATGGGTGTTTTCCCAACATGATGTCGAGTGGTTGGTACTTTCCCCGAGTATAACTGTCAAGTAGATTAAATCCAACATAATATAAATAGGTTGGAGACATGCCCCCCAAGATTCATTTTGTATGCTTACTCTTTTCTTCATCCAACTAAATTCTACATTACTCCTAGGAAAAGGTTCACTAGAGACAAAGGAAGAAAGAGTATCAAGTGATACAAGCAGATGAAATGAAGGTTCAAGTTAAAAGACTTGACACATTGGAATAATCTGTATCATTTTTTAATGAGATTGACACAAAAAGGAAACTCTGCTCATGACAACCTATTTCATTTTTACGGAATATTTAAACATAAAAAACTATGCTTGAGGTATCCCATTTAATTTTTTAACGAACTTGAAAAGGAATAAAACTATGCTCAAGGGCGGTTTTGTTTTTTAACGAGCTTAAAACCATGAATAAACTATGCTCAAATGTAAGTTTTATTTTTTAACGAGATTGAAACCAGAAATAAACTATTCTCTCCTTTAGTTCTTACCTAACATGATGTACAGAGGTTGGTAGGTATCCCACTTTACATAAAAAGCTATTGGCTTAAATACATTATGGTGTCCAAAGACTAGAGACATGGCCCCTAAGTTTCCCCATGATGGGATGAAGCTATCAACTTACGAACGACTAAGATTTGGCATGATGTCTAGAGTCAAGAGACATGATTGATGAAGGGAAAGGAACCACAAGAATATGTGGGACATTTAGGGAAGTATGATGACTAGTAGTTATATGATGACCAGGTTTAACAAAGGAAAGATGATCGATGGTCACAATATTCCCATGATGGGGAAAATGCATCACTCGAAAGAGTGTGGACACTAAAAATTCCACGGTGTAACCATAATATCATCCAAGGAGAAAATTAAAATCTAAGGGACATTGGCCTACCATAACATCAATACAGACAGTATTTTCCTTCCTAACGTAAGAGGAAAATGAGGAAGGATCCCTAAAGGTGGAGTAGGTATTCTGTTGAAAACTAGTATTTGATCGATGGATGGCACAAGATGAGGAGAACTTATAGCTTTCCAAGTAGTTAATGATAGAATATTAATAGAATCTCTATCATCAGCAAAAATGCAGAGTATTCTCTTAGCGATAACTGACACAAATATATGGAAAGGAGCACTCGAATGAAGATACGATTCTGTTAGATTATTCCAATCAAAGGAAACAAACTTATTAATTTGAGGGGGTTTTGTTGAAACAAACATGATTTCCCCTTGCACAAAAAAATTCAAGTTGACTACGAAAACTTCAATGAGTTTCAGTTGACTATCAACTGGAAGATGAGATGAAGATTGTGTCAGAGCGATTACTTCAGTCTCACACTTTCAGATGAAAGAGTGGGATAGGGTGGATATATCAACTCACCCACTTTAAATTCACTCTCCAAAGGGAGAGTGGTATGAACAAGTTGTTCTTCACTCTCTAAAGAAAGTGTTAGATCGACCAAGGATGGAACTGGATCGACCACGTTATCAACTGATGGGAGGTAAAGAGACAACTTATGGTAACCTATTGGAATTTGTTGCTAACGAACAACAATATATTCCAATAAATTTGAAGCTTCATCCATGTGAGGATAAAAGTAAGTAAGGTGCATTTCCTTACATAGCAAGCAAGGATTTCTAACTTTACCTTTTCTACTATTAACCACAGAGTCACTAGTTGATGGGGTATCATCAATATGATTACCATAGGTTGATGACATGGGTTGTTGAGAAGTCTCATACCAAACTTCTAAAACTTGGGATAAACCATGACAATCCTTAATAATATAGTCACCATTGCAAATTTTGCAAGGGAACTTAGGCTTATGAGGTGTTTTTATGGGAAGATCAACACTCTTATCACTGTGAGGAGTAGTTGGTTGAGTTTTTTTTTTGTTTTATCTTTCCTCTTAATAATATTCCATTTCTTCTTCTTCTTGTCGACCTGATTACTAGCACCACAACTTTTGACAGGAGAAGAAGGATAAAGGCAAGAAGACACATATGGCAAAGAAGGTGTAGGATCAACATGGTGTTTTTGCTCTTGTGATAGAGAGTTGGGATCTGAAACAATCGGTGCATTTGGGATAACCGGACTGGAGAATAACCATACATGTAATCCTATAGTCAATATAGGAAGACTCAACGTAGCCATGAATTGAAAACAAACATTTCCAAATGAAGGAATACCAAAATTTTCCCTTTGAGAAGGGGTCCCTTGGTTGGTAGTTACAGAAGGCATAGCCATAGTTACATAACAAGACTACCTCTCTCTTTAATACTTTTAACTTTACAGGAAACAAACACTACTTAATCTCAAGAAACAAGAAACATGTGGAAGGAGTGAATAAAAATTCAGGATCCTCACAGGATTCTCAAACCACCACAACTTGCTATATACCCCAGAGTCCAACAATAAAATGTGACAAAGAGGATTGGGACTATACCTTTTTTTGAATATCCAACTACCTGGATGATACATGCGTAGTAATCTCCTGAGTTATTTTCTCAGTGCATTGTGACGATAGGATGACCAAAGGGATTTTTTTAGATTGTTTCAAGACCCCTAATGGTGTCTCCCGATACACACAAGGTATGTGGGAGCTCAAATCCATAGTAGTTTTGTTTAATGCACAACCGTATGAAAGGGGAATTCCTATATATAGTTGAGTACATGAAGTACCTTTCTATATACCATAAAAGTATGTGAAAGGTCGTTCAATATACAAATGAGTATGTGGAAGAAACACACAGTCCTCGGGATACAGTGTAGTAAAAAAAAGAGAAACACCTTAAAAATAAGCAATGACTAGATAAAAAAAGAATTATTGAGAGTAGAGACTAACCTGACGAGGAAGGACGGAATTGACATAAGATGAGTTTCACACCTTAAGTCCTTAAATGAGAAAGATAAATTTTTTTGAGAGGTTGTAACCAAAAGCAAAGCAAAATTTCATAGATCTGATCGATCCCTAATATGGTTGCCAATTTTGTTATCGAAAATTATCAATCAACGCAGACAAAGATTGTTTCCCTAGTTTACATGGGGTAGATCTAGAACAAAAGGCTCATATCGATGCATTATCTCACTAGATTGTTAAACTACTTGAATGTCAAGCTTTCTTACCTCATTGAGAAGGTGATCCTTGCCTTGTGATTTCTCTTACTATAAGTTGTACCTGCAAAAGAATGTAAGGACCTAGATACAAAAAGTAAAATCAACAAGATAGTTTAATGATCTATACTAATGATTAAGGAGAAAAGTAATGAATAACACATATTAACACGCATCATTCATGGGAAAGGGGAATACAATTGTATTAATTGAATAAGAGAAGAAGGAAACAACCAAAGCTTTGATGTCAAAGATTTGTTCTCACAATGTCTTTGACTCACAACCAAAATCTCTACAAACTCTACAAATATTACTCACAAAATGACACTCTTTGCCTCTTATACCAGTAATGATTTCAATAGCATAAAGGTGCTCTCTTGGTCCTCCCTTGTCATGGTCCATGAAGCTTGGATATATAGTCCAAAGAGGGCCCAAAGGGGTTGATATTATTTTTATATGAAGGTGATAGATCATCCCTAGAGGCTAGGGGTATGAATTCCATCTACTCCAAGCAGTTGGGATAAGTCTCCATGAGGACTTCCATCTAGAAGGTTTGCAAAATCTTCTCTTTTTTCCATTTTAACAATGCTGATTCTATTTGTGCACTAGCATGAGGCACTGATGCTACTTGTCCTTAGGAAACAAGTGTCATCAAAGCACCTTGTCATTAGGAAATAGGATTTGGGAAAGGCTGACACTCTATGTCATAAGGAAAAGGGCGTTAGGGCTCCTAGAATTGAGAAAAAAGCTCCTCCAAAAGATGTTTTGGACAAGAAACTTCAAAGGATTAAGTATAAGGATAAATTTTGGGTGTAACAAGTTTCCATTGGGATAGTGTGCCTATTTTTGGGATTTATCACATGTACACCATTTTTTGAGGAAAAAAAAATATCAAAAGGCATGACTAACCATTCAAATAAACCTTCCCCGGTTTTGAAAGAAGTTTTCGTCACATCTAAGGACTCTATGGGAATTTGATGATATCTCAACTTGAGGTTGAGTTTGGTAAAGAGTTTTGCATATTTCAAATAATCAAGTAAGCCATATATTCTAGGAAGAGGATACTAATTCTTTACAGAAAATTTATTGAGAGCCCTGTAGTTGATGTATTTTTAAGATTTCATATGATTAGCTAGATATCATTAGTGTTTAATCCAAATTCACAACAGTAGCATATGTAGACTCCACTGAAAGAAACACAATCAAAATATAGACACAATATTTATCTTGGGAAACCCTCAAGGGGAAGAAAACCCAACGAAACTTCCTCTCTCTATATGTATAAGATAAAACCCCAAAAACATGTATTCTCCTCCTTGTTGGTATCTCTCTCTCTCTCTCCTATGCGCTACACAAGTGAGTGTGTGTGCTCAAATGAAGAAAAAAACTCTATTTATACTCTTTATGTTACTTGAATTTTAACCTAACAAGTCAGCCCCACTAAACTGATTTTGTCCGAATTCACCTAGGAAGACTCAAAATAGTATTATAGTATATTCATTAGGCTACTATTGAACCGATTTGCAATGGAAGTTATACGTTATGATTCTATGATGACCAAATACAATAGTAACATCTTGATGGAGGAATAAGGCATCTCCCTTGGGGTACATCAGTAAAATACATTTAGAATATCATTCGAATTTATAATATTTCAACACTCCCCCTTAACGAGAAGGGTATTTTACTGAAAACAACATCATCAACTATAGGAGTAACAAGAGAGAGCATATTCACTAGTATCAAGGTAATACATCTATACGTCACAGGGAGTTTTCAAGAATCATCAGCAACCAGAAAATTTACTCGAATATATTCAATATCTTCAATACTAGAACATCATCTTCTACAACACTGATTCTTCATCTTCTGTAGCACTTGATCACTTGATCCTTTGTAGCAACACTTTGATCTTGTTGATCCTTTGTAGTAGCACTTGGATCTTCTCAATCCTTTGCAGAAACACTTCGATCTTCTCAATCCTTTACAGTAGTACTTCGATATTCTCGATCCTTTGTAGTAGTACTTCGATCTTCTCAATCCTTTGCAACAGTACTTAGATATTTTTGATTGTTTGCAGCAACACTTCGATCTTCTTGATCCTTTTCCGCAACACTTCTATATTCTCTATCCTTTTCCACAACATTACCTCCAATACACATGATATGTTTTTGGGATGATAAATTCCTATCAATTTAGGACAAAGGTCTAGGGATGATGCAATCCTCATCAGCCTACTCCCGCTTAACGAGGAGGGTCCATAGCATTAACTAGATGGATCGTTCGCAAATAAATGTCAGACCACATCGTCTACAACTAAATTTAGATCTCATCCGCAAATGAATGTAGGACCTAACATCTGCAAGTACTCATCGTAGACCATCCTCAACCTGTTAGAGCTAGGGCCACTCCCAAGCGAGTGTTATTTTCTACAACATCTACAAGTAAATGTAGGAATACTCTCCATGCAAGAGTATCGTCTGTAATTGAATGCAGATCTTGTCTGCAACTGAATGCAGAACCTATCATCCATAAGGACTCATTATAGACCATCCTCATCTTGTTAAAGATAGGACAACTCCCAAGCGAGTGTTGTTAACACTCAGAATGTACCCAAGTTGTAAAAGGTAAATCTGAAAGGTAACAACAAAAACCACTTCGGAAAGAAACTGGCTTTTCTTTCCAGAGAGGGATCTCTCAAATATAAATTTAATAAGGCTAGATATTGGAATCAATACTTTAAAATTATGTATATGGTTGAAACAACACATATAACCATTGGGCAATGGAGTCAAATAGATAAAGATAACACAAAATTTTCATACATGCGATCTCAACAAAGGAAAGACAACCATCCAGTTACAGTCATTCATTGATTTCAGGCGAATGAGAAAGAAACATGAACAATCCATCAATATAGAGCATCATAAGATGAATTCCATATCAACTTTAGCAGAAATATTTATGAAATATTTGAAACAATAGCTAGATCATAACAAGCATGAATTATGAACTATTCAACACTGCACTTCAGATATGAAGAAAGAAAAATGGAATGTAGGAACTTAGAAGACAATCACATAGAAAGGTAAGGCACAGACTATAACATAAATGACATAGGAATATCTGATGATTAACCAACATTCGGCTTTGATGTCCTCAAAAAACACATTGATCAAACATATGGGTTCCAACCCCTAATACATCAAGTAAATTCAAATATATGCACAAATAAATTCTTCCCCAAGAAGATCAATAAATGAATAATTTGTTAATCAAAGTTTTTGTAACTATATCCCTAACAACTAGGAATAACTACATGCTTTGATTCTGGTAACAGATCGTTTAATTATAATCAACTTGGTAACAACAAGGCCTGAATAAGTAGCTCCATGACGCATAACACTTGTCGTTAAGGATGAAGAATATACTTGGTCTTCCCGAATCTTTCCACATTCCTTCATTGTTCCGCTCCTGGTGTGTCATACTCTGTCATTTCTCTGATAGATACTTCCAGATCCACATAGGCCTCATAAGATACAGTGGGCAATCCTCCTCCAACGATAATTTTTTTTTGCAATATTTCGAAATATTCTTTTAATTTCTCTATGATGATTTTCTAGTCAGTCCTTTTACCAGGTCTTCAAACATGGAATGGTCCATGCGGTTTTGTACTAACAGATTATGATAATGTTCCTGAGAAAATAATCTTCCCTCATTGTCCCATAAAGAAGGGAGGCCATCTTCAAATAACCCCTTAAAAGCACGCTTGAAATCATTTATTTGTGAAGACATTACATTTGATTTATCTTGCAACACCTTTATGAGCTGATGTTTGTTAATAAATTTCTTCAACCATAGTACAATATCTACTCTGTATTTAATCCCGATCTCCTGTAATTTTTGATATGTTAGAGAATTCAGAAAATTTAAAGCATTTTGAGCTGTGTTTAAGGGCTTCTTCTCCATGGTTTCATTTGCCAATTTTAATCTCCGAGTAGCTAAATTAACCAATGCACTCTGATCATCAATAAAATTTAGATAATGTCTAAACTTAGTAACTTCCATAGATAATGTATGCCATATTATATGCTTAGCTCCTTGTAGAGGAGCTTTTCCTGTATTTATTTCTTTCAACTCACTAAACTTTTTCTGCAACTGGCTTTTATCATTTAATATTGTATTCTTATTTTCAATCATTCTAGCCAGTTCTGATTTAATCTTCTCATTCTCTTCTTTCAATTCCTTGATTTCCATATCCTTCAGGCTCACCTGTGACATTTTCACTAACAAATCATTAGCAGAAAATTCACTTAAAGGTTTTTCAATATTTACAAGAGATAGATCTGTATCAATAGGAGTTTGGATCATCAGCTCTTCCATGATTTCCTTTTCATCATTTTGATCTTTTTTCAACTTTGAAATCTGGGTCATCAATTCAGTTCTCTCCATTTCCCATTTGCTTTTTTCCTCCTGTAATTTCAATGCTTTGCCTTTGTAATCCATCATCTCTTGATAAACCTTATCTTTTTATTCTTGTAATGCAAATAACTCTGGGGACTGAGCATGTTCCGAATTTGGAATTTTCAGCTTCTTTTTCAATACCTGGATGGTATTGTCTTTTTATTCCAAAAGATTTTTGGTGGCTTGTGCATTTCCTGGTTCACTTCCCAAGCTTATAACATCTGTCTATAGCTTCTTAATCTTGATCAAATTTTCTTTATTCTCTAGTTTTTCATGTTTCAACTGGACTTCCAATTTATCTACAAGGGCTTGCAATTTGTTAATTTTCATAATGGCATTTAATAAATCTGAATAAATAATATCTCACGTTTGCTTGTGGAGTTGAATCTTGTCGGGGACACTAATTTTGTCTAGCCTTACTTCCATCTCAGACACTTTTTTATTATCACTTACCATAGTGAAATTCAAGGTGTTCCTCTCCACATCCCGAGTAGAAATTAGTGATGTCTTTTGGTTGACTAGACTTCTAACTCGAGGAAGTAGATTTTTGGTCTCCTTTGATGACTGCATCTGCTTCTCAGCATAGCTTGACATGAATTCTGCTCTGGATTTGAAACCTGAACTGGGCTCTACACTACTCTCTGCTTCAAAGGAAAACTGATGCATTTGTACTGACTTCTTTGGGAACAAAACTATTTTTTTTGAATCTTCTGAGACTATTTCTCTTGAAACTTGATCATCATGAGAATGTGTTTTAATCTTTTTATATGAACTATTTTCATCTACATCCCTATCCTCCAGCTCAAAAATGCTAGGATTTTCAGGTGCTTGAACTGCTGTAATCAATCCACTACTCTTACTTTCATCAATTCCTGAACTTTCTACAAAACAAGACAAATTGGCTATTTCCTCTAAACCTTCAACAACCTGATGATCGAATGGTTTGTTTTTATTTGATTGCTTCCTTTGAGAAATTATATGATGTGGATCATAATTGATTCTCCGTTCTTTCTGGAAATCCATAATTTCTAATTACTTTTCCATAATCATCAAGGCACTTTTGTTTTTGAATATAAATGGACCAACTTTAAGGGGAAATTTAATGTTTCAAGACTTCTTGAATGCTCTAAACATGATCCTCCTCTACACATAATCTTTGCCTCATGAATTTAAGTGCAAAAATTCTAGGAGTTAGAAAAACATGTAACCTGTACGGTTCCCCTGTGAAACCATACACCCTCAAAACAGTAAAATATTTGTATAAGAACCAGTCTCCTATTCTGTCCTCTGAAGATGACTGCAGCATGAGTTTCATTTCTTCTAGTACCCTTGGTAACACTTCATCAAATATTAATTTGTACATCTCGGACATAATGGAATTTACAAACTCAAACATATTGATTTGTTTTGGGAGGCCTGGAGAGAAAATAGTGGACAGGAATTGTAATTCTGACACATTTGAACACAACAATATGTTCAACATGTATGATTGATATTTGAAAAACCTGACCTTTGGAAACTCAACTAACTGGAGATGGATGACTTCCGCTAAATATTCATCCAAACTGAAATAATGGACTAAATGGGACTCAGGACTAATTGAACTCATTCTTAGTAAAATACCTAAAACAACTTCAGTGATATGAATGTCATCATCTAAACCTAAAATTTGACAGACCAAAGACATAACCAGTTGCACTTCTTCTTTGAAAATGTGAACTTTAAATGGCAGAAAAAGACCCTCTAATGACTGACCTTCATTAAGGATACTGGACAGAAACCAACATCTAATTTTGGTTTCACAAATTTTGTACATTTCAGCTAAGACAGACTCATTCACAGACTCACAATTGTCAGAGAAACTATCAGGTAAATTAAGTATTCCGTGAATAGCTTTAGCGTCAATCTTACACAGTATTTTAGATGTGGTATGACTCATGATGACTCTTTCATAAGGTGAATAATTTCTTGCGTACCATTCAACAAACTCTGGAAACAGTAAAGTCTGTTTAATGGTGAAATAATACGAAAAAGTCTTGCAGAAATGAAAAACGTCATTTCCCTGCAAATTACATTGCCACAACTGTTCCTTGGAGACTGATACATTTCCAATTGATAAAACTGGGTCACATACATTTCTGTCTCTATCAACAACAAATTCTTCTCTTTCATCCAGAACTCGGCTTAAAAATCCTAACCCCTGTTCTCTTTCCATAATAGATAATGGCGATAATTCTTTGAACTGAGCTTAAGTGTTTTAAAGCTTACATGTAACTGAGACTGTGATTTTAGATATGTAAGGTTGACTTTAGAAAGATGGCAGGCTGTCTCCTTTGCTCGTCTGCAACATGCAAATAAAAATGATTTTTTAAAACCAAGTCAACTTCACCTTTATATAACGGTCTATTCCGGAGCCTCCACTAAGCGGTTTTCCTTTAACTGCTTTTCTCCACAGAATCCACCTCAAGTCGCCACATGTACCATGGTTTACATTTCACTACCACCTTTTTTTTTTAACCATCTCGCAACTTTCTCCTCCGGAACTGATAATAATCGTTGATGAGTTTTCACCCTTTTCCTTAAACTGTTGGATTGAGATTGATGTACACATTCCGCTAGTCCTTTTTTATTTTTTTTAAACGTGCATCTTTACTCAGTGGATTATTTCTCAACCATATATCTCATCCGCTTTATTCCATCACCGTTGATCTTCAAGTTTCATTAACCATATTTGCCTCTCCTTATCTCCTGCACATCTTTATCTAGCAGATCTGTTTTAACCTGTAGATATTCAACTTAATCATTATATACCATCGAATTATGTTCCAAATAGACCATTATGCACCATTTTGATAATAGAATCAAACTATTAAACTTAGCCAAGTTCATGTATCCTTTTATTACTCCATCATATTCTTCCTCAGCTGTTCAAAATAGAGGTGCTAACAAATGGCTCCAAATGGGGATGATATCCTCCCTGCGAGGTATCAAAGAACTCATAGACCAGGTGCCTATATTTAATATTTATGTTCAAACTTCCAAACTTTTTACTATTTATCTGATATATTTCTATTAAAAAAAATGGCTTACCTCCTGAATCTTAGGGCCTTCACTCCGTGCTTCAAAAAATATTCGGCTTACCATCTGTACTACTTTCAAGAAATCAAATATTTACAAACTATGGTACAAATTTACCTTCCACCTTAGGATAGGTAATGCTTCAAAAATATTCCATTGACAAGGTTACTCTCCAAAGAAACCCCATTCACATATTCCAAAAGAAATGCATTTTCCCCTCTGTGACCTGCAATAACATAAGGACCCACCCACATGTGATCAAATTTTCCATGTTTATCTTCTTAAGGAGCGTCCCATTTTAACACCAGGTCATCAATCTGGAATTGTTCTTCTTTCACCCTTCTATCAAAAGTATTTTTCATTTTTTCCTGGTGTGTTTGCACTTTATCATAAGTCTTATTCCTTTGCTCTTCTAACTCAATGATTTGGTTTATCCTTCTCTGCATGTAGTTTGGCTCTTCTTGTTGCTCTTGAAAATACCTCATAACCGGAACACCCAATGATGCTGGGAAAACAACTTCAGTTCCATATACTAATTGGAAAGGAGTCATCCCAATCACTCTTTTAGTTCTAATCCTATCGGCCCATAAAGAATATTTGAGTTTGGTATGCCAATATCTCTTATTATCTTCTAACAACTTCTTGATAATTCTTACTAGGCTCTTATTTGAAGACTCAGCCAACCCGTTTCCTTGTGGATAATAAGCAGTTGAATGATTTAAGCTGATATGATATTTATGATAGAAATTAATCATCTTTTTGGATTTGAAGGCTGCTGCAATATTAGTCACTATTCTCCTAGGGCACCCAAACCTAGCCAGTATGTTTTCTTCAAGAAAGTCCATAATTACGATCTCAGTGGCTTTCCTAGTAGGAATTGCTTTGATCCATTTTGTGAAATAATCTGTGACTATTAAGATCCATTTATGCTGTCCTGAAGAATTCGGGTTTATTTCTCTAATGAAATCCAAACCCCACTGCTGAAAAGGAGCTTCTACTATTATTGGATTAAGAGGAAGGGGAATTACCTTTCTTTTACTGTAAAAAATCTGGCATTGATGAAATTTGCTAGTTTCTTTATACACATCTGAAAACAATGTTGGCCAGTAATAACCTGCTCTCAAGATTTTATTTGTCATCACCTTCCAAGAATGATGTCCCCCACAATATCCTTTATGAAATTCTTTTACTGTATGGTGGGATTCATTTTCTAAAAGGAAATTGAGTAACACACCTCCAGGGTCCTTCCAATAAAGATATTGATTTATAATACAAAATTTAGCAGATTTCAACTTCACCGATATTGCCCTTGATTTACTCAATCCTGTTGGTGCTTGTAAATTTCGAAGAACATGAACAATATCAGAGCACCATGGAGATGCAACAAAGTCAATCATTACTTCCACTTCTGTATCCAACTGATGAGACTGACTATATAAGAAATTGAACTGTAAATACTCACAGTTTGACTCTGTCATCATTTTTTCCAATCATTGTCCTTTAACCATCTTGGTAGGTTTTATCTCTATGTCATACTCCAGCAATGTCGCTATCCATTTCACCCTTCTTCCTTATAGGTCTGGTTGTGTGAGAATCCCTTTTACCATAGTGGTTGGAACGTGAGCAATTACGTGTGAGTGAAGAATATACACCCTGAAATGTTTCAATGCTTTAACTAAAGCATATGACTGCTTCTCCATGATATCATATTTCATTTCTCCATCCCTCAACATCTTTCTGAAAAATGCTATGGGTTGCTCCATGTTCTCATCATTCTTCTGTAACAAAACTGCAGCAATAGTATGTTTTGAAGCATAAGAAAATACTAAAAAATATTTAGTGAAATCTGGACTCACTAACACTGGAGCCTTAGAAATAGCTTATTTTATTTCCTTAAAAGACCTCCTGGCTTTTTCTGTCCACTTTATCTCATGACCCTTTTTCAACATATTTGTAATATTCATTAAGATTTCAGCAAAACTGGGCACAAACCTTCTTAAAAAATTTACCTGTCCAAAGAATGATTGTATTTATTTTTTACTCCTTGGTTCTCCTACCTTCAAAATTGCACCGACTCTATCAGGATCAATCTTTATTCCATCTTTAGAGATTATGTGACCCAACAATTTTCCTTCTTCTAGAGCAAAATTTGATTTCTTTGGATTCAATGATATGCCAAATTTCCTACACTTCATGAATTTTTTTTCCAAATGATGAATATGCTCTCTATCAGACCTTGAATAAACTGTGATGTCATCCATGTAAATTACCACAAATTTTCCAATTTCTTCAGCAAAATGAATATCCATGGCACGCTGGAAAGTAGCCCCTGCATTCATCAAACCAAAAGGCATTTTTGCATACATAAAAGTGACCCATGGTGTAGTAAAGGAAGTCTTCTCTTGATCTTCAGGAAGCACCTTAATCTGATTGTAACCAGAAAAACCATCCATCATTGAAATTCTTTCTGCTCCAACCACTTTCTATAATATATGGTCCATCTTTGGCAAAGGATAATTAGCTTTCATAGAGACCTTGTTCAAATTTCTGAAGTCTATGCAAAGTCTTATTTCTCCATTATTATTTCTAACAGGAACTAAATTAGCAACCCATCTTGAGAATCTTAAAGTCACAATAATCTTGGCATCAAATAATTTTTTAATTTCCTTCTCAATGACTGGTAGCAGCTTTGGATTTATTCTTCTAAGCTTCTGTCTGAAAGGTTTTTCTCCAGGCTTGATGGGAATAGTGTGTTGTATTATTGAAGTGTCATATTCCTTAAGGTCTTCATAACTCCAGGAAAATACATCTGTATACCTTTTCATCAAGTTCACATATTCTTCTTTTTCCTTCACAGGCAAAGTTTTTGACAGTTTCACAATCTTTGGATTCTCTTTAGTACCAATATTCTTATCTTCAACAACATTATCAATAGGCTTCACTTTAGGGTTTTTAGCAACATCATTCTGATCAAAATTTTTTTCTAAAGGGATCAAACCTCTTGGTATAAAATTGTTTTTCAATTGAATGCTATCTTTCCCTCCTAAAGTTCCCTTCAATTTTTCAGTACCACTCTTTTCTTCTTCATCTTCTTCAGCATCTTGGAAATTCTCACAGTTATCGTTTTTCAGCATCAATATGAGTATTTACAAATTCTCCTGACAATTCTAAAAACCTTTTTATCTGCATATCATCCTCAAACATCTGCCAATATTTTGAATTATCAGGTATAGATGGTATGTTCACAATATCTACTTGATACTCCTTTTGACCTGCACTCGGAGTTTTGAATTTTCCAGTAGCCACTGCCAAAGAATCAACTACCATATTCTCATATCTGGGAACCACCTTAATTGTATGTTCTGTAAAGAAGTTACCAATCATATCCCATACTCTATTTCTATAAGCTCTCATTCAGGGATGTTTGGTTTGATAACTATCATTCACCTCATTTATCACCAGCTCTAAATCCCCCAAAACTCTTATCCTCTGTGCTCCCAGATATTTTAATGCATGCAATCCAAGTAACAAAACTTCATATTCAACTACATTATTTGTGCATTCAAATGTTAGCTTATATGATAAAACTTTAAAATCTCTGATAGGCGAAATTTTATACACACCAGCACCAACGACAACCTTTGCTACAGATCCATCAAAATACATAGTCCACAAATCTTCTCTTTTTTGTTTCCCTTCCAAATCATTTTGTTCCATCACTCCTTCCTTTTTATTTTCTTCAAATTTCATTTGCAACGTACACTCCAAATAATACGGGACAGTATCATTAAAGAAAATAGAAGAACCCAAATTAGTATCGACATCATATATATGATGAATTTCAGGTTTATCTTGATTGCTCACTGCATAAGGAGTTCTTTTATCACTATATAGCCTTCTACTCCCATCTTGGATAGGAATAGTGGCATATGACATATCCATTTGTAAACTACCTTTCAGATTTGAAGTCCAAGACCTTGATAACAACACTCCAAACTTGGGTGGAATATCTGCCACTACCACATCCATTACTATTTTCTTAGATGGAAATTTATTCAAAGTTACTACCATATCTTTAATTAAACCAAGACATTTCACCCTCCTGGAATCAAAAGGATACAAATATTTATAAGGTATTGTGACTTCCAGTCCCAAACTTTCAACTACTCCCTTTGGCATTAGATTATGTGATGCACCTGAATCTAACATCGCATTATGAACCACCATATCATGCACATTCAAACTCAAATAAAAAGGAGGAACTTCTTCATTATCTATACTTTCAACCTTTGGCCCAAATGAAATAGTAGGATTGTAATCTGTCAACTCCAAAATGTCAGACTGAAATTCTCCTTGACCTTTAACCATCTTTGTTATGGTATCTCTGTACTCATTATTTCTCAACAACTCATTAAAAGGAACATAGATTTTCAGCTTGGAAAGTTCATTCTGCAAATTAAAATTAGAATTAACTTTCTCTACTTCTATTGGTGCTACTTGTTTCATTCCTTTTGTTTTTTGTATTTTGTTCTCAACTTCTTTATTTACAACAGACTCTTTTTGTATTTCCTTTCCTTTTTCTGTATTTAATGAACTAGTGGAAGGCTGATTTGGATTTATCCTCCCTTTATTTATAACAACTTCTATGTTTCTCAATCTAATCTTCCTATGTACATCATCCATAGCATGCAAATAACCCCTCTGATACTGTTCTGACTCCCTTTCAAATTCTTCATTTCCATCGTCCTGTGTAAACATGCTATGTTCTTCTTCAGTAAGATATATCTCTGAATCTAATTCCCCAAACAGATGAATTTCATTCTCAACAGGATATTCTTCATCAGCAACATAATTCTCAGGGAATGGTGGTCGAATCTGCTGCTCTTGTTGATTCCTTGGATTTCTCATATCTCTTTGCCTATTTTGTGGAGGCATAGGAGGGTTTGGTCTTCTGAAATTTAGATTTCTAATTTTAGGATCAGCTTGTTCTCTATTGAATGATCTATTTTCCACAGTCAATCTATCCACCAACTTCTCCATTGTCTTTAACATCATTTCAAATTTAATATCAGTAGCAGAAGAAGAATTAGAGGGCATATTTTCTTCTTTTTTCCTCCTATCAATGTCTATGTGTTTCATTTTTCCACTCGCCATCATATTCGCTTCCACTTCTAAAGCATCTGTAAACATAGCAGGAAGACTTGCTGATTTTCTTTCCCTTAACGAAAATGCAAAGTCATTATCAAAAGCTCCAGCATAATGAAGTTTAGCAGTAGCTGCAGAAGGTTTTATATCTTCTGGAATGGAGTTATAAACTCTCATAAACCTACTTGAAAATTCATGAACGGATTCAAAACCTCCCTTCTTGAGACTATTATATTGGGACAAAAGCTGCAAAGGACTTCGTTTTTCATCCCACCTTTCTAAAAATGCATTCTGGAAAGCTTGGAAAGTCAATATAGATCCGGCTGTAAAATCTTTGAACCATTTCTTTGCTTCTTCTGACTAACTTTGAGCAAACAACCGTATTTTTACATCTGCATAATCGACTTCCTCCAAGTCAACAAAATCTTCAAATTTAACCACATGTTGTTTTGTAGTTATGTCTCCTTCTCCATTGAATAGAGAAATTCTTTGGGAATAATTTTGGGGAATGTCATGCAAAATAGTAGGTAAACGCAAAGGAGCAAATCTAGCTGCCATTGGCCTTGGTGGATTCAGACGTATTGAGGAGTTTTGAGTATTTTGAACGACAAGTGTTTCTTCAACTTTTGTAGACTGTTGCATATCTCTCCAAAGGGAATCAAGTAAATAAGATTCTAATCTACAAGAATTGAATTCAGTGTTTTTAAGATTAGATTCAGATTTAGACTTCAACAAACCCTTTCCAATATTAAATTCCCATTCTTGATAAAAAATACTATGAGAATCTCAAGAAGATGATGCACTAAACAGAGAAATATCTATTTTTTCTTTATCTTTTTTCTTAAACAATTTTTCTAGATCTTCCAAACTCCTTAAAATTTTGGTATCAGAATTACCTTGTGTATGCCTTTTCAAGTGCAGAATTGTTGGAGACATTTACCACCATACACAATCCTTTTGGTTAAATTGGCCTAGTTAAACCACTATCCTAAGTATAATTGACATTAATTGACATCAGTGGAGCATTAATTGACATCATCTAGTCACACCCACGCCTACCTTCAGTCAAGGAGGCTAACTTAGCCTTCTCCTACATTTGGGGAGGCTAAATGGAGCACTTCGGGGGTGATCTAAGTGATATTAATGCACCTAATTGCTAACTGGTGGTTAAAATCAGTTAAACAAGTCAGTTAAGACACCTCCTCTCATTAAATATATTATTTAATGATTATTTAATGAACTAGAGTCAACAGGGGCGCCTCCACCAACTTTTGATCTGCAGTTCAACTTCAGTTAACCTCATCAAGGTTCTTTGGAGTCAGTGTAGCGCTACCTTTTGATGGTTGGTGAGCTGTGACATGTGTTTGATCTCGTTTAGTTGAGACTCAGTCATTTATTGCGCTCCAACTTTAGTTAGGGTTAGTTGAGTAAATTAGGGTTTTGGTCAGTGGTTAACTGAGTGTGAACCATGGCTTACAGTCAGTTAAGCTAGACTCACTCATTCAATTCGAATGACCTCCTAAGGAATTTGAATTGTCTCTTCATTCATGCTTGTAGCATGTCACTGTAATTGTAATCATTCATTCTTTATGTGATTATT
The DNA here is from genome assembly GCA_001517045.1 of Pseudotsuga menziesii. Lineage (NCBI taxonomy): Eukaryota > Viridiplantae > Streptophyta > Pinopsida > Pinales > Pinaceae > Pseudotsuga > Pseudotsuga menziesii. Next base: position 458,775 of record LPNX010108963.1, read on the forward strand.
GAGTGGCTACTATCCCTGTAGACCGATTACACCATTTCATGAGTTATTTGTTGATTATTCTTTGATGATATTGATGCTTTGTTCCTAGATCAATAGACAATATTAATATGGTATCAGAGCTTATGACGGGATGAAGCTCTATCTCTCAAAAACAAGCTTTTTGACAGATTTTTGCATGAAATTTGAGCAATAGCTCAAAAATCCATCACTGCACCAGAAGCCAAGGCTTACCACTTAATACCCCAAGTAAAGAACTTGTTGATCAATCTTGCTTGATTGACTATGCTGACTATGATGAAAGCCTAGAATGTGTAGGCTGTCCGACCTTACATTGCCCATTCTGTTTTGATTTTTAGGTTTCTACATGTGAAGCATTCTCCCTAGCACATCCAGATGGCCTCCTCAGTAGATCTCTTGACTCCATACAATTTTCACTCATGGAAAAGTGATATGGAGATTCAGCTATGCTCCAGAGGTCTTTTTAGAGTCACCATGGACACTGAAGTTGAGCCCGGATCCACCATAGAAAAATCATGATTCTTGAACAAGAAGGATGAAGCCTTCGGTTTCTTATGCCTCTCTATTTCCCGAGACCTTATCTTCCATCTTATGGATTTGAAGAGTTCGAAATAAATATGGGACAAATTGGAGACTCTATATGGAAAGCATGATGACTTGAGGGTTTACCAGCTCAAAAATGAACTCATGTCTCTCCAACCCTCCAACTTCAAGACTTTGAATGATTTCTTCACATAGTTCAAGCATACTGTTTTACTTTTGAAGCAATGCAAAGTGGAGAAGGAGGATAATCAGCTCATCCTCACCATACTCTCCAAAATTGGGGCTAATTATTCAGTTTTTGTTTCTACATTTCGTGCGGGGAAGCTCACAACCCCTGGATGGAAGATGCCTACACTCAATGCCTTCATTGAGTCCCTAACAAGTGAATATGACAAGATTGTCCAGATGGGGATCATCTGATCTTCCCGTGATCAAGCCCTCCATGTCTCAGGGCCCAAATACTTGAAGGGTAAAGGAAAGCAGAAAACGAATCAAAAAACTAAATTTGATGCTCCTAAACCTAGAGTTGAAAATCAGCAGCACGATGAGTCTTCCGGCTCAAGGAAGAACAAAGGAAAAGGGCACAATGGAAAGGAAAAAGTCAAGTGTTATTATTGCAGGAAGGGCTTCCACCCTGAACATGCCTGCATGAAGAAGAATCTTGATGAAGCAACCTCTCTTCTTGAGAGGAATCACATCAATCTTCCAAAAAGCTTTAGGAGAGATCAGCATGATCGAGAACCATAACATGAAGAAGGTCATGCCCTCATGGCAAACACTTCGAAGTCCAAAGCACTCTTGATTGATTTAGGAGATTCAAACCACATGATGGATGAAAAGACTCCTTTTCATCCTTGGATATTGGAAAATCCATCCCCATCCACATGGGAGATGACTCCACCATCATTTCAGAAGGACAAGGTACGGTTGATCTTGACAATGGTTTCTTTTCAAATGTATTGTATGTACTATATCTGGCATCAAATATCCTTAGTGTCTATCAGATGACACATACTAGAGTGCCTAAGAGAGTTTCTTTGATCCCAAATGATTTTGATATAACAAAAATTGCATCCGGGAAACTCATTGCTAAAGGCCTTGCAAACCATCATGCAAAAGCCTATGAGTTCTCTCACTTTGTTGCGGATGCAAATCCCACCGCTCTGCTAACTCATGGGGATGAGGTTAGTAGGCTGTGGCATGAGAGGTTTGGCCATATTAATTTCAAATATTTGCAGCAATTATAGAAAAACTCCATGGTTGAAGGCCTCCCGGTCATCAAGGCAACCACAGGAATTTGCAAGGGTTGTGTGATTGGAAAACATCCTGAGCACAAGTTCGATCGGGGAATGGAAAACTGAGCTACATGCATATTGGGGATGATACATTCTGATATCAGTGGTCCGATGCCTATCACATCCATGAATGGATCAAGGTATCTCCTTACTTTTATTGATGATTTTTCAAGGTATACATGGGTTTTCTTTCTCAAAAAGAAATCAGAAGTATGTGAAAATTTTTCTAAATTGAAGGCCTTGATCGAAAATGTCTTTGGGTGTAAGATCAAGATATTGAGATCTGATAATGGAGGGGAGTATGCTAGTAATGAGTTTCTATACATATTCATGTCCAACATTCAATTCCCTACACTCCATAGCAGAACAGAGTAGCGGAAAGGAAGAATTGGTCTCTCAAGGAGATGACCACCTGTATGTTGGAATCCAAGAAGCTTGCTGCAATTTTTTGGGCTGAGGCCATGCATGCTGTAGAATACATTAAAAACAGGGTGCCACACTCATATATGAAATGGAAGACCCCTTTCGAAGTATACTTCAGACACAATCCGGATGTGTCGAACCTGCGGGTGTTTGGGTCCACTGCATGGGCCCGGATTCCGCTTGATCAAAGAAGGGATTTGCAACCATAAAGCATAGAATGTTTGTTTATTGGGTATCCTGATGAATATAAAGGGTTCAATCTATTGGATATCAAGACCAAACAGATCATCATTGAGAGAAGTTTCAAGTTCGATGAGCCTCTTCAGGAGGTGGAACTAGTGAAGGAGAAAACTGTTGAATTTCCTTCCTATTCTACTGAATATTTGGATGATGAAATTGGGGGTGATGACCCTGATTTGGATCCTCTAATTTCTGATATCAGTGTGCAGAAATCATTAAATGATGAATCATAACCTGAAATTCAAAATCATCTTCCTACATGGGCCCGACATACACTCTCCTCCGCAGGAGAAAACATTGGAAATCCGGATGATCCAAGGAGAACCCGGTTTGATTTCCAAAGAGCAGGTATTGCGCTCTCTTGTCCTGATAATTTGCTGTCTGAAAATTGCTATTTGATGATTATTTTATATCCAAAATCCTACTATCATGCTCGGAAGAATATGAGATGGCAAGTTTCCATGGATGAAGAGATGAATTCTCTTCAGAAAAACACTACTTGGGAGCTAGTTTATCTTCCTCCGGGAAGGAAATTGGTTCAATGCAAGTGGGTGTTTCAAACCAAGGTTGCTGCTAATTGGAGAACCTGAAAATATAAGGAAATTCTGGTAGCAAAAGGTTTCTCTCAGGTCCAAGGAGTGGACTACCATGAAACCTTTGCACCGATTGCAAAAATGGACTCCATCCGCCTTGTTTTGGCAATTTTAGTATCCAAGCACTGGGAAGTGCATCACATGGATGTTAAGTCAGAATTTATGCATGGAGATATTTATGAGGAGATATACATGAAGCAGCTTAAGGGATACATCACTGATTTATCTTTGTTTTGTAAGCTAAAGAAGTCACTATACGGGTTAAAACAGGCCCCAAGAGAGTGGTATTCCAAGATGGATGCCTTCCTTCTCTCGCAAAAATTTCAGAGATGTAGATCAGATCCAAATGTGTATTTACAGCAGTATGATGGTCATATAATTATAATTTTTTTATATGTTTATCACTTACTGATCACAGGTATCACAATTGCCTCACATTCAACCATCAAAACTGCTCTCCACCAAATGAGTGATTTGGGGCTTCTAAAACAATTTTTGGGGCTCGAAATTGAGCTAAATTCTGATGGGATTATGGTTACTCAGTCCAAATACATTTCAGACCTGTTATTCAATTTTAACATGGCTGATTGTAGGCATGAACCATTCCTTTTCCTTTCAGGGATCAACCTTGAAGAAGGAAAAAGCACACCTCCCATGGATTGCACTATCTATCGACAGCTGATTGGTAGCTTGTTGTACTTGAAAAATTATAGGCCTGATATTTGTTATGCCATGAATGCTATATCAAGATACATGCAACAACCTCATGATATTCATTGGAAGGCAGCCAAGAGGATCCTTCGGTATATTCAGGGAACCAGGACCTACGTCATTCACTATGCTGCAAACTCCGAGCTAGAGTTGGTGGGATACACAGATTTCAATTGGGCAGGTGATTATATTGATTGGAAATATACTTCTGGATATGTAATCATGTTTGGTGGTGGCCCCATTTTCTGGTCAAGAAAAAATCAGGCTGCCATAGCACTATCTTCAGCAGAGGCCGAGTATCGAGGAGCGATGAATGCTTGCATCCAAGCAGTTTGGTTGCAAGACATTCTTTCAGAGTTTGATCTTGGTAGTACTTTGTCCACTGTCCTATTTTGTGACAATCAAAGTGCTATTAAGATATCCATAGATCCAGTTACCAGGCAGAGGACCAAGCATGTAGAGATCCACATGCACTATATCAGGGAACTAGTGCATGACAGGACTATCATTCTGCAATAATGTCCGACTGATGAGTAGATTGCAGAGATCTTCACCAAGATATTTTTAGAAAAGAAGTTCACTTACCTCCATTCACTGTTGGGGGTGAGTTCATCAGGGTGATTCAGACTACCTTCAGTGTTCAACTTGAGGGGGGGTTATTCCCATTGGGTTTTCCCTCTTTTCCTCACTTAGTTTGTTTTGAGCATTGTTTCAGTTTCAGCATTGTACAGGGTGACCTATGGCCTTAGTTACCGGGGCTCTAGAATTTTTATGCATCTATGTTTTCTAACTCTTCCTAAGTATAGCTTAAGGGGGGGTGTTGGAGACATTTACCACCATACACACTCTTTTTGGTCAAATTGGCCTAGTTAAACCACTACCCTAAGTATAATTGAAATTAATTGACATCAGCGGAGCATTAATTGACATCATCTAGTCACACCCACACCTACCTTCAGTCAAGGAGACTAACTTATCCTTCTCCTACATTCGGGGAGGCTAACTGGAGCACTCCGGGGGTGATCTAAGTGATATTAATGCACCTAATTGCTAACTAGTGGTTACAATCAGTTAAACAAGTTAGTTAAGGTGCCTCATCTCATTAAATATATTATTTAATGATTATTTAATGAACTAGAGTCAACAGGGGCGCCTCCACCAACTTTTGATGTGCAGTTCAACTTCAGTTAACCTAATCGGGGTTCTTTGGAGTCAGTGTAGCGCTACCTCTTGATGGTTGGTGAGCTATGACATGTGTTTGATCTCCACACAGCAACAGTCTCTCTCTCTCTCACACTGAGAGAGATTCTCTTCTCTCACTCATGCGCCCCAATGAGTGAGTGTGAGTGTTGCAAGTGAGATAAATAGAGAGGCTCACTCTCTATTTATATTCTTTTGTTCACTTGAAGTGCACTCCAACATGTCGGATTCACTTAACAATTACTTACTAGAGCCGACATCTCTAGGAGTGTCTAATAACCCTAGAGCCCCACCACTTATGGGGACTTTGCCTCCTCTAACCAATAGGAGGGTAACACAATGGTGGGGACTATTGCCTCGACTTACAATGACTCTCCTAGGGTAGAATTCACTAGGATAATCTAATAACCCAAGGGCCCCACAACTATGGGGACTTTAACCCTTGACCAATAAGAGGGTTACCCACAATGACTTGACATGACTTTCTCATTATAGAAACTTCCCGAAATAAATGTCGGGGTATGACATGACTCAAATACATTACAATACATCCCAGAATGAACATCGGGTTACAATAGATAAGAAATACAAGTGAATACATTCCAAAGTTACAATTACATCAACACTCCCTCTTAACTAGGAAGGTATTCTCTCGACACAATTTATCAGCACAAGTCTTCTTCTCTGTATCATCTGGATCATCATTGAGTTCCAGTAATCTTCATCTTCAAGTCATCTTCATTTGGATTTGGATCATCACTCGATCTAGATCATCATCACTGAATCTAAATCATCACTGGATCTGGATCATCATCACTGGATCTGGATCATCATCACTGGATCTGGATCATCACTGGATCTGGATCATCATCATTGGATCTAGATCATCACTAGATATGGATCATCATCACTGGATCTAGATCATCACTCGATCTGGATCATTATTGCCGTATCATCATCACTGGATCTGGATCATCACTGGCTATCATCATTGGATCTGGATCATCATCACTAGATTTGGATCATCACTCGATCTGGATCATCATCACTAGATCTAGATCATCACTTGATTTGGATCATCATCACTGGATCTAGATCATCACTTGATCTGGATCATCATCACTGGATCTGGATCATCACTCGATTTGGATCATCACTCGCTCTGGATCATCATTGGACATCATCATTGCATCTGGATCATCACTGGTGCTATCTCATGATTCTTCTCGTCACAGGAATTTCTACAGAGCCAGCCCTTTTTCATGCTGGTTGTAGGCCTAGCCATCATGTAGGTCTTCACCTAGCACTTACATCTGACCTACTCGTCAGAAATGCATGCCCAGCACACACATTTGATCATGTAGGAACCAATCCTATAATCATATCAGAAAGGCCCAGCACTCACATTCACCAGCATGATAGGAAACACCTACTATCATCTGTGAAACGGCTCAGCACTTACAACCACTAGCATGATAGGACACACCTACTATCATCTATGGAAAGGAACATCACTCACATCCACCAGCATGGTAGGACACACCTACTACCATCTGTGGAAAGGCTCAGCACTTACAATCACCAGCATGGTAGGACACACCTACTACCATCTATGAAAAGGCACTACACTTACAGTCACCAGCATGATAGGACACACCTACTATCATCTGTGAAAAGGCACAGCACTCACATCCACTAGCATGGTAGGACACACCTACTACCATCTGTGGAAGGGATTTGCACTTACATCCATCCAGGCGGGAACACATCCTGCTCACAATGATGGAAGCGTGTGCACTCATATCTGATCATGAGGGAACACATCCCAGCAATCATATCAAAATGGCCCCCAGTCCTCGACTAAGCTACCTGGTAACTAACCAGGTGCCTCCATTCTCCTAGAGAATGGCAGTTGCCCTTACATCCGACCTGCTCGTCGGAATGGCCAACACTCACATATGACATGGAAGGAACTTCATCCTTTAGCCATGAAAGAATGGTTCAGCCCTTACATCTGATCAAGTGGGAACACATCCCTCTATCACATCAGAATGGATACTCAATTCTATACTGAGTGTTCTTGGTAACTGACCAGGTGCCTCCATTACTAGAATGGCAATTGCCCTTACATCTATCCTACTCGACAGAATGGCCAACACTCATATCTGACATGGAAGGGAGCAACCCTATCACCATGATAGAATGGCTCAGCCCTTACATCTGACCATGGAAGCAACCAATCCTCTCACCATGTCAGAATGGCTATGGATCTCAGCACTCATATCTGACATGGAAGGAACTGAATCCTCTCACCATGACAGAATGGCTCAGCCCTTACATCTGACCTGCTCATTAGAATGGCTTTGGGACTCATCACTTTCCCTTGGAGGAAACCTCGATATGGAGAACACCAAGATTCTCCCTGAAGTACTTGAACTTCAGCCTAGCCAATGGCTTCGTCAATACATCAGCTATCTGTTCCTCTGTCGCAACATACTGGAGCTTCGTTGCTCCTCTCTGCACCATATCCTTGATATAGTGGTACTTGATCTCGATATGCTTCGACTTGTCATGGAACACTGGATTCTCTGACAACTTCACACAACTCTAGTTGTCACAATGTATACAAGTAGCATCCAACTAGAGATCAAATATATCAGACAGTAGCTTCCGTAGCCATACCACCTCACAACTAGCTAAACAAGCTGCGACATACTCTGCTTCAGCTGTACTCAGTGCCACACATGATTGCTTCCTGCTAAACTAAGAGATCACACCTGATCCCATACTGAAGCAACACCCTGAAGTGCTCTTCCTATCAATGGCACTGCCTACCCAATCTGAATCAACATAACCCTCCAGGTTAATATTTTGATTCACATCGTACTTGAGTCCATAATTAACTGTACCCTTCAGGTACCTCAGAATATGCTTTGCAGCAATCAAGTGAACATGTCTCAGATCTGTCAAGAACTGGTTCAAGGTGTTCACAGCAAAAAAAATGTCTGGTCTCATGTTCGTCAGGTACATCAATGACCCAATCATCTGACGATGCATCATAGCATCAACCATCTCTGATGAAGCATCACTCAATAGCTTCATGTTCGATGCCATAGGTGTGGTCATGCAGTCTGTCATCTTGAACCTATTCAGGATCTCTATTGCATACTTCCCTTGTCCACACCTTCATGCCTAGAACAATAGTGCATCGACACATAACAAGAGCATCACTGGTCTTCTGTCTTCAACCTTGAAGCAAATGTTGGAATCTGCTTTACTCTCAATGAAGCCTAGAGTCATCAGTAATCTATCCATCCTGCTGTACCATGTCGAACCTCAGGATCTTCTGCAGTCACTCCCTCTGAAGTGGAGCATCATACTCCCTCTGTCTTATGTACTTATGCACTGAAACATTCTGTACTGGAGTGACAAGTAGTATCCGTCTAGGATCATTGGATACCAAGATCCTCTATTTTGAATTTTTTCAAAAGTTCTTCTCACATCCATATGTGAGCTTGTCATCCTTTATCAACCTTGTAGAAAAGGTTAAGATATGCATCAAGCTCATCATGTATGTGTTATCCCATGGGTGTCTTCTGAACTCGTACAAGGCCTTCTTTCATTTGCACACATGATTATGCATGTCATGTGACTTCACTTCCAGTGGCTACAAATATCTCTTCTTATTTTATGTCTTCTTTTTGTGAGAAGTCTCATGCTACGAATATTGCTTTGTATCCCATGATGTTTCCATCTACTACATGAAGGAACTACGAACTTCTCTTCAGGTCTCGATACTGCACCTTGACATCATTCTTCTTGAACTGGTCTTCCCTTTCTTCTTGGTGGCTGGAAGGTTCTGCATCAATGATGTCACTGCACTCATCATATTATTCTTCATTTTGAAATGTCGTCACTTGTTCTTCGAAACAAGTCTTCATTCTTCTTTGCTTGTGGGCGATTATGTATGCGGTCTTTCCTACAAGTCAAATGCATTTGTATGGTTAGAAATATTTCATAAGGAATATTTATACTGGCAAGTTCTTATGCATAAATATATGATCATGCAACTATTTTAGCCAATACAACATCCATCCATATCTTACGAAAACTTTCTAGATGCCTTCCATCTCTACCAGGACAACATTGAGATTGTGCACTAATCCAATATGCCAGCAAAGAGGTTTCATTCTAGATAAGTAGCAACGGAGAGTTGTATAGTACCATGAGCTACTTACCCATCGCATGCATATTAGTAGTATACTGTCATTAATGAAAACATCCTATCATGCATAATACATCAACTGAATATAAACAAATGCATAACAAAACAATATCATGAAATGACAATTGAATACTTATCTTTATTTGTTTCGTGTGTAGACTCCTTCTTGAGCCTTCAGCTTCATCGTCTTCTTCATTCATGATAGCCTCGTTTCTTATCCAAATGCTAAGGTGGATAAGAATTTCTTTAAGAGTTGAGTTCTTCATATTCCTCATTGCTTGAGGGATCTTCTTTGGATGGTGAGAGCTTGATCTTCAATTTCTCCCATCTTCTCTTCTCTTCTTATGAGTCGAGCTTCTTCTTCTTCCTAGAGTCTGCTGAAAGGAATCACTTCCTTCTAGCACACATTCCTCACATAAATGAATCCTATGATCCTGGGAGGCCATTCAAGGTGGCCATCACCACTTCCACATTCTTCACTTCTTCTTTCACTACTTCAAGTTGTTCTTTGATTTGAGAGACCCTTATGACTGCATGGTCTCTGCATTCTGGATCTTCACATTCTTTAACTAGTTTCTTAAGGTCGTATTCTGATTTCTATTCTTCCCTTCAAATAGCTTGGTCAAGGAATTAAACATATTTGGTGTCTTTAAGGAAGACACTTGTAGTACAAGTTGATTCATGACTGAATCAACAATGATCTTCTGGGCCTTGACCAAGTTCTTCTTGTGAAAGGCTTCTAGCCTCATCTCCCTCTGGAACTGGAACCTCTATACTCATGTAGGTGTCCAATCCATTTTATTCAGAGAGATCAAATACTTCCATGCTTGGAAGTTGTCAACTTCACCAAGCTTATCATTAAGCTAATGTGATAGATCACTTTTAAAATGAGAACCTTAAATGGAAATAGCAAGGGATTTAGATCTTACCGATTTGAGGTGTCCGTCTTGGTTCTGGAGCTCGCTGATCTAGGGTTTGTCACAGAAACCCTAATTTTCAAAACTTGGAATATTTCAGATATTATTGGATAGACAGATAGATTTCTTCAAATGGAGTTTTCCAATGTACTCCTTTTCTGAAAGAGTGGAGGGAAGCTCCCAGAATAGGAAGCCCTAGTTTTCCAATTTCTTCTGCAGAAATGCCTATTACTGTTTCTATGATATCTCTGAAATCACTACTCCTCTATGTCTTTAATTTGGCACTAAGGTAACCTCGCATGTCCCTGATCCAAAACCATAGGTTTCATTAGAATTAGTTTCACCATTTGGGATTTATGATCCTTTTCCCAGGGTGACCTGTTACAGGACTGTTCAAAATAGTGAAGTTGTACAACATGCCACGTGTCACTGGTTCATATTCTGAGTCTGATATTCGGAAAACCAAAATTAAAGTCTGTTCCCTTTCTGTAACATCTTCAGGAATTCCATTTGGACCTCTGTATCCCAAGATATTACAATTCTCCCCGGGTCTCTTGTTTAGGGATGAATTCTAGAAGACGCTGGAACCCTAACTTGGAGGGATCATATCTCCCAGAATATAGCGAATCTGAGGCTGAATTGTGGACAAAGTGTCATTAATGATTTTATATTCATCCACTGAAATTTTCAGCTCTTGACCCTTTTCCAATCGTGGGATACAACGAATGTACCAAAACTTAGCAGTTTTAGTATTTAGGGTTTTTCTAGCTCGGGGTCAAACTAGGGTTTGAATTTCCTGAAGTTTCACCCAACCAAATTTCTTGATCCAGGTCTCTAAACTTTTGTTTTTATGAGGAGAAAAATCCTATGCTGGTCTCACTCAAAAATTCCTCTTCTGTAGAAAGCCCTAATTTCCGCATCGAAAGCTGAAAATGCTCGGAATCGAATTCCGCTTCGACAGAAAGATGTGCCCTTCAATGGAGAGTCATCTTAGCATACTTTTTCTGATGGATTGTGGAGAGAGACCCAAAAATTAAGAAGCCCTATCTTCTGCAGCTACACAATGTCTTCTTCTCAGGTTAGCTCTGATACCATGTTAGTTTTTCATCATTCAAGCTAGCATTATGATCTTAGGATCTTTTCACTGAGAGAATAACAAGCACATCAATAAAACATAAGCACATCACAAGAGAAAAGAGACAAAAATAATTTTCCTCAGGGAAACCATAAAGGAGAAAAACCCACAACTTCCTCAGAGATAGAATTAGCACCAAAGGTAAAACATGAAAACAATAAGATGATCTCCACACAGCAACAGTCTCTCTCTCTCTCACTGAGAGAGCTTCTCTTCTCTCACTCATGCGCCCCAATGAGTGAGTGTGAGTGTTGCAAGTGAGTTAAATAGAGAGGCTCACTCTCTATTTATATTCTTTTGTTCACTTGAAGTGCACTCCAACATGTCGGCTTCACTTAACAATTACTTACTAGAGTCGACATCTCTAGGAGTGTCTAATAACCCTAGTGCCCCACCACTTGTGGGGACTTTGCCTCCTCTAACCAATAGGAGGGTAACACAATGGTGGGGACTATTGCCCTGACTTACAATGACTCTCCTAGGGTTGACTTCACTAGGATAGTCTAATAACCCAAGGGCTGCACAACTGTGGGGAATTTAACCCTTGACCAATAGGAGGGTTACCCACAATGACTTTACATGAATTTCTCATTATAGAAACTTCCTGGAATAAACATCGGGGTATGACATGACTCAAATACATTACAATACATCCCGGAATGAACATCGGGTTACAATATATAAGAAATGCAAGTGAATACATTCTGAAGTTACAATTACATCAACACGTAGATCTCACCCACTTTATTCCATCACCGTTGATCTTCAAGTTTCATTAACCATATTCGCATCTCCTTATCTCCTGTGCATCTTTCTAGCGGATCTGTTTTAACCCGTAGATATTCACCTTAATAATTCTATACCATCGGATTGTGTTCCAAATTGACCATTATGTGCCATTTTGATAATAGAATCAAACTATTAAACTTAACCAAGTTCATGTATCTTTTTATTACTCCTCCATCATATTCTTCCTCAGCTGTTCAAAATAGAGGTGCTAACAAGTGTTATTTTCTACGACATCTGTAAGTGAATGTAGGCATACTCTCCATGTGAGAGTATCATATGCAACTGAATGCAGATCTTTTTCGCAACTGAATATAGGACCTATCATCGGTAGGGACTCATCACAGACCACCCTCAACCTATTAAAGCTAGGGACACTCCCAAGCGAGTTCTATTTTCTACGGAATCTACAATTGAATGTAGGAACACTCTCTATGCAAGAGTACCATTTTCCAGACTATATATCCTCAACTAGTAATAGCTAGGACCACTCTCATTAAGAGAGTGTTATTGTATGCAATACCATCCTCAAAAGAGGATACTATCATCCACAAGTGAATGTCGAACCTCATCAGCATCTGAAGGTTCACTTGGAATATTTTGTACTAGAACATCACTGCCATCTCATCATCAATGCGAGTCTCATCATCACTCCCCCTTTTTCAGGGAGGTTCGTATCATCAACCTGCTCCCCCTTTCCGAGGAGGTTTCGTATCATCATAATTCCTTCTTGCAAGGAATATCTATATCATCATCATTGTTCCTCCTTGCGAGGAAATTATTTATCATCATCATTGTTCCTCCTTGCGAGGAAGGTCTTTTCAGACTACACCAAGCTTGTCATAGAATTTTTCAAAATTTACTTGCGATAAAGTCTTAGTAAGCACAACAACAAATTTCTCATCGGTACTCACATACTGGAGTTTTATAGCTCCCTTATGTAGCATATATATTATGTAAAAATATCAGATTTCTATGTGCTTTGATTTATCATGGAACATAGGATTCTCTGTCATCTTTATACAACTATGGTTGTCACATATAATCACTGTGGTTTCCAATTCCATATCAAATATACCTAATATTAGCTTCCGAAGGAATATGGCTTGACAACTAGTGGAGCAAGATGCTATGTACTCTGCTTCAGCCATGCTCAGAGAAACACTGGATTGTTTCTTTCTAAACCATGAGATCATTGTGGATCCCAACGAATAACATCCACCTGAGGTGCTCTATCTTTCTGTGACACTTCCTTCCCAATCTAAATCCGTATATTCACACAATCTGTAGTCATGATCTCTATCATAGTATAGTCCAAATTCTATCGTACCTTTCAGGTACCTCATCACATGCTTTGCAAGTATCGGGTGAACACGTCTAGGTTTAACTAGATACTGACTTAGGCTGTTCACAACAAATCATATATATGGCCTAGTATTCATCAGATACATTAACGACCCAATAATATGTCTGTACTGAGTCACATCCACTAACTCTAATGATTCATTAGATAATAGATTTAGGTTGGTATCCATGGGTGTGGGCATGGATTTACAATCTAACATATCAAATCTCTTTAATATTTCCACTACATAATTTCCCTGGTTTAGAAAGATTCCTTCTAAGATTTGACACACTTCTAGCCCAAGAAAATAGTGCATCAATCCAAGATCTTTCATCTCGAATTATTCAGCTAGATTCTTCTTGCTTTTTGCAATATGTTTCTCATTTCCTGTAAAAAATAGATCATCTACATATAGTAATAATATAACAGGTTCATCATCCATAACCTTAAGGTAATGGTTAGGATCACTTTACTTTTGGTATAGCCCAAGCTTGTCAAGAAGCTATCTATTCTCCCATACCAATATCTAGTAGCTTTCTTTAGTCCATGCAGAGCCTTTTTCAACTTACATACATGAGTCACTCTATCTTTGACTTCAAATCCTTGTGGTTGTTCGATGTATACTTATTCCTCAATCACACCATTCAAGAAGGGTGTATTTACATCCATATGGTGTATATTCCACTTTATCATGGAAGCAAGCACCATGATGGTTCTGATGGAAGTGTACCTTTCTACTGGTGCAAATGTCTCTTCATAATCAATTCCCTCTTTTTGAGAGAATCCTCTAGCCACAAATATTTCCTTGTATTTTTTGATACTTCCATCAACTCCATGTTTTATCTCATAGATCCACTTGGAAGATACCACACTCTTGATTTTTGGTTTGGGTAATATATCCCAAACATCATTCTTCATTATTGATTGATATTCTTCTGTCATTGCTTCTACCCAATCTTTCTTCTATACAACTTCCTCATAACTGGTAGGTTCTTGATCTACAAGAGCACACATAAAAGCTACATAGTTAGAGAATGGAGTTGATCTCTTTCCTTTTCTTATGGAGCCTTCTGGATCTCAACGCTTCTGTGCTTCTTGTATGATTTCTCTTACCCAAGCAGGTTTTCTCTTTCGATATATATCCATAGTAAGGGGTTCCTAAGGTTCTAGAATATCATGATCTTCCAATGCTACTATTTCAGGAGAGGGTTTGACTTCTACCTTTCTTGGAGGTACAGAGTCTTCATGTACTTCTTCAATATGACACCTTCTGTATTTCTTAAGAGTTGTTTCTTCATCAAATGTTACATCCCTACTAATATCTATATGATGGAATCCCAAAATTTATATCTTGAAGGATTTGGATACTTCACAATATCCAACAAATATTCCCTTCTTTCCGGAAGGATCCAACTTGGTTCGCTTCTCTTTTGGACTGTGTACATATATTGGACATCCAAATATTTTGAGATGCCTCACTTCAGGTTTCTTTCATGTATACATTTATTTAGGAGTCTTGAATCCAAGGGCACTATGAGATAACCTGTTCTGCACATACACAAGTGTTCTTGCTTCTTTAACCCATAGATACATGGGAAGGTCTTGATCATGAATCATTGTTTTCACTACTTCCATAATGGTTCTATTATTTCTTTTCGCAACACCATTCTGTTGGGGATTGTAGGGAGTAGTTAGTTCCCTCATGATTCCATCTTCTTTGCAGAAGGATTCAAATTCTTTTGAAGTATATTCTCCACGGTTATTTGTGCTGAGTGTTTTGATTCTTCTTTATGAATGGTTCTCTATCAAGGCTTTGAATTCCTTGAATTTCCCAAACACTTCACTCTTTGTCTTCAAGAAGTATATCCATGTATTTTCTTGAATTGTAATAAATACATGTGACATAATATTCATATCCACTTAAATATGTGGATGGAATAGGACCACATACATCAAAATGAATTAATTCCAACATACCTTTAGTCTTTGTTTCACTCTTCAGAAATGGATTCTTGATATTCTTTCCTCTTTCACATCCTTTGCAAGTACCTTCATGATCGATATTCAAATATCATAAACTTGTTACCACTTTTCTCATATAGGGTAATTATTTTTAGTTGATGTGAGCAAGCCTTCTATGCCATAGCTCACTTGAGCTAGTGGTCTCATGGACAATGGTTGTTTCTGGATGTCCCTTGAGTTTGTACAATCCTCCTTCTTCTTCACCAATGACCACAACATATTCAAGTGTTTTTCCTTTGGTCCACATGAGTACTTGTCCATCTATAAAAGAAATTATATATCCTTCCTTATCTAATGCTGAGATGGAAAGTAAGTTCTTTTTAAAACCTGGTACAAATAGTAATTCCTTCATCTTCATGGAGGTTCCAGAGTCAAGCTTGTAGCTTGTACTGCCTTTGATGGGATATTAATAGTCCTCTCCTAATGACACTTTTTGAGGTTATGACTATCCTTCTTGAAGTTTTATTTTATTCTTCTTCTAGTATGGGTATCTAGAGCTTGATCATATTTTCTAAGTAGATATTCTCTGTTATCTACTCTAGCTTGTTCTTGGATGCAATCTTCCCATACAATGTAAAAATTCATAATTTATTTTTTGGAACACATAGCCTACATGAATGAATCCCAAGGTCTAGTGAGTCCATTGAGAGCAGTCATAACTAGTTCATCTTCATCAAGGAAGTCTATAATGGCACTTAGTTGTTCCCTGAAATGGGAGACCCTTGTGAAGTAATCTTGAATGGATTCTCCTTTACTCATCTTGGTACCCTTCAGTTGAGCTCTCAAATTCATCTTGATATTGATGTTCTTTCCCTCATACATTCTAGAAAGGGAATCATAAATTTTCTTTGGTGTATTCATAGATGACACTCGAGGGATCAAGTGACATTTGATTGAATCAACAATGATCCTCATTTCCTTGATTAGGTCCTGATGGTGCTTCTCCTTAGCTTCATGTTCTTTCGGTTCTGCAACTTCATCTTTGATGTATTTTTCCATATCATTCTCTCTAAGAATGAGAGAAATCCTACAATTCCATGCTAGGAATTTTTCTATGCCTTCAAACTTGTCCTCAAGCTTAGTGCTTGGGGCCATCTTATCCAGGACGTCACTAAAAATTGAAATTTATCAAAATGAAAAGCTGACCTTACTAGGAGATGTGATTGACTGAGGAGATTCAGTTGGTCCACTTGGTTTCTAGAGTTCCAAATATTCACCCTTCAAAACTTGCAAGATTTCAGCTTCTGTAGATTTCTGGTTCTGGTTTTCTGTAGTTTTCTGGTTCAGGGCCAAACTAGGGTTTGGATTTCCTGGAGATCCACCCACTCAAAAATTTCGATCTAGGGATCAATAGATGTGCTCTAGGGAGGCACAACTTTCTATTAAAGCATATCTTCAAAATACCAAACTTTTAAGAAACCATAATTTCTTGCCGGAGGGAGAGGAGAGAGAGTTTCACCTTGTGAAAGTTGTTCTATTTAGGATAGCTCTGATACCATGTTAAGATTTTATGTTCTTAGCTATATATCATTAGTGTTTAATACAAATTCACAATAGTATCATATGTAGAATCACTGAAAGAAACACAATCAGAATATAGACACATTATTTATCTTGGGAAACTCTAAAGGGGAAGAAAACCCAACAAAACTTCCTCTATATAGATGTATAACATAAAACCCTGAAAAATGTATTCTCCTCCTTACTGGTATGTCTCTCTCTCTCTCTCTTCTATGCGCTACACAAGAGAGTGTGTGAGTTCAAATGAGGAACACAACTCCTCTATTTATACTCTTTATGTTACTTGACTTTTAACCTAATAAGTCGGCCCCGCTAAAATGATTGGGCCAACTTCACCTAGGAAGACTCAAAATAGTATTATATTATATTCATTTGGGTGCTATTGACCTGAATTACAATGGAGGTTATACCTCATGACTCTATGATGATGAAATACAATAGTAACATCATGACGGAGGAATAAGACATATCCCTTGGGTTACATCAATAAAATACATTTTGAATATTATTCGAAGTTACAATATTTCAACAATGCACATGTGCCATGTCCCATCTTACTTAGGAACTAGGACAATTTGACTTCCATAAGGAGAGGAGCTTGGCCGATCAAGTATTGGATTTGTTTGAATATTTCTTCATTTTATAGAACAAACCTTCTTTAAACAAATGCACTGGGTAATGAAGAACCACGAACAAGATCATTGGAGTCTTTTACTTGGAAATGTAGCAGTACTCCAGTTGGATATTTGAACACATATTTTTATTCTTTAAGTATACTATTGACTTGTTTCTATTATTATGAGTCGTATTCAGTGGAGAGATCACTGGTTGTTGTGATCTTATGGGAGTGTTAAGGTTTGATCATTAGCAACATGCATTTTCAAGCATGGTTAATAAATGTTTTGGCTTTCTTTGATGAAACCATCTCCATTCTTATGGGGTCTGGATTGATGCATTCTAGATTTTGAAAATAACTTTATGGGGTCTAGATTGATACTTTCCATGCCTGTCCTATAAGTAAGGTTTACCAAACAATACATCGACTACAAGAAGCGATGCTATGTTGCTGAGCAACTAAACCTAAAAAAGATTGATGAAGTAGGGTAACCTGCACTTTTGGGTGGTCTGGAGTTCTTATCCATCTTTCATCCAACCAATGTTGTAAGGTTGCAGATGATGAGTAGTAACAAGAACTAATTTATTCATAATCTCTTCAGAGACAAATTTATTTTGACTACCATTTTCCACAATTAGATCAATAGGCTATTCTAAACCCATATTTGTGTATGGAATATCTGTTCATTTTACTCATTGTTGATGACAACCAAGTTTGCAAGGGATGCCAAATTTAATGCTAATAAATTCAGGGAGTCAGGGTTGAATTGCACACTAACTCTATCGACCGAGTCAGAAGTAGACATCTGTGCCAATAGTGCATTTCAATATTTTCTTTATGATGCATCATGCCAAACTAAACTTTGGTAATCACACCATAGGGTGTTGTTTATGCGATTTTCCCTTGTCTTTCTTGAAAGGCTTCTTACCCTATTTTGACTTCTGGGGAGTAGTTTGAGAAGAACATTTTGAATTTACAAAGGAAGTAGTTGACTGATATTTCTTGTCAAAAGGTACACTAGTCGGCTTGGTCAGGAACCATAATTTCAACTTTAATTTCATCTCAAGCAGAGTATTTTTTAAGGATTGTAATACTATACTTAAGAATAGTATTCTAGGCGATTTTTCTGGATAGAAAAAACATATTTATAGTTAGGTAGGCGAATATCAAATATGAAACATAAAATTAACACCGAAATGTATAAATTTTGACGAATATTATGATAAAAAAACATATTTTATGTAAATATAGGCGATATTAGACACCAAATAGCGAATTTAGTTTTTGAAAAAAACCAAAAAAATAGCCAATTGGCAAAATTTCACCACTAAAAATTACCTTGATCTCAAGCTTAATGGCATAATGGAATGCATTTGTGAGAATGCCAATACTGAGGAATTCCATCTCTTGTTGGATATGAGGAGAAAAACCACTAATATATTTTAGGAAAAGGAACTTCTCTTCCTCCCTAATGCCAACTGAAGTAATTAATTAGTGGAACTCATCAGTATAAATATGTATATTTTGACCCTTCCATTTGTTTAATTTAGGAAAGCTTCAAGATATTTAGGCTGGAATGAACCTCACCGTGAAAGAAGGTTGAAGGAGGAAGAATAAATTCAGTACAATGATAAAAAAATCATGGTGGAAATTGAACAATCAAGAGACAAAATTAGTCAGCATAATATTAATCTCATTATCATTAACCTCTATGTAATACATTGATGATACAATATGAATAATTATAATACACTAGGTAGGATTCGAATTCACCAACTTGGACTGACTCCAATGATAACTCTGTGTGGGAAAATCACCACTAGGAGATCACTAATGTAACTCAGGACAAATAAATAAGTTCTTTGTCAGTCAATTGAACACGGTAGGTAGGAAAAGACACCTACCTCTAAAAATTAGGCAAATGTGGCACTAGACTAACTAGAGATGAACTAATTGATGCCCATCTCAAGATAACTCAATAGAGACTAGGGTGAACTGATGATGGGACTCCCATGACTCAGTGTGGGATCCTAAATTATAGGGATTGACATATGGAGCTCCTAAACTCATGCAAATTGGCACATAAAGTGGTAGGTGGTCCCCAGATGAGTTCCCCATGACCCTAGTGAGGTGGAAACATATTCCTAAGCTAGGAAATAACATTTAGAATATGGTGGTCAAGGGAGGATTATTAATTAATCATAACACCCCCCCCCTTAATATTGACTTGGATAAAATGGACCCTGGAAACTAAGACCAAATTTCACCCATACAATCTAATGCCAAAAAAACTACTCAATAAACCAAGGAAATGGGGGGAAACATCATGGGACCCCCCCCCCCCCCTCAAAATGAGCACAAAAACCATGAGTAATAATTGAATCAAACCTTTACACCAAGAAGATATATGAGATAGAAAAATATATTTTTAGTGAAATATTTGGTGAATATGTATGTAATATTCTCATCTCAGGATAATTAATATAATGTGATGGTCGTTGTGTGCACTAGTTCCTTGGTATAATGCATGTGAAGCTCTCCACCTTATTCCAATTGGATGACAGATAAGAGAAGAAATTTTGTTGCTTTTGCAACCAATCTTTCATCTTTTGAACCTCTTTGACAGTATAGAAGATATGAACTTGGGATGACATGATACCACCTAGTACCATAGTCATCATACCACCTAGAACCATATTCTCATTCGTTTTCAGTTATATTGCATAGTCCAAACTAGGTTTATGGTGTCTTCCTAAGGTTGTTGGGGGGTTTTGGACCATTAAATGCACCCAAAACCCTCATTTTGGTTAACTAGGATCTAAGGTGCCCTCATTAATGAATTTTTGGTCCCTTGGGACACTCCCACTCCTTAAATCATGTATTTGGGCTGACCAGGGGCACCTATGCATTATATTTGAGTGTTTTTGGCCATTTTGTATCATTTATGACTTCCTTGAGCCACTCCCACTAATCCATGCACTCTAACATGCCTAATATACCCTCATTTATGACCAATCATGCTTCCCAAATATTCATATAGCCATTTGTGTCTGTTTTAGGTGGTTTGGGAGCCTATTGGTCCACCTAGGGGGGTTTTGAGGTCCAATGTAAGCCTGCCACTTGTATGCCACCAATTTTACTCCAAAGGATAATTATTTTCACCTAATGTAATATAACCATGTTACATAAATGTTTACATGTTGGTCTATAATATAAATCAGTACTATTGGCACCATCTCTATGTGTTATTTTTCCTCTTTTACATTGTTTTAGCATATTTGGTCAAATTATTTGTATTGTGAGGATTCCTTTGGATTGTAGATCCTATTGTGGCTATAATTTTACATTGTATCATATATCAAGGATTTTCAAACTGAATTCAAATAGTTTATAGGGTTCGAGTTAGCAATCTAGGGCCTCCTCTAGTAGATTGAGAGTTTGCATTGCAAGTTATTCAGTGGTTATTTGTCACTTAGTGCACAAAAACAAATGGAGAAATATCATGTCACATTGATCACTCCATTCAACTAATTTTAGTGGAAGGATGATATGGAAATATAGCTGATATCCAAAGGTCTCTCTAGAGTTACCACGAGGACATAAAATGAGACAAACTCAGTTGTTGAGAAGTCTAAGTTTTTTACAGAATGGATGAAGCATTCGGGATATTATATCTCAACATTTTGAAAGAAATATTGTTTCATGTTGACAGTATCACAACTCCAAATGAAGTGTGGCTCAAGCTTGAGTCTTTGTTTGGGAATGCTGATGAACTGAGAGGCCATCAACTTGAAAATGAGTTGATCACCTTGAATCCAACTCATTTTGAGATGATCCAAGATGTTCCCTCCACGTTACAGATTGATACTGACTCTGAGATGAGTGCAGCTGAGCCCGTAATCTTTTGGAGAGTCGGAACATTTATGATAATTGACTATAATCCAACTAAATGAATCGCTCCCTCCAAGTACCACCGTTTATTTTCTAAATCGAATAATGATGAATTATTTATACTCACCAATTTACTAATCATAAAGTCGTTGTAGTATAGTGGTGTGTATTCCCGCCTGTCACGCGGGTGACCCGGGTTCGATCCCCGGCAACGGCGTCTCGTTTGTAATTTTCATAATTTAAGCCGATTGATGCATCAGAGACACGGGATTTTATGTGCATATCAAGGCACCAGATATAACTTGTATTGATGATTGTTCGATTCTCGGCAATGGCAAACTACATTTTGTGTTGTATGGTAAATAAAAATAAATTTAGTGTTGACTTCAATATCATTGGTATGCAGCTTGGATGGTAGAGCGCTCACTTAGTATGCAAGAGGATTGGGAACGATAAGTACTTAATTACAAGCACAAAAAAGGTTTTCAGTAAGTCCTTAATTACTATTTCATGATGACAATTGTATGAGATAAAAAAAAATTGGAGTGAGTGTTATATTTATGAGAGTTAACATGGAAAGATTGATTGAGTACATAATAGGGATACATATTTCTCTAATTCTTAAATAAGACGCTTTATATATTTAGGGAGACAATAGAACTAAAAATCTAAAAATTGGTATAGTAGAGGTCCAATATCCACAAGGAAGAGAATTTGAGTGGTTTGTGTTATAGAGAGATGTCGCCATGGAGATGATATATACTTAAGATCTTATTATTGGAATAAGTACAAAAGGAAAAACAAAAACTTAGAGTTATTAATGAATTTCTTGGGTCATATTGAATGCTTGTAATGTACTTGTCACATGTGATGTTGATGATGTAAAAAGATACATGTATGTAAGCCTTGGTAGTTCATTTATTCTTATGAATAAATTGTGGCGTGAGTTTGAATAAATGTTAGTATAGATCTATGTTTCCAACACTATATTGTTCAATAGAGGCTTAAACAGCTAGTCTTGATGGATTATACATCCCTTAGTATATTTCATAGAGACCTTATAAGCTAGTCTTGATGGATTTCTCACAAATATATCAACTTCTTAACATTACTTCAGCATCATGTTGAGCGTGGTTGATAGCGTCTTAAAATGACCATTATTGCACCATGTCACAAACCATACCATGTAATATACACCCAATATGGTAATTATGCATATGGGTTTTTATATAGCAACTTTCTTTTGAAATGATTTAATGTATTAATGAAGTCACTATAGATTATAGGTGGTTGGGTATAAGGATCAACACATCCACAACCTTTCATCCTTATATCAATGACCAACAACAATAGTATATTAATATGATTGATTATAGCTCTTATACACTGTACAACTGCAAACATGACCAACAAGAAGTTGTTAATATGATAGAATATAGCTTGTGTACATGTACAACTACAAGCATATCTATATATGATATGGAAACTTAGTACATGTGTTACATCAACTTAATATTTATACAAAACAACTAACTAAAGCTCAATATAATTCTACAGATTAAAGCCCGCTCCAATCCATCCTCAACTTTTAACTTTATGATGTATTTCAATCAACTGTAAGAAATTAACTCATCTTCCTACTTTTATAGAGTTGAAAATAGAAATGAAGTGCCATTGATCAAGTTCTTTTTCATTAGTCGTTAAATAGTTTTTTTTTTCTTTCACCAAGTTCAGATCCCTGGTTCTTCAACTGAAGTAATGTAGCATAAAAAAGAAGAAAGATCAACTGATTCTGTCAATACTTACAAATTTAGGGACTAAATAATCAGTGTTTGTTTTGACATTTCACTCAGGAAAGATGACAGTTCGAAACTGGAGAATGCCATCTTTAGCAGACTTCATGGAGTATTTGACTCAAGAACAAGACAAGTTGGTTCAAATGGGTACCATAAAATATACCAAGTACCAATATCTTGCAGCTAGATATTCAAAGCATGCAAAGGGAAATATGAAACCCAAATATTCGAAGTAGCAAGAGAATAAGGAAGACAAAGAGAATCCAAAATCTTATGATGGGGTTTCGAATCCTAGCAAGGACAAAGGGAAGAAGCAAGATAAGACCAAATGCACTTACTGTCTCAAGGGTTGGAACTTTGAGAGTGCATTCATGAATAAAACCATTGACATGATGGTGCAACTCCTTGAGAATAACAACATCCCCCTTTTGTATGGAGCAAAGAAGTAGGATGTAGGTTCAAATTCTGAAAACAAGGAGAGATGCCATGCGATGGTTGTTGAAATTTTGGATCTTCCTCCTTCATCATAGATTCAAGTGTCTAAAGGAACATGGTGTAGAAATAACAGCTCTAATGCTAAGAAGAAATAGATCCTTGATTCTAAGAAGAAAACACAGTATGTAGATCTAGCTACAAAATAATTCTCACTGGAAGAATGGGCAATGCAAATAGAGAGAAGAATAAAGAGAACAAATACAAGAGAAGTGATCCAATGTATTTCCAAGTATTATTGATCAAATGAATTGATGATTATTACAATAGTAATACATCCTTATAAAAGGAAATTGAGTTGCTAGAAGACAACTCATGCTAGCTCATACATCAGGCTTACTAAATATGATAAACCCCCATAGGTGGATAAATCACTTTCCAACTCTATCAATGACCTCACGAATTAGCTAAAGCATGAGTGAGTTTTCATGACTGATGGAAAAACATGCTAATCCTATAATCTGGAGAGAAAATCATGTTGGGTATATAGTTGTCATTGATGTCAAAGGTGTTCATGAATGACAAAGGAATAACCAGTGGATATGATGGCAGGACAAACTCAGTGAAAGACTAAGGTAGTGATGGCATGGCATGGAATAATTGAGGATTTGGCATGACACATATGATGACATGGAATATTATGGTGTCCTAAAGATGATGTCATAAAAGTTCATTTATAACTAATGCAATGGATGAGATGGACATGGATGATAAGACATCATGAATGATTGATTTGAAGACTTCCAAGACAGTGTTAACAGTATGATGTAAACAATGGTGAATGAAACAAAGAACAGAGGTCGAGTGGAAATAGAGATGTAGTATGAATGAAAAATCTAGTTAGAAAAATGAAGGGTGGAACTACAGAAGAGTGAAATGAACGGGAGATAGAGTATATGCAACAATTGAAGATCAGAGAAAATAAATTTACGAGAGTGTTTATAAATTCTTCAGAGAAACTATATCTGCGAGAGTGTTTATAAATTCCTTACAATCAGCAGCATGATGAAATTATTTGTGTATAAATATTCAAAACTATTAGAAATAGTTGCAGAGGATTTCCGCAAAGAAATTGTGCAGATCCGCAAAATCATGGTGAGATCCACATTCAATCTAAAGTCGATGGTCAGGAAGCATCCTGCACGAGATTCGATGATTAAGGACCAGTTCCACAACAATCAATATCGAATGACTTATATTAGTCATGCACTAGATACGATGGTTAAGGATTAATTTCGACAGTTAGGTGGAAAATCCAAAGTTTTTCAAAAGATCAAGATCGGACGTCTAAGATTAGTTCCGCTAAAAGAGATCGACGGTGTGGAAGAAAAATTGTGGAAAGGGAATTGCGGAAATAACATTTAAATATTCTATGAACCCGCAATATGCAACCCACAATATGGAAGATCAAAGGTCAGGAAAGACTCTACAAAATATTGATAGTGCGGAAGAAAATTGCGGAAAGGAGCTTGCGGAAAGAAGCTTGCGGAAAGGAGATTGCAGAAAGAATCTTGCAGAAAGGAGCTTATAGAAAGAAGCTTCTGGAAAGGATCTCACAGAAAGGATATTGTGGAAAGGAGCTTGTGGAAATTTGAGATACAATTTGAGGAAATGTCACATTTCTGCATCCTATAATCCGCATCTTATCTCAGATCAATGGTTACAGAAGAGTCCAGAGGAGATCAACAGTGCGGAATGATTGGTGCGAAAAGACAACTGCGGAAATTGTGAAAAGACATTTTGGAAAAGTCACAAATCTGAATTCTGCAATCCGCATCTTACCTCAGACCAACGGTCAGGAAAATGCTCGACAAAGATCAACGGTGGGGAATCATGGATGCGAAAACCGTGGTGCGGAAATATGATTTTGAGGAGGAAATTTGTGTGTTAGATTGACGGACCACAGAGTCTCAAAATTACATCAACGACCTATGTTGATTATGGAGAGGATATTGCAGAAGCACCAGAAAACGTTAAGTCGAGCTGCAAAAATGAATTATGAGGTGTTGAATGAATGAAAGGGTGCATAAGAATTTTCTGGTTCGATATTTACATGTAGTAAATCTTTCCTGCAATCCTTACAAGTGACGCCCGCAATTATGAAGAGATTATACGCCATTATTGGAAGAGTATATTCTAGTTTTAATTTTAATAATTAAATGTTCATAAACATAATTATGATAAGTGTGATTATCATATTTGAAAGGGAATGGTTGTGAAAGTGTGTGTTTCCAGAACAATATGTCCATAGGAAATGTGAAGATACTTATATGCAGAAGCATGAGGGAGAGAAATCGTCTCAAGCTCCATATCACAAAATTAGAAATAGAGACCAGTGGGTGTGACAAAGAATGGAGTGAAAAGAAATATAGTATATTACATAAAATATATTAGGGTGGCAGGGTGGCGCTAGGGAAAGAAACAGGCCTGTAGGGGATTGTTGCCTCCTTCAAGCAAAATTTGGTAAATAGGGTGTAAGAGCATCATGTCAGTCGTATATGAAAAAATAGGGCATCGTAGCATCCCTTCAGTATCAGTTGATAAACCAGGGGGTCATAGCTGGTAAATAGGATGTCGTAGCATCTTTTCAGTAGTAGCTGATAAACCATGGGGTCATAGCCTCCTTCCAATAGTTGCTGGTAAATAGGGTGTAATACCATCCTTGTCTGTAGTAGCAGGAAAAACTATTTGTAAATAACAACTTTGCAGTAATAGGATGTATTGGTGGTTTACCCTATTGGGATTCCGCGTTAAAATTGTGTTCTATGTATTCTTGTTGTTATGAGTATTTAATGATAGATTTAAAAAGTGGTTACATTAGTAAAAATATAATAGTATTGATTCAATCCCCCCCTCTCAATATTGACCAATAAACCAACAATTGGTATCAGAGCGGGTTCCTTCACTACAGTTTAACCACTGGAACAAAGATCCCATTAAAAACACTATCGATCAACAAGAAGAGATTTACACAGTAAATGGATCTCCAATACTTAGAAAATAAAAATACATATTTTGGATTACAAGAATGAAAATTTATCTGAAGGCATTGGGACATGATGTATGGAATTCAGTGATCATTGATTACTTCCCACCAAAGAGGATAAGGACTCCAGCTCAAAATAAATCAAAGAAAAGTAACTCAATGGAAATGGCTTCAATCCTTGATGGATTACTTGATGATGTCAAAGAGAAGATAGGTGAATGTAAATCTGCAAAGGAACTTTGGGACAAGATAAAAGACCTCTACTCATTTCAACAAAGAGCAGAAGGAAGACTTTCTATTCTCGAGCATGTTAGTGAAGATGAAAAGATAAGTGAATATGAAGAAAATTTAATTATAGGGACAACAAACTCATATGAGGAATCAAAAGTGGACATAGAATCCCAATACATGGATACTGTAGATGAAATTGAAAAATGTAGGAAAAATAACAAATTATTGAAAGAAAAACTGTCAAAATATCAAGAAGAGAAGAAGTCAAAAAAAGAGGAAGCCAAAACCCTCCAAGAAGAGCTACACAATTCAAGACAACAAGTGTTGGCTAGTATGGAAGAGGTCAATAGCTTAAAACAAGAAGTTGTTGAATTCAAGGAATAAGTAAAGAAGCTAAAATATCAGCTAACTGTTAGTGAGAATTTCAAAGAAAGTATTGAATCTCTTAATAAAGTCCTCAGCTTACAAAGATCCCCCATGGATAAAACAAGTCTTGGATATAATAATAAAGGATCAAGCTCCATCATTCATGAAAATACTGAAAATGTTAAATGTCAACATGATGCCTCCAAAGATACACCTAGGAAGAAGGAGAATCACAAGGAAATGAAGTCCAGTTATCATAATTCTGCTCATCCCCCCAAGATGAAAAATTTCAGAAGACATGCAAAAGAAAAGAGTCATTACAAGCAGAGAAACCAAAGATTCTCCAAACATACATTCTATGGATATTGTCATTGCTGTTACAAGTTTGGTCAGAAGGCTAATGATTGTAGAATCAAAGAAGAAAATGAAGGGATGATAAGGAAAGAAGACACCATCATCTCTAATGGAAAAAGACATATTTGTTTCATATGTCACATTATTGGGCACTTTGCAAAACATTGCAAGAATAGTACATGCAGATCTTCCCAGGAACTCAGAAAAAGGTATGGATGATGAAAACCAAGGAACAAAGAAATAAAAAACCAGTAAGCAGAGTACCTATTGGAAAAATATGGAGAAGAAAGGAAGACTGCAAATATATAGAAGAAAAAAATATTTAGAAAACAGTGAGGTCTCCAAAAATGACGATGAACATAATTAAGCCACAGATAAAAATGGCATCCATTATAAGGAAAAAAATATGGAGATGTAGAAGGATACACCGATAAAAATGAAGGTGATGAATAAGGATGTAGTGATGACTGTGGGATCCTTTCCTAAAAGATATCTCATGATTTAAAGAAAACCCTGAAAATAACATTAGAAAGGATCTTATATTCAAGGGAAGTTAAAGTCAGGAAATTCCAATTGGTATTAAAGAAAAATTCAATTGGTATCTAATATTGAAGTATATTGAAAGCTATATTCTTAAAAGATGATGGGTGATCAAGGTTGGTGTATAGATGAAATAAGAGAAAGTATGAAGTAACTTGAGAACAACAAAATGTGAGAGTCATGAAGATCATGATGTCTGCAATCAAATAGAAGATAAAGATTATTATGTTCACTTAGTATTTGAATTTGTGACACATAAAAATTGTTGATAGTAGAAGAAAACTCAAGTCTAAAAAATAAAAATTCATTCTATTGATAAGGTAGCAGGATGAGTTCAACATTGAAAAAGGAAAAGGCTGAGGTTATGAGTATTTGTGTCTAATATAGTGAGACCAGAGAAACTATGTAATAAACTAAAGTAATCTCTGTGTTGAGGACCTGAAGTTATGGGTCTTTGGACAGTTGATAATATAGATCTAAAATCCAAAAGAATCCAATAGTATATGCTAGGTTTTTATATGGATATCTAAAATGAATAGGCTTAAGGAATTCTGGTAAAAACGGAATCCAGGTAACTTACAGGAAGAATAGACCATTATATATGGCAGCAGGAATAGAGTTAAAAAAAAATGTATCCTAGACAGAAAATGGAAGAGTGTGAAAAAATGCTGAGTGCAAACTCTATCACAAAAATGTTGACAAAAGAGAGAAAAATCTTGACAGTATTGAAAATACATGTGATGATGAAATAAAAGACTTGAAAAAGGATGAGAGCATTCATAACAAATAAGAGGACAAGGAGAAGGAAGATACATGGGAATATGAAGAAGAATTCCCTAGACCTGATACTAAAACTCCTTCTAGAAGGATACAAAAGAATCATCCAGAGTCACAAATCATGAGTGATAAAAATGCTAGAGTCATAACAATAATACAACTACCAGGAGTTGAACAAGCCCTACTCTCAATAGTTGAACCCAAGAACTTTACAGAAGCCAGCAAAAGTGTTGAATGGGTCAAAGCTGTGAATGGAAAAATAGAAGAAGAAGTATATATTGAACAACATGAAGGGTTTCTCTTGTCAGAAAACAAATATTATGTCTGTAAACTAAATTAGGCACTCTATGGTCTTAAACAAGATCCAAGAGCGTGGTTTTCAAGACTAGAAAATTACTTGAAACATCAAGGTTTTATAAGAGGAACCACTGAAAGTAATCTTTACCTAAAGATTGAAGATAAAAATATGATCATTGTTGTTGTCTATGCAGATGACATCATATTTGGAAGCAATATTAAAAACCTAAGTGTATATTTTGCCTCTAAAATGAAGAAAGAATTCAAAATGTAAATGTCGGGTGAATTGACTTTCTTCTTGAGATTGCAAGTATACCAAACAGACAAAGGAATTTGATCTCTCAAAGTAAGTATATCAAAGATATGTTGAAAAAGTTTAAAATGGAAGATTCCAAACCTATTGGTACTCCTATGGTCACTGGTTACAAGTTAAGTAAGGACGATGAATCTCTAGAAGTAGATCATACCATGTTTAGATCCATGATTGGCATTCTGCTATATGTGACAGCCACAAGACCAGATGTGATGCAAGCTGTTGGATTGGTGGCTAGATTCCAGTCAGCTCCCAAAGAAACACATGTAATAGCAGTAAAAAGGATTTTCAAATATATAAAAGGCACCATAGATTATGGTTTATGGTATCCAAAAGGACAAGACTTTACCTTGAAAGAGTTTACTGATGCAGATTGGGAAGGAAGTGTTGATGATCGAAAAAGTACTAGTGGAGCAGCATTCATTCTGGGAAACTATTTAGTATCATGGTCAAGTAAAAAACAATCCTCCATTTCACTCTCTCCAGCAAAAGTGGAATACATTGCTGCCGCCTCATGTTGCACTCAAGTTATTTGGATGAAACAAACCCTAGAATATCTACTCATGAAATATGAACATCCAATAGTGATCAACTGTGATAACACTAGTGATAAAAATATGTCTAAAAATCATATCATTCATTCTAAGACAAAATATATGCCAATCAAGTATAACTATCTAAGAGAACATGTATCTCAAAAAGTTGTCATATTAGAATACATTGACACAAAAGAACAGATTGCTGACATTTTCACCAAACCACTACCTAAGGAAGTATTTGAGCGTCATAGACAGAAGATGGGAGCAGTTCCTTTACAAAATAACTAAGAGCAGGAAGTGCAATCTTAGGGGGAGATATGTTGATAAGGGGAGTTGTCAGAAAGTACAAAGACAGGAAATCCTATATCAAAATAGGTACAACATTGGAATAATAGGTTACCCTTTGTCATTGTTGTCAAAAGGGGAGAATGTTTAGAGGTTGCAATCAATGCAGAAGGGGGAGATTGTTGGGTATATGGTTGTCATTTATGTCAAAGGTGTTCATGAATGACAAAGGAATAACCAGTGGATATGATGGAAAGACAAACTCAGTGAAAGATTGAGGTAGTGATGGAATGGCATGGAATAGTTAAGGATGTGGCATGACACATATGATGACATGGAATATGATGGTGTCCTAATGATGATGTCATAAAATTTCATTTATAACAATGCAATGGATGAGATGGACATGGATGAAAAGACAAATTGAATGACTGATCTAAAGACTTCCAAGATAGTGTCAACAGTATGATGTAAACAATGGTTAATGAAACAAAGAATGAAGGTCGAGTGGAAATAGAGCTGCAATATGAATGAAAAAGCTGGTTAGAAAAATGAAGAGTGGAACTGCAGAAGAGTGAAATGAACGGGAGAAGGAGTATATGTAACAATTGAAGAACATAGAAACTATATCTATGAGAGTGTTTATAAATTCTTTAGAGAAACTATATCTGTGAGAGTGTTTATAAATTCCTTATAATCAACATAATGATGAAATTATCTGTGTATAAATCTTCAAAACTGTTAGAAATAGTTGCAAAGGATTTCCGCAAATAAATTGTGCAGATCCGCAAAATCATGGTGAGATTTGTATTCGATCTAAAATCGACGGTCAGGAAGCATCCCGCATGAGATTTGATGATTAAGGATCAATTCCAAAACAATAAAGATTGGATAGATTCTATTAGTTTCACACTAGATCCGACGGTTAAGTATTAATTCTGGCAGTTAGGCGAAAAATCCAAAGTTCCACAAAAGATCAAGATCGGACGGCTAAGAATAGTTCTGCTAAAAGAGATCGACGGTGTGGAAGAAAAAATGTGGAAAGGGAATTGCGAAAACAAGATTTAAAGATTCTATGAACCCGCAATCTGGAATATCAAAGGTTGGGAAAGACTCTGCAAAAGATCGACGGTGTGGAAGAAAATTTGGAAAGAAGCTTGCAGAAAGGATCTTGACGAAAGAATATTGCAGAAAGGAGCTTGCAGAAAGAATCTTGCGGAAAGGAGCTTGCGGAAAGGAGCTTGTGGAAAGGAGATTGCGAAAAGTCAAGATATGATTTGAGGTAATGTTACATTTCCGCATCCTGCAATCCACATCATATCTTAGATCAACGGTCATGGAAGAGCTCGCAGGAGATCAACGGTGCAGAACTATTGGTGGAGAATTACAACTATGGAATCATGAAAAGACATTTTGGAAAATTCATAAACCCACATTTCTCAATCCACATATTAGCTCAGATCAATGGTCAGGAAAACACCCAACGAAGATCAATGATGGGGAATCGTTGATGAGGAAACCATGGTGCGAAAATATGATTTTGAGGAGGAAATTTGTGTGCTAGATCGATGAACCAGAGAGTTTTGAAATTACATCAACGACCTAGATTGATTATGGAGAAGGAGATTGCGGAAGCACCAGAAAACATTAAGTCGAGATGCAAAAATGAATTCTGAGGTGCTGAATGAGTGAAGGGGTGCGAAAGAATGTTCTAGTTCAATATTTACATGTAGTAAATATTTCTTGCAATCCTTACAAGTGATGCCCGCAAGTATGAAGATATTATACGTCCTTATTGGAAGATTAAATCTGTCAGTTCTAATTTTAATAATTAAATGTTCATAAACATAATTATGATAAGTGTGATTATTAGATTTGAAAGGGCATGGTTGTGAAAGGGCACGTTTCCAGAATAATACGTCCATAGGAAATGTGAAGATACTTATACACAGAAATATGAGTGAGAGAAAGCGTCTCAAGGTCAATATATTAAAATAAAAAACAGAGACCAGTTGGTGAGACAGAGAATGGAGGGAAAAGAAATCTAGTATATTACAAAAAACATATTAGGGTGGAAGGGTGGCACTAGGGCAAGCAACATGCATGTAGGGAGTTGTTTCCTTCTTCTAGCAAAAGCTGGTAAATAGGGTGTAAGAGCATCCTATCAGTCGTAGTTGAAAAATAGGGTATCGTAGAATCCCTTCAGTAGCAACTGATAAAACAGGGGGGTGTAGCCTCCTTCCAGTGGTAGCTGGTAAATAGGGTGTCGTAGCATCATTCCAGTAGTAGTGTTGGTTACTATGGGTAGACCCGGTTTTACTTATAATGTACCAACAACACCCCTAACTCACTGGCCCTTTCGGAAATAGACCGCAGAGCGGCCTAAAGTCTCACCCGAAGTGATCTTATATGGGTTGGCTAAAGACTCAAGTGTCCTTAACTAGGTTCTCTAGAATCCTGGTGTCTCGCGGCTCTTATTAACCAGTGAGATCTTCCTGCAAGTCGCAGTTCTCCCTTCCTCATGGAATCTGATAGGGGGAGGACTCCTATTGCATCGCAACGACTAGGACGATGTGCAAACTCTCCCCTCCGCAGTTCTCACTATCTGTGATATCTCGCACCGCAGCTCCTCTGTCGGTGCGGTATCGCCTTCTGTCAATGTGATATCTCCTATAGTATGGCCCAAAGTGACGCTCAAGGTCCAAAGGGTTTCTCACTGGGAGGAATAACTCGGCTAACCTCCAACAAGGTGTTAAAAAACCTTACACGAACTTCACGGTTCAACACACTCACATCGCTATACTTAACTTATTGAATAAGTATACTGGAAGCACTTAACAGAGTGACTATTACTATGTGAAACTCATAGGCAGACACTTGTTACATTTAGAATCGCCTTTAACTTTCTATAATGCTGTAACTGAATGAGAACATACAGACATTTACTAACTGATATACGACATTCATGTAACAAATAACAGATAACAACTAAGTAAAGCACAATCACATGAAATAATCGTATAAAACACTGATTTTATGTGGTTCACTTCCAGGGTAGAAGCTATGTCCACGGGAACTGGTTTATATATTATAACTTGGGAGAGTAAACAAAGTTCCGTTGCAACCTTATATGCAGCTAAGATCTTCTGGGTAACTCCGCGCACACCGCCCATGAGCCCTTCTCTCTTAGATCTCTTCTCTTCTTATATTGCTTCTCTTACAATATACTCTTCCTCTCTCTCTCTCTCAATCCCTGTGGATTGTTACATACATACTCTAGGAGTCAGCTACTAGTTACAGTAAGATATTATAGACTAAATAACAGAACCAGAGCTCGGCTCTTCTATAATACAAAAATCTATAAGCTAACAGATCATCGACTATTTGAATAGCTAATGAGATAAATGAATAACTAGCTAACCTTTTATAATATAAAATACATCCCTTTATAGGTGGCCCGAAGGTCTCGCCATTACAACACTATGGGCCTCTCCCAACAGTAACCCAAAAACCCTAACTGTGACAGTCGGTCTATCTGTACTCAAGCTTCCTCTTTTCATCACACCACAGCTTCCTGCAGTCTTCCACGCTTCCCGGCGCTGACCATGGGTACTGGCGCCGCTTCCTCTTCTGTCCTTTGCCTTCAATACCTCAGCCTCATTGCTCCTTTTCCTTTATGAGGGTAGCTGAGCCCTCCTGTCTTCGTCGCTGCCTTAAGTGTAGTAGTTGAGATTTCTTCTCTTGGCCGCTCAGGTACTGTTACCTTTGACTTACTCGTTCCAAAACAACAGCTTTTCCTGTATTTACGGGACCCTACTCCAACAGTCCCCTAACACTTACTTGTGGCTCACCCCTGAGCCACTAATAGCTGGCTTCTCCTGCTGTAGCTTTACCTTGGCTTCCTGCGAAGTCCTTGTGAATCTCTGTCGAAGTCCTGCGACTTCTTTCTCCATAAATTCAACACTCTTGTGCTGTTGCAAGCATAGCTTGACTGATGCTTGAGTCTATACTCTGTGACTCAACGGTCCTATAGACTAGACCCGTTGGCAGTATTAATTGCATGGACAAGACAACACCCATTGTTTCGATCCTCATTAATTGCTAAAATCCGATCAAATTTCCCTCGAAACGTGTGTGCAGGTGCCAGTCTCGTCAAAGATTTTACCAAATTTGGAAAAATCATTCTACTGTTGCCAAATCTAGGGCAACGGATACCTGTCGTATCTGGATTAACTGCTTGTTAGAGGGCGAAGTGACTGGCCCTCTGTTCTTTTTCAACACTGGCTACGTGGCACAGGGAAACATCACGTTGCTGCGATTCCTCACCGCATCACCTGTGCAAACAATCTTAAATTTTTTTTTCTTTCCCGCAAGCATCCTATGACTTGCACAAAATGAACCATCCTTATGTGATTCCTTGTACTTAGAATATCTGCCGGTGTAGACTAAGTCCTGGTGCGATGCCTCCTTTCAACTACACTGGGCATCTACACACTCATACACTGTCTGAGTTAGGCCTGAGTGGCGGGGTGGCTATCACTATAGAGCTTGAGCCTGCTGCTATTAATCAACGTGGGAAGAAGCTCCCCATTCAGTTTGCTGAGTTAAACGGCACCTCCTTTTGTGACTTGCTGAATTTGATATGGCCCCAACCAATGCATCTTGAAATTTCCTGGAAACTTAATAAACTTACTGTCATAAAGGAGCACTAGGTCTCCTGTCTAAAAAGTCTTACTCTTAATGTGCCTGTCATGCCAAGCTTTTTCTCGTGCCTTCTGCACTTTCTGATGGAACCCTGCGATGAATCTATCTTCTTCTAAGGAAAGCAGCTGCGCTAGTCTTTCATTCATCATGTCTGTATCAGCCATCCCTGTGATTTGAGTAATTCTTAAACTGGAAATAATATATTCCATAGGAATAACAACCTCTTGTCCATACACCAAGCTGAAAGGTGTGTGCCCTGTAAGTTTCTTGCATGTAGTCCTATAAGCCCATAATACAGTGTTAACCCTGAGGTCCCAATCATTTCTTTGGCTGTTACAGACCTTAGTAAGGGCATTTTCTATAATCTTGTTAAAGGCCTCCATCGTACCATTAGCTTGTGGGTGGTAGGGCGTGCTCTTATGGTGTTGTATCTGGAATTCCTCTGTTAAGGCTTCAATGGTGCAATTCAAAAAATGTGTGCCTTGATCGCTCATCAAAATTATTGGACATCCAAATATACTGATGATGCTTTCAAAAATGAACTATGCAGCTGTAGCAGCATCACAATTCCTTACTGCTTTCACCTCTACCCATCTGGTGAGGTATTCTATTCCTATGATGATGTATCTCGTACCCATTTATTTTCTTGGTGGGTTGATAGGATCCACAAAATCTATAGCCCATTTGTCAAATGCGCGCAGTGTGATCTGTGGTCGTAGCAGCATATCATCTCTTTGCGAAGGTTTTCCTACCCTCTGGCAGATACCGCAGCATCTACAAAACTCCTTAAATCTTTGTGTAAAGTAGGCCACCATAATCTTGCAGCTAAGATTTTCTAAGCAGTCGGCTTTCCTGCGAAATGACCTCCTGCGGCACCTGAGTGTGCTTCTCTGATAATGGCCTCTTTCTCATGCGGCATAATACATTTGCGCAGGACTTCATCTGGACCTAACTTGTATAAGTGCCCTGCGATCAATGTGAAGTCTGCTGTTTTAATAACTAGCTGTTTCTTTTGATGCTTAGTAAACTCAACAAGTGCCCATCCTATGGTGAGAAAGTGAATGATATCAATGTAGTACTCATCTGCGATCTGAATAGCAAACAATTGCGCATCTGGCAAATTGTACTCTAGGTTACTTGGTTCTTCTCCTGAGTCTATCCGCGACAGATGATCAGGTCCGACATTTAATCTTCTTGGTTTTACAATGATTTCAAAATCATACTCCTGAAACAGGAGTAACCATCTACAGATTCTTCCCCCTAACACTGGCTTATTGACCAAGTACTTTAAAGTGGAATGGTCAATAAACATCTTGAATGAGGCACCCAACAGGTAGTGCCTAAACTTCTGTAGAGCATACACCATAGCTAAACCTTCTCTCTCTGTAGAGGTGTAGTTCTTTTCTGCGGTGGATAACTTTATGCTTGAGTATGCAATAGGATGATCGATACCCCCTTCTCCTGGCTAGGTTAAGACGATCCCCAGTGCGATGCCAGATGCATCCACATGCACATGAAATGGCTTGGTCCAGTCTGGAAATACTAAGATGGGTGTTGTAACCATCTTCTCTTTAAGAGTGTCTAGACTTTTCTGGAATTCCTCATTCCATAGGAATTTGGCGTCTTTCTTTAACAGTTTTTCCATCGGTGCTGTGATCTTTTCATAACCCTTGATGAACTTTCTATAGTACCCGGTATGACCAAGTACTGTCCTTAATTGCTTGACTAAGTTGGGTACTGGAAGATTTACAATGATGGCAATCTTTCCAGGATCTACCATCAAGCCTTGTCTGCAAACAATGTGACCCAACAAAGTACCAAATGGCGCACAAAATATACATTTTTTCAAGTTCAGAGAAATCTGGTACTGCCTACATTTCTCTAACATCAGTCTTAAATATCCTATGTGCTTGTCGATTAATCCAAATACAGTCTAGTCATCAAAATAAACCTCTAGGAATTTATGGATGTATTCTTTAAATACAGCAACTACTACTCTTGAAAAGATAGCTGGTGCATTTTTAAGACCAAAGGGCATTACCGTATACTGGAATGAGCCCCATTCTATCGCAAAAGTGGTCTTATATCGATCTTCTGGATGGATTCTGATCTGGTGATAGCTTAAAAAGCCATCAATGAAGGAGTAGACCTCCTGTCCTCCCACATTGTCTAACACTTCATCAGTAAACGGTGTCGGGAACGGGTCATGAAGTGATGCATCATTGAGTTTATGCAGATCAACACAAATTCTGATTTTTCTTTTGGTTTTATTTTCTTGCACGACCATTGGACTAACCCATTCGCTTTCTTCTACGGGCTCAATGATGCCTGCTGCTAGCATCTTATTGATCTCATCCTTAAATTTTTCTTTATACTGCAGATTTAATCTGTATGGACACTGTTTGATTGGCCTAGCATCCTCTTTCAATGGTATCCTCATTACTCCCAGATCTCCTATTATTCCCTTCATTTCTGTAAACTTAGTGGGGAATAAGTCCTGATAGTCGTGTAACAGATCTGCAATGTGTGCTACCGTTTCATCATCCCAATAGTCTCCAATAGAGGCAAGCTTTGTTCTGTGTCTCTGCCAATATTGATCTTTTTAATCTTGATGGGGTCTGTGATAGCTGGAATCTGTAGCTTTAGTCCATCAACATCGTGAGTCCCTTCTGACTCCAGAATGTTGATGCTGCGAGGATCCTCATCCTCATCCTTTGGTTCTGTTGCGAAGTTATAACACTCGAGCACATCTTCTAACTGGATGGCCCACTCGGGTTGAGTATGTACTAATAGGGTATAGTCCTCAAATACCTTAGTCTTTATGACGTCTAGAGCCTGATTGATACTTGGATACTCAGATTCAAAAGTGAAAGTGAGTTCAAAGCTGTCTATCATAAGTGGCCATGTAATGGTTCCTCTACGCAACTTGGTCTCAGTGTACCAGTTCTTTGGAATTTGGTCTAAAGTATGAATGAATAGGTGAACCCATTCATCCTTTGGAATGTCTGACCAATTCTGTTCACGCATTTCAATATGTGACCTAGGGTCACTTTCTCCTGTGTACCTCTGTTGTAGATACTCCTTGTTATTAGAAAACCTGATTGTCATCAATCTCTTGAAGTCATCCCATGATGTGATATGTTCTCTATGTGCTTGCCACCATCTTGCAGGTGTGGCTCTTACTGCAAGGTCAATGACTCAAATCCTTTGCTATTGATGGATTTCTTGTTCAAACTGCTTTAAAAAATCGTTGACGTTTGCTAAGCCATCAAATGATGGAGTATCCTTAATCTCTGCGCCAATCCATCACAGTGACTTAGTCATAAACGCACATCTGTGAGTTGAGACTTCATAAAGTCTGTTCTGCCAGTTCTCTAGGACAACATCCGAGTCTGATGCGCATGAGTTGTCGCATTTCCAACTAATGTTCCCTTCTACAGTTGGATTGATGTAGTCGCTCTGATTGGCCGTCATCTGATAGAGGCTCTCCATATTACATGCCTCATCCTCTGCTCGGATAGGTTCAATATATCTGGGACCCTGAAAAGGATCCAATGGTGCGATGACCCGAATCTGATTGTCCTTGAGGGTCATCTGCCTATTCTTTAAATCAATAACAACCATGTTACCAATTGCCCAATCAATACCTAGTAGTGCTGGGTATGGTCTACTATCTCCAATGATTTGTATAACTTCAAAGTCCGTGAAACTGTGAACTCCATCAATGTCAACTGGCACTTGCGGTAATCGATCCAGTGGTGATACCCATTGCTGATTGGCTAGTCTCAGATGGATAGGTGATCTGACTAACTTAGTGCTACCTATCTGTTCCCATGTCTGCTTAGTCAGAACATTTACCTCTGATCCTAAATCTAGGATTACCTCATCCATTTCAAATTCTCCAACTTGTGCTGTGAGTCAGATCTCTCTTCCTGTTCTTGTATATCCCATAATATTATGAACAGCACGCTGTGCACTGCTCATGGAAGAAGATGGCTGGCACTGATCTATGATGCGCTGAAGCTCTCCGATAGATTTCTCATTTCTCACGAGTTTTAAGCAACTCCGCAGGAAGGATTGTACACTTCCTGTTGACTCATCCTCGTCGCACCTTCCCGATGTGGTAGCCTGTGATATCTAAATAGGGATAACGCCACATGGTGTTTGCTGTGGTATGCCCCTAGACGGCTGTACCTGTGATCCTGATCGTGTAGGGTCATTAAAGAAATTTTTAGCTTCCTAAAATGTCTCTTTATTCTTCTGCAGGTCGAGTGGTGTTGATTTAGTAGTGGCTTTGCGCACCCACTCCGAACCTGTGTTCTTTTCAGTAGCCAACGATGTCCCACTGGTGGAAGCACCGCTGCGAGTCACAATGTTGACTCTTAGTTCTGGTTCCTTCTGCTCAGCAGCAATAAGCTGAATGTTCTGGTGTGCTGCTGGATTAGGTTCCCTGATCTTGGCTATCAAGGTAGGACATTCTTCTATAGCGTGATCATAAGATTTGCAATAGTTTCATGTGGTAGTAGGGCTCTGACAGTCCCTAGCATAATGTCCTACAACTCCACAGTTGTAATAGGTAATAGGTCCACATCCATGGCCAAAGCCTTCACCATGGCCAAAGCCTCCTCCATGGCCTCGTCCTCTGAATCCTCCTCCTCGGCCACCATGAGCCGGTTCCTGCTGGTGGACTTGGTGTCTCTGATTGGACTCTGTATAAGTCATGTTTTCTCTCGACCATGAGATCATAAGCTCTACAATTATGTTCATCATGTCGTACGGACTTATAGAAGTTACAGTATAAGTTCTTAGGTGTCTGTACATACTTCTGAAGTAAAGGGCATTGCTGAGGTGGGTGTCCTCTTGTTCTGCATAGTTCACACCACGGCCCTTGCATCTGTGCTAAGGGTTTAGGAGCACCACTTGCTAGATATTCAACAAATACTGGATAGTTATCTTTAGTATGGCCTTCTGCTTTACACTTTATACACCATATTTCTTGTGCAATCTCTTTTCCTTTCTTAATCTCATGCATCTGTAAGGTGAGATTAGCGAACTGGTTCTGCAGGTTTGTCATACCTGTACTGGTCTCAGCTAGAGGTGATGCCTCTAGTTTCATTGCCATCTCCAACATGTCATCCTGCATCTGGAGTTTCTGCTGCATCAGTGGCAGTCTGATGTGGGGGAGCAGTGCTGCAATAAACCATTCCTTGTGCTGCTCCGGTGCAAACTCAAAGAGAACTTGGTCTATAAGGGCTTTGAATTTCTGATCAAAGTCCCATACTGACTCTGTAGGTGAATGTTTAATGTCTTTGATCTCTGTAATACACTGTGACTCAGACTTAGGTTTCTTAAATTCTTTGATCATGGTGGTCTTGATCTGTAAGAGCGTTCTGGGTACCGCTGAGGTATACTTCATATACCATGTTAAGGCTCATTCCCTAAGTGTGGTGACCAATTGTACAATTTTAATATTATCGTCTTGGAGCCCTTTAATGGTCCACACGGCTTCACATAGAAACCAATACTGCTCTGGGTCTTCTGCCCCTGT
Organism: Pseudotsuga menziesii; assembly: GCA_001517045.1. Lineage (NCBI taxonomy): Eukaryota > Viridiplantae > Streptophyta > Pinopsida > Pinales > Pinaceae > Pseudotsuga > Pseudotsuga menziesii. Next base: position 499,484 of record LPNX010108963.1, read on the forward strand.
ACCCTTAAATGTAGGTAGCTTCATATCATCCCCCATTCTATTTATACGTGGTGGATGCTGATTTGTTGTGTTACTACCACTCGGTGGTGTAGATATAGGTGATGTAGCGGTAGTATGTACTGTATGTGAGCTACTAGACAGAGTTCCTACGAGATTATTCTGAGTCCCGATTGATTTCTGTGGGGTGTAAGGATGGTAAGGGATACCCCCTTCTGTTCTTTCTGTATTACTGTGACTCTGTTCTCTAGTATTGTCTGAAATGTTTTCAAAGACAGAAGATCTGAAATCTACTTTATATTTCTTTCCACTATGTGTACGTCCAAGTTCATCAAAGTCACTCTCAAACTCTTGTGACATTACACTTACTGAACTTATACATCTGAATATATATCGAGTACTCCTTTTTCATGTAATAGCATCTTAACGGACAACTTTAAAGAGTTCAGGTACTTACCACGATATCCTTTGAAGAAGTACCGCTCGGCTTCACTGAAGCTTTTTCTCTGTTCGATTGCAAACTCCGTGATGAATCCTTCTAGCACACTCACAAGCTAGAAGTCCACTGCTCGTGAAATGGGATTATCAATGCTCCTGACAGTATGAATTAGCTCCGGTGTCTAGACAATGTTCCTTTTCTTCTTGAATATATGCTGATTAGTCAACTTTGATAACCATTCATACAACTCATTTCCATAGGTCGCAAAAAATATCATATGTATATCAGTGAAGATATTTTTTTGTAACCAGTCCTCTGTACTCAACGTAGGACTCTTGTTTTCTGTCACAGCAAATTCTCTTTCTGTAGACTCAACCCACTGGTTGAGTTCTTCTTTAGTAGGATGCCAACAGAACATTAGCTGTTAGTTTGTTCAAAACCGGCAACAGAAATATTTGTTGGTTACTATGGGCAGACCCGGGTTTACTTATAATGTACCAACAACACCCCTAACTCACTGGCCCTTTCAGAAACAGGCTGTAGAGTGTCTTGAAGTCTCACCCGAAGTGATCTTAGATGGGTTGGCTAAAGGTTCAAGTATCCTTAACCAGGTTCTGTATCATCTTGGTGTCTCGTGGCTCTTCTTAACCAGCGAGATCTTCCTGCAAGTTGCAGTTCTCCCTTCCTCGCAGACTCTGACAGGGGGAGGACTCCTATCACATCGCAGTGACTAGGATGATGCACAAACTCTCCTCTCTTCGGTTCTCACTATCTGCGATATCTCGCACCGTAGCTCCTCTGTCGGTGCGATATTATCACCTTCTGTCAATGCGATATCTCCTATAGTATGGCCCAAAGCGACTCTCAAGGTCCAAAGGGTTTCTCACTGGGAGGAATAACTCGGCTAACCTCCAACAGGGTGTTAAACAACCTTACATGAAATTCACGGTTCAACACACTCACATCGCTATACTTAACTTATTGAATAAGTATACTAGAAGCACTTAACAGAGTGACTATTACTGTGTGAAACTCATAGGCAGACACTTGTTACATTTAAACTCACCTTTATCTTTCTATAATGCTGTAACTGAATGAGAACATACAGACATTTACTAACTGATATACGGCATTCATGTAACAAATAACATATAACAACTAAGTAAAGCACAATCACATGAAATAATCATATAACACACTGATTTTACGTGGTTCACTTCCAGGGTAGAAGCTACATCCATGGGAACTGGTTTATATATTGTAACTTGGGAGAGTAAACACAGTTCCACTGCAACCTCATATGCAGCTGAGATCTTCTGGGTAACTCCGTGCACATCGCCTAGGAGCCCTTCTCTCTTAGATCTCTTCTCTTCTTATATTGCTTCTCTTACAATATACTCTTTCTCTCTCTCTCTCTCTCTCTAAATCCCTGTGGATTGTTACATACATACTCTAGGAGTCGGCTACTGGTTACAGTAAGATATTACAGACTGAATAACAGAACCAGAGCTTAGCTCTTTTATAATACAAAAATCTATAAGCTAACAGATCATCGACTATCTGAATAGCTAATGAGCTAACTGACTAACTAGCTAACCTTTTACAATAAAAAATACATCCCTTTATAGGCAGCCCAAAGGTCTTGCCATTACAACACTGTGGGCCTCTCCCAACAGTAACCTAAAAACCCTAACTGTGACAGTTGGTCTATCTGTACTCGAGCTACTACTTTCTGTCACACCACAACTTCCTGTAGTCTTCCACGCTTCCCAGCGCTGACCGTGGGTACTGGCGCCGCTTCCTCTTCTGTCCTTTGCCTTCAATACCTCGACCTCATTGCTCCTTTTCCTTTATGAGGGTAGCTGAGCCCTCCTGTCTTTGCCGCTGCCTTCAGTGCAGTGGTTGAGATTTCTTCTCTCGGCCGCTCAGGTACTGTTACCTTTGACTTACTCGTTCCAAAACATCAGCTTTTCCTGTAGCTACGGGACCCTACTCCAACAAGTAGCTGATAAAACAGGGGGTCGTAGCATGCTTCCGTTAGTTTCTTGTAAATAGGGTGTAATACCATCCTTTTCTGTAGTAGTAGTAAAATCTATTTGTAAATAACAATTTTGCAGTAATAGGACGTATTGGTGGTTTACCCTATTGGGCTTCCACGTGAAAATTGTGTTTTGTGTATTCTTGTTGTTATTTGTATTTAATGATAGACTTAAAAATTGGTTAAATTAGTAAAAATATAACAATACTGATTCACCCCCCACTCAATATTGACCAATAAACCAACAAATCATGGAGGATGGGTTGGCAACAAAAGATAACAGTTTCCTAGTTGACTAGCTTTACCTTATCCATTGAAAAGCTGTAATAAAGCGGGATAAAGACATAATCTGCAGGAAGGCCTAATTACTAAATATAGCATTCAATAAAGTAGGCAGGCTCTAACCAGAATAAGAATAAAGGCTCTCCTGGGGTATATATGGAAAGTGTTAACCGAGTGGTGCAAGTGGATGACAACTATCTATGCTAGCAGGTAGGAAATTAATCAATAGTGATTAAATATTGTTATCCTATGTATGGAGTGGGTTTATAATATCTCAACAGCCCCTTTAAGTATGAATTTATGATGTATTTATATGAAATAATCAGAAATATAGATGCATGTAAGTGCATATAGATGTATATAGGGCCCAACAATAAGGCTATGGTCACCCTTTACAGTTATTATGTCTAGAAAAGTGAGGAAAGAGAGAAAACCACATGTGAAAAATCCTCCCTCAAGAAAGGAAAAGGCACAAAATTTGAAAAAAATGTCTTCAATATGTATTTATATTCACTTGAATGAGATAAATGAAACGTTTTTGGTGAAATACTTTGATGAAGAAATTGTGAACTCCATGATCATGCGCTAGAGTGTAGAATCTGGAAGAAAGAAGAGGAGAGACTCATTGTAGATCATAATATGACGAATTAGGAGAATTATCTGAATAATTATTTCTACTAACATGTTCTTATTTGCAAATACAATCTGAAAATGAAAAGTGATATATGCATAGTCCTTCCCAAAGAGTACAAAAATTAATACGATCAGTTACATAACCAGTTCCTTACATAAATGTAAAATGGTGATGTGGATCACATATCTTTCTTCCAATCTGATTTATATCCTCCCCAAATATTAAATGAGTCTAAAAATACTCTTATATATCATAAATATTGTAATATGGAACAACAAATACCAAAGGTTCAATGTATCCATGAGGATATAGGGATAGAGTAGGAAGAGTTTGAGCAACTGGGGAAAACTAATGAATGTAAAAATCTGAATGATGAATGGAATTGAGATATGAATCATAAAAGTTTATAAAATACCCAAAAATGTGTAATATAAGTTCAATGAGAACTAAGGACATGGATAACCAACCAGTGAAAAATAGACAAGACTTGAAACCATTAGATATAAGTAACACTACATAGTAAACTAATGAGGAATCAACTAGCGAACTTGGGGTTTGTATAGTCTTAGTAGTATTCAAAGGTATGGTATATGGTATGGATGATGTAATAAAATTCATTTAATCCTGAAAACATGTTTCTAAAACAAAATTATAACCATTTTAATGGTGTAAAGAAGAGCTTCTTAAAGACAAGTCAGGATCTAGTGAAAAATCACAAGTATTGGGAGATGAATCTAGTAGACTGATAGGTGAATTATTCAAGAAAGAAATTGATATTTATGATATAGATATATCTGAAAATGAATCTATGTTAGAGATATGAGAAAATAATTTAACTCTTGCACTCAAGGCATAGTTTATATCACCTTGGAATTGAGCACTATGAAAGTGTTTTGAGGATTCAACAGGCTTCTCTAGCTCATCTAGAACTTCAATGTTATGCTTCTCAAGTAACTAAGACATAATATATAGATTTTTCTTGAAACATTTATTCTTAGAATGAAATAGATTGATGCAATAAGAACACTTGGATGTGATCCCTTTCTTCTTGACTTTCTTCATTGAACCTTCATTAGTAGGCTTCAAACTTTCATCTTCATTATCTAACTTTGGATTCTTCTCTTTCACAATTTTATTCTCTTTTGATCTTGCATTCTTGCTTCCTTGAACTATGACAGAATGATTCTTTCCCTTAGAGAATATAAGAGCATACATATCGATCAATTTATCTTGCTCCTTTTTCAGTGAATCAAAGAATGTACTCAAAGAAGGAATTTTCCAATTCGAAATAGCAAGCCTAGTAGCATGAAAAGTTGACACAAAAACTGAGTATTGAGGACCCAATTTTGAAAGAATGGAAAGAATAATTTGATATTCCTTCTTGTCATTCCCACATTTCTTGAGAAATATAACAAGTGACTTGAATTTCGTGTGTTAGAATAATCAACCCATAGTTAGCTACCTTAGACATTAATTTAATTATTTTTGTCTTATTTGCCTAGTTCATGTGTCCCACCTTATGCAAGTTGTCAATTACCTATCCATAGTGGTCCAAATTGCCTAATTTGACCCATGTAGTGCTTGAGAAACCTCAAGGAATCAATTCTGCTTTATTCTTGGTCTCCTAGGCACCCTTCTGCTTTTTCTGCTTTATTGCCTGCTTTTTCAGTGCTTTAAGGCAATAGGGAAAGTTTGACTAGGTGAGGTGAACTAGTTTTTTGTCCTCTTAATCCTCCACTCTTTTCTCCTTGTAAAAGCATGTATGAGTTGTCATTCCATCACTCTTTAGCTTTCCTAAGTGCTTTTTCCAATTCGTGAGCTCCATGACCGATTTGGGATCAGCTTTTTGCACCTATGGGGGATTTGCTTAATTTTAGTAAGCCTGCTTTATGCTAGATTCGAATTGCTCCTCATGCATTCGAATCCATTATGTAATTATTTAATGAAGCAACCTATTATGTTATATGGTTGGCTATTTTACACTTATTCAATATAGTTTAGTGTTCAGCTCATTATTCAGTCTCTTTTGTGAGTGATTTTGCATGTTCAATTGATAATTGTTGTGAGTAAAATTAATCTATCACTGGGTTCAATTTCCACATGGTATCAGAGCCATTGTAGATCGATTTATCTCCTTAAAAATTGTTTTGTAGGTTCTACATCAGTGACTGGGAGCCTTCTACTGATAGCCAGGACAAATTTCTAAGCTATGGATCAATCTCAGAAGATCATCTTGACTCCCTTCAATTTATTTGAATGGAAAGCAGAGATGGAGATACTGTTGAGAGCGAAAGGCCTCTACAGGGTGACTATGGCAATAGAAGCAGAGCCCAATGCAGCTCCAGAGAATATTAAATGGCACAACAGGAGGAATGAGGCCAATGGTCTCCTGTGTCTGAGTATTTCTAGAGACCTCCTTTTCCATATTGATGGATTGACATCACCGAATGAAGTATGGGAGAATCTTACTGATATTTTTGGAAAGATAGATGAGATGAGGGGACATCAAATCGAAAATGAGCTGATTTCCCTGAGTCCCAATAGCTTTGAATCACTGCAACTCTATTTCTCCAAGTTCAAAGCACTTGTTTTGCAGCTAAAACAATGTGGGATCAAAAAGAAGGATGATCAGATGGTCTTGGCCATTCTCTCGAAGCTTGGCCCTAACTATTCAGTGTTTGTTTCGACCTTCTATGCCACAGAGTTGACAGCTCGAACCTAGAAGATGCCTAGCCTTGCAGATTTCATGGAATCTCTCACACAAGAACAAGACAAGCTGGTGATGATGGGCACCATCAAACCATAAAAAGAGAAAGCTCTGGTTGCTGGAGATTTGAGGGTGGATTCAAAAAGAAAAAATAAAGCTAAAAAGCCACCTGAGAAAAAGAGAGACAAGAACAAGTCTCCAGAGGAGCCACAAGGTTCCAAGAAGAATAACCAGAAGAAGAAAAACAAAGGAGAAATGAGCAAGTGCGCATACTGCAATAAGGGCAATCACACTGAAAGCTCTTTTATGAATAAGAAAATAGACATGCTGACCCAACTCCTGGAGAAGAATGGCATCTCCCTTCCAGACAGCTCAAAGAAGAGAGAAGGAGGATCAAGTTCAGATGACAAAGAGAGAGTTCATGCATTGGTTGCTGGCCCATCAAGCTCACCCAGTTTTATCATTGATTCTGGAGCTTCAAGACACATGGTTTCGACCAAGGAGGCATTCTCCTCACTTGACATGTCGAAGGGACCACCTATAGTACTTGGAGATGACTCTCTCACTGAAAGTTTGGGCAAAGGGAGGATTGATCTTGATCATGGTCAGTTCAGCAATGTGTTTTATGTGCCTGGTCTTGCCTCCAACCTCTTATCAGTGTACCAGATGACTCACGCTGGGTCTCCAAAGAAGGTCATATTACCCCCTGATGAATTTGAGATCACAGAGATCTCAAGTGGTAAAGTCATTGCAAAAGGAGTTGCGAATCATGCTCAGAAGGTATACATGTTCTCACACTTCCTACCCTACTCAAACCCCTCTGCTCTTCTGATTCATGCTAATGAAGCAAGCAAGCTTTGGCATGAAATATTTGGCCACCTAAATTACAAGTATCTTTCTGATCTTAGTGAAAAAGAGATGTTCATAGGGTTTCCCAAGATGAAATTTTCCAAAGGAGTTTTCCAAGGTTGTATCCTAGGAAAACACCCAGAGCATAAATTTGAGAGAGCTAGTCAAGAGAGAACCTCTGCACCCCTCGAGCTGATCCACAGTGATGTTGCTGTCCCATTCCCTCATATGTCCATGATTCGGGCCAAATATGCATTGACTTTCATAGATGACTTTTCCAAGTATTGCCGGGTTTACTTCCTGAAACACAAGTCTGAAGTTTTTGGCCTCTTCAAAGTCTTTAAGGCTTTGGTTGAAAACCAGTCTGGGAGGAAACTCAAGGTCCTTAGATCTGACAATGGTGGTGAGTATGTCAAGTCTGAGTTTATTAATTATTATGCAAATGCATCATTCTATCCCTTACACACCACAACAAAATGGTGTTGCTGAGAGGAAGAACAGATCACTGAAGGAGATGGCAACATGCATGATGGAGGCCAAAACTTTGCCACCAAAGTACTGGGCTGAAGCTATCAACTGTGCAGCCTATATCCAAAATAGGGTGCCTCATAAACAACTTTATGGTATGACTCATTTAGAAGCATGGAGTGGGCACAAGCCAGATGTGACCCATTTCAGGATTTTTGGCTCAAGGGCTTGGGCTAGAATTCCAACAGAAAAGAGAAAGGATTTGCAGCCCCAAAGCCAAGAGTGTCTATTTTTTGGATACTCTAAAGATTCAAAAGGGTAAAAACTGATAAATTTGAGCACATACAAATCCTTCATCGAAAGGTGTGTTCAGTTTCAAGAAGAACCCCTTGCAGCAGTGGAAGTTGGAGAAACCTCTTCACCACCTGAACCTCTGAAAGTAAGTGAAGAGTTTGTTGAACATACTGTTTATGATATGTATGATAGTGATGAGTTTATTTCATACCCTAACAGCCCTACAAGGCCAAAATGGGCAGCCAAGACACTACATGCAGCAAGAGAGCTAGCTGGGGATCCCAATGACCTAAGGAGGACTAGATCTCAATTTGAGAGTGGCTTGTGCATGAAGGATCATATGTGTGCTGAGAAATGCTATTTGTTGGTGGAATCAGACCCTCAAACATATGAAGAATTAGCAGGAGATCCAATATGGCAAGCAGCCATGAAGGAAGAGTTCAACTCACTCTAGAAGAGCAACACATAGGAGCTAGTGGATCTTCCCCCAGGGAGGAAATTAGTTCAGTGTAAGTGGGTCTACAAGACCAAATTTGCTGTTGATGGTTCACCACTGAAGTACAAGGCCAGATTGGTAGCCAAGGGCTACTCATAGGTTCATGGGATAGATTACAATGAGACCTTTTCCCCAGTGGCAAAGATGGATTCCATCAGGCTAGCCCTAGCCATTGCAGCCTCAAAGCAATGGGAGGTACATCACATGGATGTAAAATGTGCCTTCCTGGATGGAGATCTCACTGAAGAGATATATATACAGCAGCCTCAAGGTTTTTATACTAGCCCTTCTCTTGTGTGCAGGTTGAGAAAGTCATTGTATGGGCTAAAGCAAGCCCCCAGGGCTTGGTATGCCAAGATCGATAGCTTCTTATTATCATTGAATTTTGTTCGGTGTAAATTAGATCCAAATGTCTATTTGAAGTTAATTAATGGTTCATTAATGATCATTGTGTTATATTTTGATGACCTCCTCATTACAGGAAGCTCAAAGGATGAGATTGCTTCCTTAAAGGGTGGAATGAACCAAGCCTTCTCCATGACAGATTTGGGGCTCTTAAGCCAATTTTTGGGGCTTGAGATTGCACAAACCAAAGATGGAATCAAGGTGCACCAGTATGAATATGCCTTGGACTTTCTGAACAAATTCAAAATGAAGGACTGCAAACCAAGCAAGACTCCTTTCCTTTCAGGAGTGAAGCTGGAAGAAGCTGATTCTTCACCTATGGTAAACAATACACTGTATAGGAAATTGATTGGATGTTTGTTGTATCTTACACATACTAGACCTGATATTTCTTATGTAGTAAGTGTGGATTCTAGATACATGGATCAGCCTAATGAGATCCATTGGAAAGCAGCCAAAAGGATCCTTAACTTTGTTCAAGGAACAAGGACACATGGGATCTTCTATAAAGCAAAATCTGATCTTGATTTGATTGGATTTACTGACAGTGATTGGGAAGGTGATAGCACATATAGAAAGACCACATCAAGATATGTGTTCATGCTTGTAGAAGGGCTAATCAGCTGGTCAAGCAAGAAACAGAGTGCCATTGCACTCTTATCTACAGAAGCAGAGTACAGAGGAGTTGTTAATGCAACAACTCAATGTTTATGGTTGCAGGGTTTACTTGGAGAGTGTGGCTTCGAATCAGAGTACTCAACTACCATCTACTGTGATAACTAGAGTACCATTCGAATCTACAAAGATCTAGTTCAGAAGCAGAGAACCAAACACATTGAGATCCATATGCACTACATCAGAGAGCTTGTGCATGATGGCACCATTCACCTACTCTTCTGTTCATCTTCAGAACAAGTAGCTGATATATTCACCAAAGCATTTTGTGAGAAGACCTTCAGCAATATCAAACCATTGCTGGGGATTGCTGATCATGCTGTGAAGCATGAGTGAAGACAAGATTTCCAAATTTTGTTTTACAGTCCATGTTTAAGGGAGGATTTTCCCATGTGGTTTTTGCCTCTTTCCTTGGTTGTATGGACATGCAGTATGTAAAGGGTGACTAAACCTTGTTTCTAGGCCCTATATTTTTCTGATATATTACTCATAAGTCAGGCTTAAGGGGGGGTGTTAGAATAATCAACCCATAGTTAGCTACCTTAGACATTAATTTAATTATTTTTGTCTTATTTGCCTAGTTCATGTGTCCCACCTTATGCAAGTTGTCAATTACCTATCCATAGTGGTCCAACTTGCCTAATTTGACCCATGTAGCACTTGGGAAACCTCAAGGAATCAATTATGCTTTATTCCTGGTCTCCTAGGTGCCCTTCTGCTTTTTCTGCTTTATTTCCTGCTTTTTCAGTGCTTTAAGGCAATAGGGAAAGTTTGACTAGGTGAGGTGAACTAGTTTTTTGTCCTCTTCATCCTCCACTCTTTTCTCCTTGTAAAAGCATGTATGAGTTTTCATTCCATCACTCTTTATCTTTCCTAAGCACTTTTTCCAATTCGTGAGCTCCATGAATGATTTGGAATCAGCTTTTGACACCTATGGGGGATTTGCTTAATTTTAGTAATCCTGCTTTATGCTAGATTCGAATTGCTCCTCATGCATTCGAATCATTTATGTAATTATTTAATGAATCAACCTATTATGTTACAGGGTTGGCTATTGTACACTTATTCAATACAGTTTAGTGTTCAGCTCATTATTCAGTCTCTTTTGTGAGTGATTTTGCATGTTCAATTGATAATTGTTGTGAGTAAAATTAATCTATCACTGGGTTCAATTTACACATCGTGAATAATCCTTCAATGGAATAGAAACTACTTGGAATGAGTTATAATAACTAATTCCCCAACTAATGCATTCTTATCTAATATTTTACCGCAAAGAGAGACTCAAATTTGGTCCATACTTGGTTTGGAGTGGTCAAAACATCTATATAAAAGAGTAGATCTGGATAAATAGACAGGAAAAGAAATCCATAGGCTTCATCCAAAATATTATTCCACTTATCTTTCTCAATAGTAGCATTAGAATCATTCTCCAAATCTAGAGTAACTTTGTATAGTCCCTTATTGCGCAATAGAATGCCAATTTTGGATTTCCATTCATGATAGTTGAAGGGGGTCAGGATCATAGCCGAAGAGGAATCCATGCTAATAATTTTATGTGCTCAAGATGATATTATCTGCAACCTACACAAATAAAAACTAGGAGAAAATCTTGCCACCTTAATTCAAACTCTTCTTCAAAGAGGAATAGGAGACTTGATGCACTCTGAGGTAGAGAACTGATAGCTCCTCATATCTCTAGAACTCAAGAAACCTTGCGCTTTGATAAACTTGACAACCTATGTATTTCATACCATGTAGAAATAACATCTCTAATTATATGAAGAAATAGAGCCTTGATCCTAATAATAAAACACAAGATGTAGATATAGCTACAAGATAATTCTCACAAGCATTCACATGAAAAATAAAGAGATAAAATACAAGAGGAGTGATCCAATACATTTATAAGTATTATTGATCAAATGACTTGATGATTATTACAATATTAATACTTTCTTATAAAGGAAAATTGAGTTGCTAAAAGACAACTCATGCTAGCTCATAAATCAAGCTTACTAAATATGATAAACCCCCATAGGCGGATAAAGAACTTTCAAAATATATCAAGGACCTAACGAATTAGATAAAACATTAGTGAATTTTCATGAATGATGGAAAAACATGTTAATCCTGGAATCTGGAGAGAAAATCATGGAGGATGGGTTGACAACAAAATATAGCAGTTTCCTAGTTGACTAGCTTTAACGTATCCACTGAAAAGATGGAATAAAGTAGGATAAATACATAATCTACAGGAAGGTGTAGTTACTAAATATGGTAGTCAATAAAGTAGGTAGGATCTAACTAGAATCAGGATAAAGGTGCTCATGGGGTATATATGGAAAGCGTTTACCAAGTGGTGCAAGTGGATGCCAACTATCTAGGCTAGTAGGTAGGAAATTAATCAATAATGATTAAATATTGTTATCTTAAGTATGGAGTGGGTTTATAATATCCCAACACATGGATTTTGTAGAATAATCCTTCTCGTCCATAACTCTATACAATGTTCCATCCATCCTCATGGGTGATGACTTATAGATCCCAATCAAAGGGATTGGTAGGATCAATCTTGACAATGGGTACTTCAACAATGTGTTGTTTGTGCCTTATCTTACAGCAAACCTACTCTATGTATATCAAATTACACACATAGGTTTGACCAAGAGAGTGAAATTCACTCAAGATTATGTGTAAATTTCAGAAATTTCTACATGCAAATTGGTTGCAATGGGTATTGCAGATCATGAGTCAAGAATGTACAAGTTTTCACACTTTCTTCCTTACTCCGCTCTGGTCACATGCCAATGAGATAAAAAAGATATGGAATGAGAGTTTTTGACACCTCAAATACATATATATTCAATATTTTAGCAAAGAAAATATGGTTGAAGGACTTCCAAGCATCAAATTTTCCAAAGGCACATGCAAGGGATGCATTGTTGGGAAACATCTAGAGCGCAAGTATGACAAGGGGAAGGAAAGAAGGGTTGTTCAAGTGTTTGAATTGATCCATTCAGATATGATAGGACCACTTCCCACACCATCCTATGGAAAATATAGGTATTTCTTAACTTTCATAGATTATTTTTCAAGATATCGTTGGGTGTGTTTCCTCAATATGAAATCTGAAATGTATGACATATTCAAAAATTTCAAATCTTATGTTGAGAACTTCAGTGGGGAGAATATAAAGGTATTAAGGAATTATAATGGAAAGGAATATGTCAATAATGACCTACATTATATATGTGAATATAATTTCATTTAAATTCAACATTCAGTGTCTTACACACGATAGCAAAATGGTGTGGCAGAGCACAAGTATAGAGCATTGAAGGAGATGGAAAAATGCATGTTGGAGGATAAGTATTTGTCTCCTACGATATGGGATGAGGCCATAAATTATGATGCATATTTTCAGAACAGAGTTCCACATGAAGCATTGTAATTCAAAACTCCATTTGAGGCTTGGAGAGGTGACAAGCCAAATGTGTCTCATTTCAGGGTTTTGGGCTCAAAGGCATGGGATATAATTCCTCCAGAGAAAAGAAAATCCTTGCAAACTAAAATAAGGGGGTCCATAATGGTTTTATATGATGAATATGCAAATGTATAAAATCTATTTTATCCCTCATATTAGAAAACATCCATTGAGAGAAGTGTACAGTTCGAAGAAGAGCCTATGCAAGAGGTTGAACTAGTAGAGGGGGATTGCTCACACCCTACACTCAATGATGATGTAAGTGATGTTTATATTTATGATTTTTATTATTATTATATGGAAGATGAATATTATGACATGTATGAATATCATTACTCTCACACAAGGCCAAAATGTGTTGAGAAAACCATATAAGTAGCTAGTGATCTTGCAGGAGATCCACCAGACACTAGGAAGACTAAATCTCATTTTCACAATGCTTTCTCCACTTGTGATTAGAATATTCCAAATAGGTGTTTTATTATAGTTAGATATGATCCATAGTCATATGAATAATAATCACATGAATCAATATGTAAAACAACCATGCAAGAAAAGTTCAAGTCTTTGCAAGACAATGAAACTTGGGAGTTGGTTCCTCTACCTTCCAAGAGGAAACTAGTGCAATGTAAGTGGGTTTATAGGAAAAATATGGATGTTGAATTTTTATATGTGAATTATAAGGCCATATTGGTTTCCAAAGTATTCTCTCAAGTCCATGGAGTGGACTATATAGATACATTTGCACCGATGGAAAAGATGGACTCAATTAGGCTAGTTTTGGCCATGGTTGCATCTAAGAGATGGGAGGTGCACCATATGGATGTGAAGAGTGATTTTATTCATTGTGAAATTCATGAGAATATTTATATGGAGCATCCTAAAGGTTTAATTCATGATCCTTCACTTATTTTTAGGTTGAAGAAGTCTCTCTATGGTCTCAAGCAAGCTCCCAGAGCTTGGTATTCCAAGATGGACAACTTTATTCTCCCACAAGGATTTGAAAGATGGAAAAATGATCCTAATGTGTATTTAAATAATTTACATGACTCTAATTAGAACATAGTATTGTATTTTGATGATATTTTGATCATTAGAAGTTGCATTGTTGATATAGGTTCAATTAAGTCTTCATAGCACAATGCATTTTCTATGACTAACCTAGGAGTGTTAAAACAATTTATTGGCTTGGAGATTGAGAAATTTGATGAATCTACCAAGGTAATACAATCATAGTATGCTTCAGACCTGTTATTAAAGGTCAAAATGGATGAATTTAAAGCTGCTAAGTGTCCCTTCCTTTTAGGAGTAAAACTAGGTGACTTTGGTTCATATCCATTGGTGGACAACTCATTGTATAGATAACTAGTTGGGATATTGAAATGTATGAATATCATGACTCTACTAGAAGGCAAAAATGTGCTGAGAAAACCATATAAGCAGATGGTGATCATGCAGGAGATCCACTAAACACTAGGAAGACTAGATCTCAGTTTCACAATTCTTTCTCCACTTGTGATTTGAATATTCCTGAGAGGTGTTTTATGATGGTTGGATATGATCCACAATCATATTAAGAAGCATCACATGACCCAATATGGAAAACATCCATGCAAGAAGAGTTCAAGTCTTTGCAAGACAATGAAACTTGGGAGTTGGTTCCTCTACCTTCCAAGAGGAAACTAGTGCAATGCAAGTGGGTTTATAGGACCAAGACGGGTGTTGATGGTTCACATGTGAATTATAAGCCAATATTGGTTGCAAAAGTATTCTCTCAATTCCATGGAGTGGACTATAAGGAGACATTTGCACCGGTGGCAAAGATGGACTCAATCAAGCTAGTTTTTTCCATTGTTGCATCTAAGTGATGGGAGGTGCACCATATGGATGTCAAGAGTGATTTTTTTCATGGTAAAATTCATGAGGATATTTATATGTAGAAAAATAAATGTTTCATTCCTGATATTTCACTTGTTTTCAGGTTGAAGAAGTCTCTCTATGGCCTCAAACAAGCTCCCATATCTTGGTATGCTAAGATCGACAACTTTCTTCTCTCAAAAGTATTTGAAAAATGAAAATATGATCCTAATGTGTACTTGTAAAATTTAGATGGATTTATTTAGAACATAGTATTATATTTTGATGATATTTTGATCAGTGGAAGTTGCAATGTTGATATAAATTCAATTAAGTCTTCATTGCAGAATGCATTTTCTATGACTAACCTAGAATTGTTGAAAAAATCTCTTGGGTTGAAGATTGAGCAATCTAATGCAAGTAACAAGGTAACCCAATAAAAGTATGCTTAAACCTATTATTAAATTTCAAAATGGATGAATTTAAAGCTGATAAGTGTCTTTTTGTTTTAGGAGTAAAACTAGGTGATTTTGGTTCATCTCCATTGGTGTACAACTCGTTGTATAGATAACTAGTTGGGATCTTGTTGTATCTCACACGCTTTCAAACTCATTTGGATTATGCAATAGGTGTTGTTGCAAGGTATATGAAGGAGACTCATGAGATACATTGGAAGGCTTCTAAAAGTATCTTTCATTATGTGCAAGGAACCAAACATTTGGGGATACACTATGCAATTATTTCTCCACTAGAACTAGTTGGATTTACTGATTTTGATTGGGATGGAAATTATATTGACGGAAAGTCCACTTCATATTATGTATTCATGATTTCACATGGTCATATTTTCTAGTAAAGTAAAACACACTCTTTCCTTATCATCATTTGAGGCCGAGCGCAGAGGAGCATTGAATGAAACTACACAATGTGTGTGGTTGCAAGACATTCTTGAAGAACTTGGTTTTGCATTTGATTCACCCACTATCATTTGGTGTGACAATCAAAGTGAAATCAATATATCCACAGATCCATTAAATAGAAATAGGACCAAGCACATTGAGATCCAAATGCTTTACATCAATATCTTGGTGCATGACCAGGTGATATCATTGTAGTATTGCCCATATACACAGAAAACTACTGGCATATTCACTAAGAGCTTCACAGAGAAGAAATTCACCTATCTTAGATCACTCCTTGGGATGGGTGACACATGGTGATGACTGATATTCACTTTCAAATTTTGGCTCCATGGCCATTTTAGAGGGGATGTTTTATTCACATGTGGTGGTCCTTCTTACCTTTGTTATATGGACTAATAAATTTTCATAAGAGGTGACTTAAGCCTTAGTTTCCAAGGTCTCAACGTTTGATTTGGTTACTCTAAGTCAGGCTTCAGGGGGGGTGTTAGAACATCATACCACATAGTACCATTTTCATCATAACACTTAGGACCATAGTCTAATTCGTTTTCACTTATGTTGCATAGTCCAAACTTGGTTTGTGGTGTCTTCCTAAGGTTGTTGGGGTTTTTGGACCATTAAGTGCATCTAGGGACCTCAGTTTGTTCAACTAGGAGATAAGGCACCCTCATTAATGACTTTTTGTTCCCTTGGGTATCTCTTACTCTTTAAATCATGAATATTGTTACACTTGGAAATCTCACATCGCTTAGCATCCTCCATGAGAATTTCACTTTTCCCTTTAACCTCCCAGAAAGCCTGGAATGTGTCACCTTGGTCACTTTTTTCCTTGACCTAGAAGGGACGGTGCCTTTTGGTGTTTTGCATAGAGTGTCGCCGACGCTTGGCCTAGTTGAGAAAAATGCGTCGTTTTTCCTCTCCTTTGAAAAAAACCCTAGGTCGGCGCTCCTGGCATTTTTGCTAAAAGCACCGGTGGTCAATTAAAAGGAAAAAATAAATGTTTCTAGAAGCTTTCGTATGGGAGCCTTTGTGAAATTAGTTCCTATATGCTTGGGAGAGGTGGCATTCACCTCCCTCACCTAAATGGATCTCATTATATCCTTTTTCCAATTCATCTTTTGAGTTCTAGGCCTATAAGTGGAGCCTTCATGAAGAGAGTGGAGGAGGCTAGAAAAAGCATCCTTATGTGGCTAGTTTGAAGTCTGAATCAGAGGAAAAGTAGAGGTAGCTTGTGTTTGGAGAGGTCTTTATAGTAATAGGATATTGCAGACATTCTTGATTGAGACATAAGCCATCGACATCAAGGATTTTGGTTGTACTTATTTCTCATCCATATATTAATACAAATACATCTCCCTTTCTTGTATTTTATTGTAGTGTTTGTAATTAAATATTATTGGATTACTTGATCACTAATATGGATTTTCAGTTATCATGATGCTCTTATCCATTTTTTGTCTTGTGATCTCTTTTGTAGATATTGAACTGTTTCAAGGACTATCTGCAGAGAAGACAAGCGGATCTGAGGTTGAGGTATAATGTGTCTTTTGTTAATTGATTTAATTATTCAAGGAAAGGATATGTTGCTGTCTTTTTTTTTTGTAGTTGTGTCTTACATTACAGAGGAACAAGCAGTGTCTGCAATGGTTGAGAATTCCTGATAACAAAATTGGTGATTCCATTGGGGATCTAGCTTAATCCAGTTAGATATGGGGAAGATCTAGTCAGATCTGGTGCAGATCTAGTCAGATCTACAAACTTCAGTAACCATTCCGTATATGGAGGTTATTTCTCTCTCCTTTCAATTGTTTTAGTTAACAAGGTGAGTTATCCATCTTATGTTTTTTATATTTTGCCTTTGTTTCGAGTAAGTTTTTGCACTTTTTTAGTCAGCTCAGTCTTTCTGGTTTCTCCTGCAGGTTTCTAGTCTTTTCAGCCCACTGCTCCATGACACTTTTTCCTTTGGCTGATAGAGCGTCGGTCCATTTTAGGACACCTTTTCTCTCCTTGACCGAAGTGCCGACATCACCTTCTCCTTTAATTGATAGAGCGTCGACGACGCCTTTGTGTAGAAATCTAGGAGCGACGTAGCAGCCTGGGATGCTCTAGTGCAGTGCCCTTCGACGTGCCGAGGTGAATATTGGATTATAGTTACGATTTAAGTTATTTTTTTCTTTTTCAAGCTTATATTAGAACTGAAAAAGTACTAAGCATCATTTACACTTTTTACCTTCTCATTAAAATTCCAGTAGAAAGGTGTCGAGTATACTTTTTCACTTTTTTAGACTCGTAAAAGGTGGATTATGAAAAAGGAACCTAGTTTGGGAGTTATATTTAAGCTCTTTTCAGTCTCCTAAAAACACAAAAATATTTCCAAGCAAACTTGTTGCATTCACGCTTGTAAAAGAATTAGAACGGTCGACTACTCGGGGTAGTTTATCTCTTTTTCAGGCCGACTGACCTAGTTTATGAAAAAGGACCTTTTGGAGTCTTCTTAGTCATTTCAGACTCTCTAAACATGAAACTGAAAATGAGTTTGCTTTCATCGGACCCACAAAATTACACGATGAAAGACCCTATTTGGGAACGAACCCCTCCTTTCTCAGGTTCATGAAAAATATGAGAATCGACTCATCACTTGATGAGCTTCAATGAGTCTTTGTTACCCTCTCTGGACTCATAAAAATGAAAAGAGACACTCACCTTTCGAGGTGGGGAAGTTAAAGGAAATGGGAATGGTTTTCATTTGTTTATATCGAAGTACTCTATAGTCCACCTTTGAATTGGCACCTGTCTACATTTGGATATCTGAACAGTTGGGTTTTCATCTTGTCTCCAAGTCGATCCACTTTTGTGAGTCACTTGACTCCTTTGAGTCAATTCACATAATGCTTTATCAAATTCCTTGCATTACACCTGGTTCTATTCTTGTTTAAGTTGAAACTACCAAGTCATGTGTTGTGCTATCAAATTGTTCAAAGGATGTCTCTCCTAAAATCGTAACTCATCAGTAACTTCGCTTGTCCTTAAGAGTCAGTCATTTTCTGAGTTAGTCCATTACTTCAAATCAACTTTTGTCCCTAGTTTCATGTCACTGATGTGAGAATCATCATGGCCCTCTTGTGACAAGCCTATTCCTATCAACTTCAAATCATTATTCAGGAATTAGACCTAGAAACCTAGACAGTACCTTGGGCCTGCATGCCTCAATGGCAGGTTACCTCTCTTTCGACATGAGTTTACATCATTGACTCTTGATTGAAATATCTCGTCGAGTGTTGGACTTCAAGTGCTTTATTCAAATTCGATGGTATGTACTGATATACCTTGGGGATCATTGACATCAATGATGATTACCCTTGCACTTGTTAATAGTTTACATTATTGACTGGTAATCAAGTGGTTTCTACCATGTTCGATGTCAAGACATTGTAATCACATGGTTAGATTCGTATCGTTTGGACATTGGGATGAAGACCCTGAGTGGTTAGGTTTTCTAATCATTGCCTATGCTCAGGTTGCATTTGGATATCGGTTACGATCATGACACAGATCCACATTGTATGTTTGGTGGATGTGTTTGATATCTGACATTGAGAGGCATAGATCTAATTTGTATATCTCGTAGCTATGTCCTACTTCTTGTAGCAGTTTTTCATGGATCTATAGTGTATCCTTAGTAGCCATGACATGATCATCATCATAGATTTGCAGTGTATTGGTCCGCAACTATGATTGGGTTGGATAAAGTCAGTCACTGGTCCTATATGAGTGTATCTCTCTTTACCTTTGTATCAGATGAAAAACTTTGCAAACTATTTCACCTATCACCTTCTTCTAGATTCATACTTTGGGGGGCATTTTGTTGCACCTAGAAATCTCACATTTCTTAGCAGCCTCCATGAGAATTTCACTTTGCCCTTTAACCTCCCAGAAAACCTAGCATGTGTCACCATGGTCACTTTTTTCCTTAACCTAGAAGGAATGGCACTTTTTGGTTTTTGCATAGAGAGTCATTGACGCCTTTCCTAGTTGAGAAAAAGGCGTTATTTTCCCTCTCCTTTGATAAAAACCCTGGGTCGACGCTCCTGACATTTATGCTAAAAGCGTAGGTGGTCAGTTAAAAGGAAAAAAAAGATGTTTCTAGAAGCTTCCATATCGGAGCCTTAGTGGAATTAGTTCCTATATGCCTGGGAGAGGTGGCGTTCACCTCCCTAACCTATAGAATTTCATTCTATCCTTTTTCCAAGTCATCTTTTGAGTTCTAGGCCTATAAATCGAGCCTTCATGAAGAGAGTGGAGGAGGCCATAAAAAGCATCCTTATGCTACTAGTATGAAGTCCGAATCAGAGGAAAAGTAGAGGTAGCTTGGGTTTGGAGAGGTCTTCATAGTAATAGGATATTGTAGATATTCTTGATTGAGACAGAAGCCTTTGACATCAAGGATTTTGATTGTACTTCTTTCTCATCCATATATTAATACAAAGGCATTTCCCTTTCATGTAGTTGATTGTAGTGTTTGTAATTAAATATTATTGGATTTCTTGATCACAAATATGGATAGTCAGTTATCATGATGCTCTTATCCCTTTTGTTTGTCTTGTGATCTCTTTTGCAGATATTGAGCTGTTGCAAGGACTATCTGGAGAGAAGACAAGCGGATTTGAGGTTGAGGTATAATGTGTCTTATGTTAATTGATTTAATTATTCAAGGAAAGGATATGTTGCTGTCTCTTTTTGTTCTGTAGTTGTGTATTACATTACATAGGAACAAGCAATGTCCACACTGGTTGATAATTCCTATAACATAAATGGGTTGACCATGGGCGCCTATCCATTGCATTTGAGTGCTTTTTTCCATTTTAGACCATTTATGACTGCCTAGAGCCACTCCCACTCATCCATGCACTCCACCATTCCTACTCTACCTTCATTTATGACAAAGAATGCTGCCCTAATGTTCACATATCCATTCTTGACTATTTGAGGTGGTTTGAGAGCCTATTAGTCCACCTAGGGGGGTTTGAGGTCCAATGTAAGCCTTCCCATTGTATGCCACCAATTTTCCTCCAAAGGCTAATGATTTTATCCTAATTTAATATAATAATGTTCAATACATGCTTACATGTTGTACTGTAATATAAATCAGTACTATTGGCACAATCTCTATGTGTTATCTTGCCTCTTTTACACTGTTTTAACATATTTTGTCAAATTATTTGTATTGTGAGGATTCCTTTGGATAGTAGATCCTACTATGGATAGAATTTTACAAGGCATAGGATTTAGAGTAAAGAATAGATATGGATATGGATATATTTTAACTCTATATTCTATTCCAAAAAATGATTCAACTTGGTCCTATGCTTCAGATTATGAATCTGAAACATTAATGGAAACATTATCATATGCAAAGGATTTAGGTAGAATTAATTCCCCTTCCCTTTCAAATGAAAGTTGGGATTGCACTGGATCTGAGTATGGAAGAAAGTGTGAGAGTTCATATGCATTGGAGGCATGGTTTGCAACACCTTTCTCTATCAGCTTCCTAGTTGAGATATATGAGATCTCCACTAAGTTAGGATCAAATAAATACAACTCACTTTGGTGATCATGTATGATTCAACTGATATACATACAATAAATTTGCAACTAAGGAGGGAACACAGAGGACATTTTTGAACACTCCTTTCTCTAATTTGAATGAGCCCTTCCCTTCAGCTTGGATTTGAATGTCATCTACCATGTGAATACTTGGACCATCAATAAGTTTTAATGAATAGAATGATTCTTTGGATGCAACCATGTTATTAGAGGCTCCTTTATCAATGAGGAAGGCATGATATTTTGAAAACCCAACCTTCATTACATGAAATCTCTCACGATCTTCAGTCTTGTCTCCATAATCAACCTTGCTTGCGCCTCGAGGGAGGGAAATATTTTGTTGTTCAAGGAGTCTTGACATCTGGTCTATGGTGTTATTCATGCAACCTTTATCTATATGGTTTCCTTTTTATGGTAGGAGCACTTTCTCTTTCTAAACCTCTGCTGTTTGTGCTTCTTAGAGACTGAGGATTCATCTAATGGATCAAACAATTGCTTAGATTTGAATTTAGTGTTCCTATTATCCTTTCCTTTTTGCTTCCTCATTTCTTGCGCATTCTTTGTATCCCTAGCCAAGAGAGATTGATTTGTGGAGGATCTAAGGGCTCCCATTTGTATCATCATGTCTTGTTCTTGAATAAACGATTTTATGAAGGAATCAAGGGATGTAATTCACCAATTAGGAGTTGTGAGTCTCCTAGAGTGAAAGGTGGGTATGATCACTGAGAAGTATGGGCCAATTTTTTTTCAGAATTGAGAGTACCAATTGCTCATATTTCTTGTCAATCCCACATTGCTTGCAATGCATGAAAATGGATTTGAATTTTGAGAAGAATTGTTGCATGATTTCAAATTTGTTGGGATGCAGAGCAATCAACTCATTCTCTAGAATATTTCCTCTTAGCTCATCCTACTTGCCAAACAAGGATTCAATATTCTCCCATAATTCCTTTGTAGTTTTTAATCCATTAAGATGGAAGAGTAATTACTCGGAGATATGAATGCACATGAAGCCAAATGCTTCATCCAGTTTGTTCAGATACATTAACTTCTTAAGAGGCTGTTATCACCTAGTAAATTTTTTTATGGTTGTGGTAGGAAGTCACTGGGGTAACCATTTCAAACCAATATTTTAGACTGTATTATAGGCTATACATTCAGAGAAGGCTCTCTCTTTGTCATAGGGTTATTCGCATACACATTTGGATTTAAACAAGAATTCAGAAGGATAGATTTATGAGGGGAAATAATTTTTAGGGTTTAAAAATGTGTAAGACAGAAAAATGTCAAATACCATTGGGAAATGGAGTCATAACCTGAATCATTCAAGGGATTTACAACAATAATGAGTGGTGGTTTTCCTTTGTAATTTGAGGCAAAGTGGGTGTCACATTCAGTCAAAATATCTTTAAGAGATGACATATAGAAATGAGAGGAATCCCAGTGAAATAAGAGGCACCTATCTATGGATGAATATCTTGGAACACCTTTAGCAGAAATATAACAAAGGCTAGTAACTGAAACAGAGCATATAACAATGGATTAATTCTATCATAGCTATCATAACACATAATGAACACAATTTCTGATGCAGGAGCGTTTGATGAATTCCTTGCATACAATATAGAAATGTGTAAGCTTAGTACACATGCATGAAAATATAAAATGTAGGAAACAAAAATTGAACATGGAACACCGTGATGAATCTCATAAACACAGGAGGATATTTCTCATTAGCACTTCTAAGAAAGTTGCAGGACTACAAAACCAGGCACAAAGGGTCATTTATAGTGTCATGGGCTCCTGAGACCAACCTTAGAACAAATCCAAGTTCATTTTACCAAAATCGGGAATCAATCCCCCACACATCAAATCCTAACGAATTATGATATGGAAGATTCACCATGATCATGAGCAAACTGGGAAAGCATGTTGTGTTGCACGTGATGGGAAAAATGGGAAAACTAGACACCTGGAACTCTAGATCGCTTGATCGAAAATGATGGTTCATAGCACCTCCAATGGCCTACAAAAGTTTCATTCCTCTTTGCTTATTCCACCTACGAAATCATTCTGAATTGTTGATCTCTGCAAGATTCATCCTGCACCATTGATCAGGAGTCGAAGTGGAGGAAAGTGGATCACAGAAAATGGGCTTCTAGCTTTTTCGAGGCTCAATTTTTATCTTTCCGCTTCTACCTTATCCTTTCTTCCCTTTAGCTTTCTACAGCGTTGATTTCCTTCGGGTTCATCCTCAGTCATTGATTTGAGATCAAGCTATGGGCTGTGGAAAGTGGAAGTCGGGGTTTCTGCTTTCACAATGCTAAATTTTCTACATTTTTTCTTTCCACCTCTCTGTACCCTTTAGGGCCATTGATTTAAAATATTTCCAGACCGTCAATCTTGCGGATCACAGAAAACGAAAGTCTAACTTTTTTATGACCAAATTTTGTATCTTTTGCTTTACGATTTCTACCATTTTGCTTCCTACTTTTCCCTAGACCGTTGATTTGTGTGGAAGCTCTCCAAACCATTGGATGTCGGGCTGCAGAAAGTAGAAGCTGAATTTACCAATTTTTAGAACCAAAGTTTTGGGCCTTTCTGCTTTCATCCTTTTGCTTCCTGCTTATAACTTCTCACTTTTTTTTGGACTGTTGATTTATGTGGAAGCTCTCCGAACGCTGGATCTCGGGTTGTGGAAATTGGAAGTCGGGTTTATCAATTTTTACAACCAAATTTTTTTCCCTTTCCACTTCCATCCTTTTTTCTGGACCATTGATTTATGCGGAAGCTTTCTATGACCGTCAGATCTTAGACTGCGGAAAGAAGAAATCGGATTTACCATTTTTCACAATCGAGTTTTTTCTTTTCCGCTCTTCCTCTCTTGATTTTCTTTGGTGGAAATGATTTGCGGCCTTTGATTTTTCTCCGCTATGCATCCAGGCCGTCTATTCTAGTCAACTTTTAACTTTGATCAGATTTTTCATATTCAGGATCATTTCCAAGGTCACGCCTAATGGTTTTTCAATGTTTTCTTTGCTCTCGGCTAGGGATGGATCCTTAAGAACCTATTCAGCACTTATTCAGGTTATATAACATTAAATTGTTTTTACCTTAACCTTTATTTTGACGATCTAAACCTTTGCAGGGGTATTAGTGTAGATGACTATGTGAAAATCTTCAAAATTTAGCATAGGTTCTAAAAGAGGTTATTGGGGTTCGACCTCCCAATCCATGGTAACCCTGTATAGATCTTTGTTGTGTAACATTATCTACATATCAACCCTCTAATCAAGATATTTGAAGGGTGTGAGGATCCTAGGTGTCAAGGTTGTTGAGTTCTCCATCTTGCAGCTTCAAGGAGCAGCACCATTCTTCAAAATTCTTCAATTAAATTGCAAAAACACTTCAAATCAAAGTTAAACCAATTCAATCACTCTCCACTTTGACATGTGCACTTTCTCTAGGTGCATCACACCTGGTTAGACTTCTCTGGAAAAAATATAGAGGGAGGAAGGAAAGAATATCGGGAATTATGTGGAACCCAATTGCTTCGGGTGCATCAATGGAAGTTTCCAAGTATTGAAGTTGGAATGATAACCTGCTATGATACCATATTTAATTTATCAAAGATTCAGGATCTTTAGGTTGGAATGAACCTCACTATGAAAGAAGGCTGAAGGAGGAAGATAAAATTTAGTAGAATGATCAAACAACCATGGTGGAAATTGAATAATCAAGAGACAAAATTGGTCAGCATAACAATACTCTCATTATCATTAACCTATGTGTAATACAATGATGATACAATAGGAATAATTTGAATACACTAGGTAGGGTTCTAATTCACCAACTTGGGACCAACTCCAGTGCTAACTCAATGTGGGAAAATCATCAATGGGATATCACTAATGTAACTCACGACAACTAAATAACTTCTCAGTCAGTTAACTAAAAAAGGTAGGTAGGAAAAGGAACCTACCTCCTATAATTAGGCAAACATGGTGCTAGACTAATTGTATATGAAATAATTTATGCCCATGTGAGGATAACTCAATAGAGACTAGGGTGAACTGATGATGGGACTCCCATGACTCAGTGTGGGATCCTAAATTATAGGGATTGGCCTCTTGAGATCATAAACTCATGTATATTGGTGCATCAAGTGGTAGGTGGGACCCACATGACTTCCACATGGCACTAGTGAGGTGGAAACATACTCCTAAGATAGGAAATAACATTTAGGCTATGGTGGTCAAGGGAGGATTATTAATTAATTCCGAAGTCAAGACAAATAAATTGGTAAGCCAAGAAATAATCTTATTGAAATTCTCATACATTTCTTTCCACTATTGAGTGAGTGCTTGCTCAATGAGTAGTTTAGTTTCACTACTAGGATTGTTATCCACACTTTCACCTAGAATATTCGGTCTAGCGTTGTGAGCAATAAATACTCAGAATTCAAAGGTAATGGAAAGTTAAATAGTTGGGACTTAGAGCATTTATGAATAGGCATATGTTGGCTTAACTACACAATTAGTATTTAAGCAAGGATGGAGAAACTTTGCTCTGATACCAATGATCCATGTCACCCAGGTAGTTGATAGGGGGTCAATAGAGTTGACTGAATTAGTCGGTCCCTCTTATGGAATAATTCAGTATTGAAACTGAATAATGCATTAGATATGGTGAGTACAAATCAAACACAGAACAACTACAATTTAATAGACAATACCAAACACATAATGATGCAAGAAAATAATTAATAGTTGAGAAACGCAATGGGTGAAAACTCTAGTTAAATTGAGTAGGCATCATGAGATTTCAGTCTCCTTAGTCTGTAAGAAAGAGGGTGCACTGAGTCAAAATAATCGATTACAAACAAAAAGGTCAAATGCAGGACCATATAGGAACCAATAGAGCCTTCTCTTTAGGATCTCATCTTAGTGAAATTTAAGAGTAAAGAACCAAATCCCTTTCACATTCGAGGTTACAATTTCAAGGGACTCTTGGGTAGCTACCCATTGCATATTAGTTACAAAGAGACCACGTGTCTTCTTCCCATTCTCCATCTAGAAGAAGATGAAGAGATATCATTGCCACATCGATGGCATTTCAGATGCCTTCAAACTATCTAGAATGTCGTTTGACATGTGATGGAATCATCAAGTACAATCGACATGAATTATGATCCATCAATATGTGTGTTGGTTAACTAATTCATAGAATTGACTAATTTGCTGAGATGAATGATTTGTGTATGTGACCAAGTGTTATCAACCAAAATGTCACTTCTCTGTCCGAGTGTTGACATCCATTATGTCGATACACAAAAGGAAAAATAGGAGTGAAGCAGCCAAAACACTATAGATGTGCATGACCATTGATGCATGATCTCCAGACTAGCTTGATATATTTTTATTCTAATTTTAGGGTTGTACACGCTCCTTTTTACATTGCAACTCACGTGTGACACGTGATTATTTTCATTGCAACCCACGTGTACATTGAACACGTGAGTTTCCTTTGAGAAACAAGTGTGTCACACGTGCCTTGGTTATATAAATACTCACGTGTACCTTAATTCAACATTAAAAAATATAAAACAAGGTTAGTTGGTATTAGTTGGGCCTTAATCCATAACTCTCCCAACTGTCTCAACCATCCTAACCTTCGAAACTACTTTATTTCTCCATGTATAAATAGAGGCCCTGAGATGGGGCTAATCAACCAATTTTTGAAGAGCAAAGTTATGTTGGTGGTATACTTTCAGAGTCTTGGAGCAGTAGAACTCAGTGTCCTCGGTTGCATACGAGTCCTTGTGTCAGATGCTGGGTTGTCTTCTCACCTATTCACTGTTTGTCAATAAAGAGATTTCTTCTTCGAAACTTTGTATTGTGCTTTCTCATGTATATTGTTCTATGAATGATTTCAGTTATATTATGATGAACATGCATTTCACTAACCACTGATATATATGTATGAGATATTGGTTGAAGAATTAGCTCTTTGCAGGTGAAGAGAAGAATCCCTAGAAGCTTTGGAGAAGAGTGAAGCAGGAGAAGACAAATCTTGGACCAATTGCCATAAATCGGGTAAGCCAAACTCTCTTTCTATTCCTATTTCATTCTCTGTAAAAGCTGATTGTCTGCAAGTCTACTAGTAAGTTGGTAACTCAATACCCTAGCTTACAAGGGTGTATTATCCTGAACAACAGAAATGGTGACTCCATTGGGGAGTCCAGCTTGGTGTGGGTCCATCCTGTAGGTCCCCTTACTAGTCTTTGTTATGATTGTGATTGCTTTTATACTACTTTTGATTTACAGTGTAGTGTGCCTGAAATTCAGTGCTAATCTTTTTCCTTTGAAAACATTTTAGTAGTACATGCAGGTTGCTTTGTGCACAGTCACGTGTGTAACCTTGTACATGTGGGTTGTTTTCTAGACATTTGGGTGTCGTATGCCGGTTTCCTGCATACACAGTCACGTGTTTCCTGTAGTAGTCTGTAAGTTAGATAGGTTTTGGTTGTCCCTATATCTTTGTATTATTGATTGTTTTGGATCCTCTATTTATGGCATGACTCTGTGAGTCTAAAAGTCTGTATGTCACACCGTTTACTTGGTCATCAAACCTTTTGAGCCTTTTTGTTTTAATTCCTTGCATTTGTGAAGTATAGGTGGTCCTCCTGCTTGGTTTATATCTTGAGTGCTTGTGTTTAGGTCAGTGATCAAGACTTTAGATGCTTTATATTTTGTACTACTTATTGTGGTGTTAGTATGTCACTCTTCTGTTTTTGGATCTAGTGGAATTTTGGTTCAATAGTTTCTTCGAGTCAGGTTTTGTTCCAAGTCTTCCTCCTCTTGGTTGAAGTAGGTCATTTTGGGTCCTTTATGCCTTCATTTCACTTTTTATATGCTTTGATTATTCAAACTTGCTCAAAATTTTGCATTTAGTTGCATTATAGTTTTTGAAGTTTTTGAAAAGAGAAGAACATATTTTATACTTTGGCATCTAGTTTCATTCAGTTGTTTTATTTTTAAGTTTTTTTTTTCAAATAAAAATTCAAAAATTATAAAAAGAAGTCTTAGTTTTCTCACATTTGTTATTAATTCATTAGCTTCTATTTTCAAAAAAGAAAATAAATTTGGCCTTAAGTAGTTGTAATTTACTTTGAAATTTACTTTATACATCATTTTGCTTTTTCTTATTGAGTCTACAACACCATGCAAGTTTCACGCCATTACCCTTTGACTAATATTATCCTATAAAAAGAACGATATAATAAAAAATTATTAGTAATTTTTTCTTTTTAGGTTCATTCACCAACTAGCTTAGGCTAGACTTGTGGAATAGGAAGTTTAAGCTATCCACAAGTATTTTAACTCAGATGTAGTGGGCCAATCACTAGGTAAATCCTCCTCTATATTGAGTGTTTCTGGGAAGCTCCTCTCACACAGGAGTTAAGCACTAGGTCGTATGGAGACTTGGACTGAGGAGACAACCCTATGATTCCTTATCAAAGAATAGATCAGGATATTTATGCATATGGGGACTTCTGTTAATACCACCTCTTGATCCGCATGCGGTGCCGGTGTTGATAGGGTTTCAGGCTTTGATACCCTGCCCATGTGTACGGATTCAACTTTCGACTGTCCCCATAGATTCTTGGTATAGTTGCGGTAGCCTTTAGTCTCTTTGACATTAGGGTTCATACACAGGTACACCGAAAGGCTATTTCTGGTTGACCTTGGATGATATTGGAAGGTAAACCCAGTAGAAAGTGTGGGAGGGCGGTTGGGTGATTCCTCCGCTTGTGCCTAAGAACATCTACAGGGACACCAAGTAACTGTCTATCAACTTTATTTTGGGAAGTAAATCTTATACCCTATGTGTTTGTTTTGGATTTAGGAAATTTATAGTGAGTGTTGTGTGGTTTTTTTGTACTTAGTCAACCTTTACGTGTGTGAAGAGTCTATCTTGGACCAACCTCTCAGAAGGTCTAGAAGGTTGCAAAACCTTCCTCCAGTTATCATAGTGGAGCCTCCACCACCTCCTCAAAGGCGTATATTAAGTGCTGAAGGTTATTTTGAACCAGTAGGAATAAGCAAAGTTCCAGGTGAACTGAAACTTAGGACAAATCAGGTTGATTCAACCGCAATAGAGATAGAATACTTGTAGGATAACGAGTTTGCAAGAAACTTTAATTCCCCTCTTACTGACTTAAACGATCCTGTGATCGTCCAAGTTCTGCCATTTTATTCACCTGTGATTGGTGTTCCCGTGAGCAGAGTTATGTCTAACTCTAGAGAGGGTCCTTCTACCCCTATTTCAGCCATTGTGGCTGGAGGAGTGCTACCTCCCCCGATTGGTACTCCAACAAATACACCTACTGCACCTCTACCACCAAGTAGTCGGGTTGTTCAACCATCAGTTTCCTCCAATGTGGTAGGTATTTCTAGGGGGGTGGTCACTGGGATTCCCAGTGCACATTTTTCTTCACCCTCTTACATGAATACTGCTCATAGTGGTCATTCTAGATCCTCCTCATTTGTTCAGGGATTCCCATGGCATGGGGGGAACATTCCTCCATACACTCCTTATGTAGGCCCTACACCTACATATGCGGGGATGCAGTTTGGAAATACTAACTCTTATGGTCAAGGTTTCTAAACACCGGTTTCAACCCCATTTACAAGCTCTCCCTTTTTGCTTTTTAGTGGAGGGATACCTGCTCCAATTTTCCAAACTCCAATTTCGTTTGGAGCGGCTCAAACCTCTTACACTGCACCACACATGAATAGTCCATTGGCTTATGGGTGGAATCCTTTTCAAAGTAGCCCATCTACTTCACAACCAGTGGCTGGGGGAAACCCTTTTACATTCGGAAACCAGGGGGCAAGTCCTTCTACCTCCCGAGCACCAACTTTTCAAGCTCCAATTAGGTCCAAACTTTGGTTTCTAGAAACGTTAAACTTGCGAGATTTGTCTAATTTAATGAATGAACCGATGATTCACAATTCCACTTGGCCACCTGTCCCTAATAAACTACCCTTGGACATTATAAAATTAGAGGGAAAAGTTGGTGAGGACCCAGGTGCCCATATCACCACATTTCACTTATGGTGCTCTTCCAACTCACTGAACGATGACACTGTTCGCCTGCGATTGTTCGAAAGAAATATGACTAGTGCTACAACAAAGTGGTACATTGAGTTGCCCTCTCTTGCATTTGATAGTTTTTGGGGCTTAGACAATGTATTCCTGAACCACTTCCAATTTCCTGTCCGGTATGATGACGGTACAGATTTATTGTCCACCTTTCAGAAGGAAAAATCCACCCACATCTCAGATCACATCCAAGAGTGGCGAAGGTAGAAGAGGCTCATCAAGGCCACAATTCCTCCTGAGTTTTTGTTAGAGTGGTTCCTGAAGTCCTTATTGATGTATATATCTAAGGATGTATCCACCTCGAGGGTGACTAATGAGGAAGAGGCTATCCTCAGGGCCCAACAGCTAGATTTGATATACTCTCATTTTGGGATACTATATGAAATCATACCTGAGGCATCGTGGTCAACAAATAGTGTCGAGAAACCTAAGCCTGGACCCCATGCCAATGGTGTGGTTGGTTCAGTAAAATATCCCACTATAGAATCATTGGTCAAGCAACTCCATGAGTTGTCAATGAAGCAGTCTACAACGGAGGAAGCAAAGGCTGCCCCCTCACCCCAAAATGCAAACATTTTTGCTCAATCCTCCCAAAATGGAAATCAAAATCTCAATGGGAAAAAGATAAAAGGGAGAAAGGTGAGGGAAACCAAAAAAATCCTAAACCCACCAATAATGATGATGAGGGTAAAAAAGAGAAAAGGAAGGTGAAATTTCCCTGTAAGTTGTGCTAGGAAGATCACCTTACCCATCAATGCCCCTTAATTGATCAAGCTAAGAAGGTGTTAAAAAATCAACAATCAACTATCCTAAAGGATCCTTTTCCCCAAGGACAGAATGAAACTTCAGTTTCTAACGTATCTAGGGGCACAGCTAATGCCCCAGACCAAAATTATATCAACATGGTGTGATCTGACACCTTTCTCAAGACTAGAAATAAGAATTATGAGACGGTGGCTCCTCAGAAGGATAGTCAATCGGTGAAACTTCTAACCCTGTCACAATCGAGAAGCCTGTTGATCCAATTCCTAAGATACTGAAAGGTGTTTTTAAGAAAAAATTTCACAATCCCAAAAATAGGGTTGCATCCAATTACTCTGTAGTTGAATATTTGGCCCAGACCCTTTGTGCGATGTCAACATTGGAAGTGATAGATATTTTTCCTACACAGCGAGATGCACTCTTAGCAGCTTTAGGTAGTATGGATTCTCCGAGTCTAATGGAAAAGATTAATATGTTTGATGTTAAGATTTTCCTGCCATATCATGTGGCTTTGTCAATGGATGTTGTTCATGGTGGAAATACCATTGGACGTACAATCGTTGACGAAGGTGCCTCCACATGTGTCATGTCTTTATCTTGCTAGAAGGCTCTAGGATCCCTAGAGCTAGTTCCATCGAACACCCTGCTTACTGCTTTCGACGGAAGGTCATTCCATCCGCATGGTATCCTACCAATTTTCAAAATTAAGCTGGCAAGGAAAGTAGTGTCTATTGATGTAGAGGTGATTGATGCTCCTTTGGACTATAACTTGCTTCTGGGAAGAAGTTGGACTAATTCTATTTGTGCAATTACCTCAGCTGTTCTTCGAGTGGTGGTATTTCAACACGAAGGGAAGTTGGCCATTGTTGATCAACTTAGTTTCACTCAGAAAGGCCGTATGTAAATGAATGAGTTCACCGTTCCATTGGTTGATCAGGTTAAACTAGCTAATGAGAGCTTGGGGGTTGGTATGAATGCATCATTAATGGGAACATTTGATATCCCAACCCAGATAAATTATTTAGGTTCAACTAGTGTAGGGAAGTTTATCGCGACGGTTGTCGATAGAACAGATCCTTGGGTCCTTCCTTCCCGTTATGAGCCCGAGGTACCCTTATTGGCAGTGGAAGTAGCCTACCAAGCTATTCTTAATACCACTATTGATCATGTTCCGAATCCTTCTATAATATCAGAAGAGCTAGACGAAGCCTATCTGCCTGCTTGGGAAGATAACTCTTTACATTCTGAGGACTACTTAGACATGGTTTTTCCTTCAGATGAATCCATTTTGGAATCCATGTGTGGGGAAGATAAGATTTGGGAATATCTTCATCATAGATCCTACTTTCTTCTAGAGCTAAGTAGAATCGAAAACCAAGAGTTCCACGTGAGACTGGAAGATGATGCTGATGTACCGATTAATCCCTTACCAAGGGAGGGAATCTCTGCTAAGGGGAACATGGAAACTATTTCTACTACTATCCCTATCAAAATCTCTGCGAACCCTGACGTTGTGGAAAATGTATATATTGGAGCAAGCTTCTCTCTGGAGGATATTTCTATATATACAACCTTATTTAAGGAGTTTCATGACGTGTTTTCCTGGTCATATGAGGAGATTCCAGGAATTGATTCATCTATAGTCAAACATGAAATATAAACCTATCCTGACGCTAGACTAGTTCGACAAAAACTTAGAGCTATCAATCCACGTAAAGCGACAGCCGTTAAGGCTGAAATGGAAAAGCTATTGAAAGCTGGTTTCATTTATCTGATTTCTTTGAAGGAATGGGTATCCAATCCTGTTCCTGTTGATAAAAAGAAAGGGACCATACTTGTGTGTACTAACTTTCACTATTTAAACAAACTGTGTCCTAAGGACAACTACCCCACATCGTTCATAGATCAAATGATTGATGCTTTGCGAGGAGTGAAGTTTTCTCGTTCATGGATGGTTTATTTGGGTATAATTAGATTCAAATGAAGCCAGAAGACCAACATAAAATGGCTTTTATTTTTTCATGGGGTACATTTGCGTACAAGAAAATTCCCTTTGGATTGAAAAATGTAGGGGCTACCTTTCAGCGGGCAATGAATTTTGCCTTATATGACATAAAAACTATTTTCGAACTGTACCTAGATGATCCGCCTGCTCATTCTCATAAGAGGATTGATCATCCAGATCACTTGCGCTTAATTTTTGAATGATGCACGTATTACAAAATACACTTGAATCCCAAAAAGTGTGGTTTCTGTGTCAAGTCGGGACGGTTTCTCGGGTTCATAGTTTCGAAGAAAGGTATTCAGGTGGATCCTTTAAAAGTTGAGGCCATTGTAAATTTGCCTCCTCCTCATTCTTTCAAGAAACTTCAAATCCTGCAAGGAAAGTATAAGTGCCTTTGACATTTCATCGCTAATTATTTTAAGATCGCCAAAGGTTCCATGCACCTGTTGAAGCAGGACACACCATTCATATGGGATGAAACTGTACAACTTGTGTTTGTGGCATTAAAGAAAGCTTTGTTGTCAGCTCCGTTGTTACGTCTGCCAGATTAATCTCATGATTTTATATTGTATCTGGCCATGTCTGAGTCGACCATTTGGGTAGTACTAGTCCAGGAGGATGACAATCTCCAAGAGCATGTCACCTATTACCTTAACCGTGCTTTAGCTAACCCTGAACTTATGTACTCCCATGTCGAGAAGTTGGCCTTGGTAGCTGTTTATGTTGTCTAGAGGTTACATCACTCCATCCTACTAAGGACCACTACAGTAGTGGCAGATGTTAATCCCTTTTAGTATATTTTGTCCCGACGCATAGTCAGGGGAGAATTCAATAGATTGATAGTCATTATCCAAGAGTTTTACTTGGATTTTCAGTCCGCCAAATCTAAAAAGTCCTTAGTTTTTGCAGAGCTTATTGTAGAATTTCCAATGGAAGAGAATGTAGTAGTTGAAGAGGACTCATTCCGAGAAGAGCACATCTTCCTGATTGCCAC
Organism: Pseudotsuga menziesii; assembly: GCA_001517045.1. Classification (NCBI taxonomy): domain Eukaryota; kingdom Viridiplantae; phylum Streptophyta; class Pinopsida; order Pinales; family Pinaceae; genus Pseudotsuga; species Pseudotsuga menziesii. Next base: position 533,568 of record LPNX010108963.1, read on the forward strand.
CTCCAATCCTTGGTATGGATATAAACTTATATATCTCTAGAATTTGAAATTTCCTGCGTCCTTCTCATAGGAATAGCAACATAAAATACGTGTACATGAGAAAAACTACCTCATCATCGGGGATACTTTATATTGTAGAGGGGTAGACTCTGTTTTGTGTCGGTACCTCACCCATGAGGATGCTGATCATGTCCTAAATGATGCCCATAGCAAAGAATGTGGGGGTCATTTATCTGGGTTAGCAACGACCCAGAATATTTTACGTGTTGGGTATTTCTGGCCCTCAATCTTTAAAGATTGTGTGGAAGTTGTGAAGCACTGTCATCCTTGCCAATTTTACACTAGGAAAATGAGGCCGCATCCTGATCCACTATTTCCTGTCATTGCAGTGGGTCCCTTCACCAAGTGGGGGATAGATTACATGACGTGCAACCAAATTTCAGTTGGGGGGCACAAGTATATCATTATCGCTGTCAATTACTTCATGAAGTGGGCAGAGGAAATGCCCATCTTTAAGGATGACGGGGAAACTGCATCTTTTTTCATTTTCAACCATGTCATTTCCCATTTCAGTATTATGAAATATATTGTCATTGACCATGGTATCCACTTCCAAAATAGCATGATGACTGAATTAACTACAATGCTAGGGTTTAAGCAAGATCACTCATCTTCCTTCTACCCACAAGCCAATGGTCAATTAGAGGAAGTCAATGAGACCTTGAAGACCATCTTGAAGCGTACCATCAACGAAGCATGGTCCAATTGGCACATTCAATCTATACCCTGCACTTTGGGCATACCTGACCAATGTTAATACTGCTATCGGGCTCTCACCTTTCCAACTCGTTCACGGGGTGGAAGTAGTCACTCTAGTTGAATGTGAAATCCCATCACTTAAAATTTCCATTCATGTGTTACTTGAAATGACCAAAATGGAAGAACGTTTGCTAGATTTAGAAAATATAGATGAACGACGTAGAGATGTGTTAACAACAAACGAGGCTCATAAAAATAGGGTTAAGAACCAGTATGATAAATCAGTCAAACCTAGAATCTTCTCTGAAGGAGAACTTGTGTTGCTCTGGGATCAGGACAAAGAACCCTTGGGGGCAAGGAAATTCATGTCTATGTTGTTAGGACCCTACATTGTGTCGAAAGTATTGAAAAAAGGAGCATATGAATTAATTGATTTTGAAGGGAATAAGCTGCCTGAGCCTAGAAATGGGCTTTACCTAAAGAATTACTATGATTAGGCTTAGCACTTTTTCTTGTATTTTTCTTGTATGTATTATATGTACAATAGTTAGTCAATCAGTTTTCTTACATCATATGTTGGTTGTTACATATGTCAACCGAGTGTTTCATAGGTTTTGCAGATGGCACTAGTCATCATACTTGCAACATGGCTTCAGCCGCATGGGTCAATTACTCACCCTCAAGACAACTAGTTTCCTTTGGAGGCGCTTGCCTAGGTCCCTCTACCAATAATGTGGTCGAATACAGGGTTTTTATCGAGCTACTATGGGATGCCTTATCACATGGAATCACTCAGTTGGAAGTCAAACTTCACTCTCAACATGTGGTTTCCCTGCTCAATAGAGCTTACCAGGTGCAAAACGCTACCTTGCTACGTCAGTCTTTGCAGGTTATATTACTGGAAATAAATTTCGATTATATTTCATTTAATCATATTCCACAAAATCAAAATTCATTAATTGATGCATATGCGAACTATATCTTAGATTGGAAGTTAACACACATTTTGTAAAAAAATATATAACAGATACATTTGGAGCACATGTAAAGAACTGACGATATATAGATATATATATATATATATATAAACTGTCCATATGATAGGTTGAGTTTTGATCCTTAGATCCAGTCATAACTGTGTAAATATATAAAAATATACAAAATTTGGATCGCAATCTTTAAAAATGTCCCTAGATCTAGGCCTGGTCACCCACATCACTAGCATCACCAGCATCATCACCTTCCTCAGCTGTAACAACTTCTTCGGCTTCTATGTAAACCAGGCGTAGCTACCCTCCTCATGAGCCGTATCCAGGTAGGTGGAATTCCTACGAAAAACTATTGCATCATGGCAGGAATTTGCTCAATCCATATGGTAGGAACTCTTTAGGTTAGCTTGGCCAGCTTCCCCTCGAGTAGCCTCACTAAACCCTGGTCTCCACCTGCTACTGGCCGCATGTACATCCTGGGGTGCCCATCAGGGCGTACAGATCCCACATCTGCATTTTTTAAACATTTAAATGGATCAAGGATCCTATACATATGCATATAAATTTATTATAAAAATTCATAAAAATTGAAAAAGTATAAAAAACAATTTACCTAGCTCTCCCCAAGCTCCTCCTAGAGGGAGGATGAGATCATTGTCACCTCAAAAATCCAAACATGAATATGGAAACTACGCAAGTGCTGGTAGCTGCCTCTCCCACCAAATGTAGAAGTCATCGTCATACACACTTTGAACTAAGCCACCGCCACCTTGGCAGAGAAAAACCTCTCCTCACCTGGCCAGTTTAGGCTGACGAGGAGAGAATTCTGGAAGTGGTACAGTAGGACTGATCGCGGGCACTCTCTCAAAGAAGAATGCCGCTAGTATACTAGAATACCCGAAGTTCTTTCGACGCCCTCTCTTGCAATCAGAGAAATGTTTGCTCATGATCGGGATTATTCTCGAGCACCACTCAAATACAGTCCCCTGTAAGCACTCTACAACAACCCTCATCTGGTTTTGAGTAGCAAGATGAAGTGAATAAGAGCCTATAATCCTCACAATGGTACTCACCACTACCTGTAGCAGGAAGTTGGTAATATGCACAATTGGGATGCACAATCCTTTTTCTAACTTCAAGCATGCAATAGGTATCCACATAGTCTTGGAAACTGATGGGGTCACCCCCCCTTCTAGTTCCTTCGAGGTTCACAGGTATAGCTTGAGCAGATATGATGACAACAGGTGATAGCTTGAGCCTCATTTTGGTCTCTTTTTACAAGCAATCTTGAGGATGCCTTTAGTTTCGCAACAAATTTTCTTGAAGTCAATCTTTTCATGTATTTGTTGGAGTTTGGTGGCTATCACAAATCAGAATTTTCATGAATTGATGGCTTGTAACATTGACTTGTTCGTCCTTTTACTGATTTGTTTTAACTTTTCACTATGAATTCCTTGATGTACAGCTTAACATTATAATCAAGCTTGATTAAGTGAATCAGGTGATTGGAATTGATTTGATGTCTCAATCTATTTTGCCAGCAATTGTTGAGCTTGCATAAGACAGGCATTGGAGAGTTCAACTTGCAATTATAGAATACATTCCTTTGCTTGCTAGTCAGTTGGGGGTAGATTTATTTTTGATGATAAATTAAGCGCACTTTGCATGCAGTGGCTAGGTGACCAGGCGTTTTCAATATGTGAAGCAGCTGCAAATATTCTCTAAGGAAAAACGAGGCAGAGCGATGGGTATATTAAAGTCTCAGCTTGGGTTGTGTGGTGCCATGTTTGTAACTATTTATCAAGCTTTTCTGCAGCCCGATGTAAATAAATTTATCCTTTTGATCGCTGTTGTACCAACTGTTCTCTACTTACTATTGGCATTATTTATTATCAGCCCATCAACTCAAAATGAAAAGCACAAATATATAAGAGGCACCATGATGCGGTTCAAAATTATATATGGCATGATTGTGCTCCTAGTTCGGTGGTTCAGTTACTTTTTTGATTTTGAAGGTCATGATATTTCCAGGTGTTCTATTGGAAAATGGACACATAGGCTCTGGATATTGAAGATTTGTGATGGTTATGTGCTACTCAAATCATACCCAGGTCATCTAGAATGGACGTGGATCTTTGGTCAAAGATCTGGTCGAATCCTCTCCTTAGCGCAAGTAATGGACAGTTCAACAACATCGAATTAATATACTCAGCTCAGTTCCTGAATTTGATCTTTTCCAAGTGTCTTGTTGAGAATATGTTACATTTAAAAGATAAAATAGTTATATTTCCTTATCTCATGACACTTTGTGTCAATAGATTAAGGCGACCATAAGAAAACATAAGCACAGATTTTGAAATCGATTCAAGAAGGAGGTTTCTGAGTATGATCTGGTAGAAACGTATTGAATATCTCTTCTATAATAGTGCATTTAGTTGTACTAAAATCCTTATTCAAATGCAATGTAATGATTTCCTAATGAGTGCATTGCTTATCTCGAGGTACAAGGCATGGTATTATAAATCTGAATGTAAATGATCCAAATGTTATATAAGAGCAAACTGAGATGCTAGAGAGGGGGGAGAATTGAAGTGAGAAGCAGAGTTCCAGCCAAGGGCTGAGATTGTATTGGAAATAATTTGAACATTCTGATATTGGAGTGGCAGGAGCATGTATGCACTCTGTTTTTGTTAGCTTCTTTGAAATGATTATGTTCATATGAGCCGCTTTTTTGTTTCAATAATTAAATTTCATGTGTTGTGATTTATCTTGTGTATGGTCAATTAAAATCCATTGCTAGATTCTCACGATTAATGTGAAGTTATCCTTAAGTAATATATACAGAACATGGTTCATGTTTTTCATAAATTCATACTCGTAGCTTTGTCTTATTAGTCTTGATTGTGATATATATACTACTATTTAGTATTGGCTTTCAAACCTAGCCTAATCTCTATACTATCATACCTCCAGCACTCTATCAATTCAGTTACCCATTAAACCAAAATTTAAGATTTCTCTAAGCTTGACCCTAGCAGTCGGGGTTCAATGTTAGTGATAACACCGCCCTTATGGAGTTTCTTTAGGCCCAGGTATAACCCCTCAAAATAGACTTGACTACTGAGTAAACTTGTCCATTCAGGGTCGTTAAGAATATGTGAATGGGCATCCACATTGGTGGTAGTTTATCACTTTTTTGGACCATGTGGAATAATACAAAAAAAGAACACTCTCTTTTCTTCAGAATTGAGAAGAGTATTCTCAGGCATAGGTTTATCGCTTTTCCAGACCCGAGGGACTAAATTTACGGAAAATTACTGCTCGGTATGAGATTAGTTTTCTCTTTTTCATGCTCTGGACCTAAACATGAAAAAGATTCCGAGAGTACTTTATGTTTTTGTCATGCTCGTTAACCTAAAGAACAAAACATCGAGTTTACGGTTGTAAACCACATTTCTCGTAATCAAATGGATCTTTCCGAGTGATCTTGCCTTCCTTCACACTCGTAAAACTCAAGCTATATGTTGCTTTTGAAGGAGCATAGGGTAGGTGTTAATTTAACCTTTTCCAGACCTTCTTGACTGAGTATGAAAAATGTATGCCTTACTTCTTTGGAAGATAAGAGAGTTCTTCTGTTGATTATTTTATACTTTTTCAGCCTCGAGGCACTAAATTATACAAAAAATCACCCCCTGGAGTCTTCTTCGGAGTTTTCACTCTCTAAATATGAAAACACCAAATGAGCATGTACTAGTTCAGGCTCGTAAAATCCATGAATCATTAACATTATCAAGCATTATTTTCTCTCCTCTTCAAGCTTGTAAAAATGAAGAGAGACCTGAGCTGACTTTCCCGGACTCGTTAAAATTTAATAGGAAAGATAAGGAAGAAGTATTATCTTTGGGTTATAAACAGTGGTAGCATGTCCTTCTTGAACATAGCACTCTTTGAACTTTTTGATACTCATGTCTTAGTTTACACTTTCAGCTTCAAGTTTTTATTACTCCTCCACTTGTCCTTTATACATGGCGTAGTAGGGCTTTCGCTCTTTCTACAGGCATGAACAACTCCCTTCCGTCTTTAGGATGGAAGGGTAGGGTTCCTGTGAGAATGGAATGGAAAACCTGCAAAGAACTATTAGCTTTGAGCCATGAAACCCTGCAAGAAACTTGTTAGAAAAATGAAACATGGCTACAGGAAATCAGAGGAGAACCTACAGCAAACTATTAGAACATAAACCTACAAATAAAACAAACTAGTAAACTAAAATAACAATGGAAAAATAATGGTTACACCTTCTATTTCGGTGGAAATGGGCCACCATGCCCTAGCTTGGGGAAGCACCTCTCTTAGGAATGTGGAGCTATGGATCAATGGAGGAATGGAGGAGAGGGAGGGTGAATGGATTGAGAGTCAAATGGTTTCAAGCCACTCACATGGGAAGCATAACGATAGGGAGTGAAGGAGTGATTTGAGAGTGACCCCCACCCCTCAATTTATACTTTTTCTCAATACTTTTAGGGTTTTAAGCCCCTGGTTAGGGCTTTAGCCCCCTTTTTGGGCTTTTAGACCCTTTCACTCAATCTTTAGCTCTTCTGGGGGTCTTAATCTCCTTTGAGGGGGTTTAGCCCCTTTTTGGAGGCTTTATCTCCTATGAGAGCTATTTTGGCTTTTTTTGAGGGTTTTTAAGCTCTTTTTCATATTTTTAAGCCTTCTTTAGGGTGTGGGGGTCAAATGGGGTCAAATGAGGGTCGTGCATGGATGTCCTTGGGTGGTGTAGGTCATATAGAGTTTAGTGACGGATTTTTTGGGTTAATAGATTGCCCCCTGATGTGTGAGGGTAGGAGCTCACCATATGGGCGATGGACATCATAGCATTTTCTTGGGGAGAGGTGGTGCTTCCTAGGATGGGGCATGGTGGCTTTTGGTTTTTGTATTAATACGGTTCCTATCAATGGGTGAGATACAAATAATGTGTGACATGTATATGGATGAGACGGGCATCCCCATGCTCGTAATGATGTCAAAATAATAATGTGATCTAAGCTCTATAATACAAGAGCCGATAATGTACAACTGTTGTTACAGTAGTGGTTGCCTCAATGAGAGGACGAATACAATACTGATCTGAAGAATAGCTACATTGGACCCATGGCATTCTCATGGAATGCTATATCTTCAAGACTGATGGTCTGCTGGATATGGAATGGTACATAGTTGTAGGGACCCACTGACGAAAAGTAGACACTTTTGATATTGATGGGATCCAAGGAAGACACATTATAGAGTATTCTGAACAAAGGTGACCCAAAGTGGGAATGCTGCCAAACTATTATCTGTGGGGTGGTGTCTAGAGACACCGTTGTGGTACGATCTCGTGGATTTTTGTCGAGCTTGAGAGAGTAAATGCTCGATGGTGCTTGCAATTTTAGAGAGTCTGAAAGCATGAAGAAGACTCCAGTGGGGGATCTTTTTTCGTTGGTAGTCTCTTGTGCCCAAAAAAGGATAAAAGTATACACAGGAGAGCTTGTCCATCCTTTTAGGGGATGGGAGACTTCTTTACCATTGGTAGTCCATTCAGGCCAAAAATGGTTAAACCTATACTGACTGGACAATCATTCAGATACTTTTATGAGCATGAACGAGACCAAGTTTGCTCGGCGATCTTTTCTTGGTGAGAAGGCTGGAAAAGAGCTTAATGACAACCCATGGTGAGATTTTTCATAAAGTTCAGCCCCTCTGCCCAAGAAAGCATAAAATTATGCAGAGGGGAATGGTCTTGGCTTGAATGCGCCAAGGTGGTCCTTTTCATTTGATGGTCTACATAGTCCGCAAAAGGAGATAAACGAGACGATGTAGATGCCCTTTCCTATACTTTAACGAGTGGGAAAGGAAGCAGCTGCGCTCGACCATCTTTTCATTCTGTTAGGAGTTAGAAAAGAGCTTAAAAGAAACTGTAGTATGGTCAACCGATCACGATGGCACAGGAGGTGCCCCTTGTCGGGACAGTGGACAGTGGTCCAAAGGTCATCTGTGCAGTATGGATGGAGCAGGTGGCTTTTAGACATACCAATACATGCATGGGATAGATCGTAGCAAAGGCACGTGAGTCGGTTTAGCAGAGGCACGCAAACTGAGGTGGCTCTTGGATAGAGGTCAGGAGAGATGTGTGTGAGTTGTGGTGGATAGACTTGACTACATGTTTTGTGAGTGCAAGTTTGGAGGCAGTTATATTCCAAATGCATGCAAAAGAAATGATCTGTCCTCTAGGCAGTGGCTTGGGGATCTGCATAAGGTGCGGTGGACGGATTAGATAGATATATGCTAAAATAAAATGATGTGCCTTATGGGTGGTGGCTCGAGAACCTGAATGAGTGGCGGTTGGCAAGTGTGATGCAAGTACAGGTCTGAAGACACTTGTATGACCATGATGTGGCTCGTAAATCGAGGTAAATTTTGGGAAGTGGTCCTGAAAATTACTTATTAAACATGAGACCATGGTCTCATTAGAAGATAGAAGACAAAAATTTGAGCCCAAAGGTGTGAGAGGTGTCTCGAACAGGCTTCAGGTGACTTTGATTTAGCAGCTGATGGTACTACCCCCAATGGGGGTCTTTGATTTGTGGTAAAAACATTGCAAAACAAAAAAGGGAAAAAACTACTCTATAAGGGACTCATAGTGGTTATATCAGGCATAAACTCTCTTGAGGTGGAGCCCGTTGTGCGGCTTCTTCAAGAGTCAACCATTTGAGTCAGCGAAGAGGTATGCCCCCTTGCTGAGACGAAGGTCATTGGCAAGGCGTGATGACAAAATCTGGTCTTTAATGGGAAGAATTGATTCCACACTATGGTTTAAAGGGAATGGGGTAAAACTGAAGGTGGTCTTACATATATCTCCGTCATCGTGTAAGTGGTGATGGGATAGATCAGGTGGATCTTCCATAGCTGACGAGACAGAAGGAAAACTGGTGCTAGAGATCATGTAAATGGTATTGGTTGTGGTTTTTGTGGCCTTGCCCGTAGTCTCTGTTGGAGAAAGAGGGGTAGGCCTGGAGACAAGAGGAGTCTTTGATGGACCCGGACATGGGTGCAACATCATCTCAATTGTATGGAAATGAGTTAACACATCCTGGGGCCTCAGAGGTAGGGTAGGTGGTTCAAGGTACCACACAGGAACTCCCAGTGTGAAATCCTATAAATTGTGTGTTGCCAAGATAAACTTACTCATGATCCCGTATCGTAGGAAAAGGAAAAGGGTCATATTGAGTGGGAATGAACCCCACTGTTTCCTTGGTAACTGAGGTTGCGGCTGTGGTTGGGGTTGCGGATGTGGATGGAGCTTCAACTGTGGTTGATGCTGCGGCTGCGGATGGTGCTACGACTGCGGATGGTGCATGTCATCCCATGGGTATTCTGGGGTGGTTAAGGCTTCAAGTATCTCCTCATCATTGCAGAAGCAATGAAGAGACAGGTTTGATGGACCATCATTGATGGTGGAGACAAGAGTGTTGGTACAACTGGACATCATGTGAATGGACATGGTGTCCGAAGAAGGAGGTGGGGAGTGAAATTCTTTGATCAGAGTGATCTCAGATTCAAGGGAATGTTATCAAAGGTTGGCTAGATCCATTCAGAACTCAAACAAGTCTTGGAAGTGGTGAGAATAGTGTCCATACAAACCACAGAGGGAATAAGCATGGTTTATTCTCAATGGCTTGTTTCTCACTATTGGCCCGCTTGGAATTTCAACCATGGGGAGGATTTTCGTTGTATCCATGGCATCCAATTGCGTGCAGATTATGGGAATCTCAGGGCAGTTTTGAGTTAAATGGTCCTGTTCTTCGCAGACGACACAAGGAAAGATTTGTAGAGGTTCAGCGGTTACTTTCATGTTTTTTCCCTTGACCCTTTTTTGGGTGGGGTGGTACGGGTGCGGTGGTTGGTTTTTGCGGGCTGGGTGGAGGATGAGATTCAACCGCAATGGGTTGCATGGGGGTTAAGACTACATGGGGCATTGGCTATTGGGCAGGTGGATTGAGGTACCACACGAGAATCTCCAATGTGAAATTGGGTAAGTTTAAGGTAGCCATTACTGGCTTACTCATGACACCGAGCGGGGGAAAGAGGAAGGGAATTGTGTGGACTAGAGAGGAGCCTAGATAACTCCCTGATGGTTGTATGTGGAGATGACATTGTGCTTGTGGATACAGATGATGTTGCATCTATTGTTGATGTTGCAGCTGTGGATGGTGTTATGGTTGTAGTTGGGGCTACGCTGCAATTGTTGTTTGGGTGCAGCGGTGCTGGATGAGAGCATGCACAAATCCGCAATCTCATTTGGTGTCAGTGGTGGTGACACTAAGGGGAAAGAAGCCATCATGGTGGTATTGAAAAACAACCCAAGGCCCACATTCAACAATGGGGAGGCTGGTATGTTTTCAACCATGGTGTTGACCGCGAGGGTAACATTGGCGAGTGTGGTCTGCCCTTGTGGATCAATGGTGTTGATCGTATGGATAACATTGGTGGGTGCCATTAGCCCTTGCAGATTGTGATAAGTCAGTTGGTAAACCGTCACGATTTTCCCTTTGTAGGGGAACATGATGAGATAGAAGACAGTTGATGCTACAGCTCTCATGGCGTACATATAACTTCTTCCGAGGAGAAGTTTATAGTCCAATTGAGCATTGAAAACCTCTATGTCAATCAGAACTATCTTCCCGACTAATGTGATGGGGACATGGGGGAGGATTCCTTGGGCTTTAGTGGGATGGCCATCATAATCCCACAGAGTATTAGATGATGGTTACAGAATTGGGGATTCAAGTTTCTGCCAGACTAGGGTAGACATAACGCATGTAGATTCCCCCTCATCCACTATGCATCGGTACACAACCAAATTCTGGATAGACAACAGGATTTGAAAGGCAATGGTTGATGGCATTAACGGTTCTCCATTCTCGGTGTCGAATGTGATCAACTTGGAGTAAGAGGGGTCCACGGCCCCAAGGGTGGCTAGTAAGGCTTTTTGCTGCGTTGGGAAAGTTTTGAGTACCTCAAGAGCGGACATGGCGGTAGGTGTTTGGGCCAAATTATCCACGATGCTGTAGCTGACAGTAGTTCTAGCCGTGGCATTGTTGGAAATCCAGCGTATGGGGGCGTGCAAGAAAGGGGGTAATTGAAGAAGTACATTGACTATTTTAGACGTAGTTGCTACTAATGTGTCAATGGGTTCGGTGTAGGTTTCGTACTGATTTTGTTTGGTTTGTAGATTGACCTCTTCAGTTGTCATAGCTAGCAGGTGGTGGAAACCTATTTCTGCTATGGGAGGTGCCCCCGGAGCATTGGGATTGGGTTGGGGAGGAGGCGCGATTTCCACCAATCCTTGGATTGGTAATGGGTTTTGTAGCACCATAGGAGGAGGTCCTTGTGGTACCGGGTTGGGTTGGGCTTGGTCCGTTGTATTGGTGGCATGTTGAACCTCATTTCCAATGGCTTGTTTAGTGTGATCCATGAAGGGACACTCAAATGTGTAGTGCCCATAGACCTCGCATAGTGTGCACAGTTGGTTTGTCCGCAACAGAGTGTTGTGTTTCGGTGCATTTGGTCGTTGAGGATTTTGGGCTGGTTGGTTTGGCGCGACATTGTTAGGAGGATTTGGTTGTTGACCACCTCCCTGCGGTTGATTGTTTCCTTAGTTCCGGGGTTGTTTATTCCTGGGTTGCCCTTGTTGGTTATTGGGGGCTGGTTGGTTGGGACAATTTTGTTGAGCAAACACCTGTCCCAATGGAGTAGGTGGAGTAGGGGTGGGGGCTTGAACAACTTGCATCGATGGTGCATAGTAGACTTGGGTAGGTGTCGATGCCACAAATGTGGTAATTTGTCCCACGTATTGATGTGTCGACCAAGCTAATGCCTGGGACTGCTGCGATGGCGCAGGTTGTGCATAAGAAGTTGTGGCTCCGGAATGGGACATCATTCTTACATAGTCCGTAGTTTGGTTTTGGTAGGCAACACTAGGGGTGTTACTTGGTTGTGGTGGCATTGCAGGTGGTGTCGGACGGTGCTATGGTTGGTGGGAGATAGAACCAATGATGCCATCTGTGGCATGGGATTCCCACACTGCATCCCGGTAGGAGGTGCCTGCATGGGGAGCAGCTGGAATGACAGTGTAAAGGTATCTAGATTGTGCATAGATCATATCAAACTACTCAGATTTCAAGATGGCCTCCTCTTCATATTGGGGACGTTCGGATGCGACGTCCTTTGTTATAGGTGGTAGCAAGGTTTTTAGGAACCAATCCAGGAAGATCGTGTAATCAAGTTGGATCTTGCACAAACCACAGCGTCACCACCACTCATAGATGTGGTCGGTTATGTGGGTCGTAGTATTCTGGGAAAAATATAACAATATCTCCACCCCTTCGTCATATCTAATGGGGAGTTGGAAATATTGCAGGAACATGAAAGCCAGGGAGTTGAAATCTGGGTACTTGGCTTGTGGTGGCTCGATGTACCACTTGGATGCAACACCCGTGAGGGTGTGTTGGAATAGTTGGAGCCTGATCACATCATATACAATGCTATTTGATGAGAACCATAGGTGAAATGTCATGATGTGGTTTTGGGGGCACTCCCCTTCCATCCCTTCAAACTTGGGAATGTCTGAGGGAAGTTTGGTTGGCATGGGAGGCCAAAACGTTTGATGGCGGATAGGGTCATTTGTTAATTGAGCCAAGTTAGGCAAGTTGATATGTGCCATGAAAGGAAGGTTTGACCAAAGGTTGATGTGAGATGGGGCAAAAATGGTGGTGGGGTTTGCAGGGACATGATGCACCTGCATAAATAGGGGTACTTGTGGCACTATTGTGCATGGGACACTACCCCAAAGTGTGGTAAAAGGAACTGTGTGAGTGGAAGGGCCACTGCCCCCATGTGTGATAGGAGGGGTAGTGTAGGTGGAAGGGCCATTGCCCCCATGTATCCCAAGTGGGACAGTGTGGGTGGAAGTCATACTACCCCCATGTGTAACAGGTGGGACAACTTGACTGGTCAATGTGGGTGGTGGTAGCTAGCTTATGATGGTTGGTATGACCATGATGGGGCCACTAGTAGAGGTGTTTGTGGTGGTGTGCGGTGTCGACAAGGGTCCACTGCCAATAACTAAGCCAAAAAAATGGATCTGGGTTTGCACCAGCCATGGGACTAGATGGTGTAGTATACAGGTCTGGCTCAGATTGGTATGATTATGAGTCTGAATCAGAGGTTGTATGGCCTTCTAATGGTGTATAGGGTCGTCAAGAATGGTCTCAACAGTGTTGGTGCAAGGACCCGAACTGTGGTGGTTCGCCTCTTAGGCGTGAGGAAGAACGTGGGGGATCAATTGTGTCTGATTTGTATGTCAAATGGTGAAATATGGTAATTATTTTTGGACCTCAGTTTTAATGGCTTCCTATTGGCTTTAGGTGGGCACTCGGCCACCAAGACTGCTAGAATATAGTGCTTGGATTTTTCCTCATGGGAGTGCTAGTCAATCGGTGGGGGTTGTTGCCCGTTTCGCTTGGGGATTCCTCTCAGCGGCCAGCTACTTTGGGGTTCCCGTGGTAATCCTCATAATTATTTTTTGGGCTGATCCCAATTACTTCCCATGGTTAATGCAGTCAGGGACTTATGTCCTCAAAGACTGCAGATGTTTGACTTAGTGTAAATTATAAATTTTAATGGCTCACTCAGTGTTATGAGCTAAGTTTGGTTGTTTTATATGGCATGTTCTATCTATATGTGTTTTGTCTTTATGTTATACTTAGTGGCTGCTTAAATGGTTTATGAATATTCTGCAGAGTTCAGAACATTGTTGATGAAAGCAGTAAATGATAATCATAAATTTAAACATGTACCATTTGTGAATTTGAACTATGATAGCCTGGCTAGGTGATTTCCTTGCACATGTATTTCTCTTCAACCAGGAAAGGGTGTTGGGCTCTTAACACAATGGGAATAAGCCCATCCATATATCCACAGGTCACCCTTCGGATGCAAGGTCGGTCAATAGGGAGGACGCTGAGCAGCGTGAGGCCCCCTAGGCCTACTACCCTCTCTACCTTCCAAGTCACCCATTTTTAGTGGTTTTGAAAAATGCCAAGTGAAGTGCCTATTACTATACGAGCTTCACCCTTCATCTTATGCCAGAATACCCCGAAGGGTGATGACTGGGTAGAGGAGGAAGGGCTAGGAAAGATGTTAATTTCAACTTAAGAATTTCAACTTATAGTAATTTTTTGATTGAAGCTTTAAACATATTCATTAATCAATTATCCATCCAATTTAACATTGGGTTACACATGCTGTAATAAAATGAACAGGTATTGAAAGGAAACAGACATAGGTTTGATGGACAAAGGAAGCTGTGTTAGTTTTTAGAACATTAAGCTAGCATATCATTAGGATCTTTAACTGAGAGAATAACAAGCACAACAATCAAACACAAGAGACAATGAACATAGTGTTTTTCCTCGGGGAAACCATAAATGGAGAAAACCCCAAAACTTCCTTAGAGATAGAATCAGCACCAAAGTGAAACCCAAAAACAATAAGACAATCTCCCAACAGCAGCAAGCTCTTTCCTCTAGCCCCAGTGTCTTTCTCTTCCTCAACTGTGCACTACACTCTGAGTGTGTATGTGTTGTGTGCTAAATAGAGATTCCAGATCTCTATTTATACTAATCCCAACATGACTAAAACCCTACTAGGTCCGACCTCTCTAGGAGAGTCTAATAACCCTAGTGCCCCAGAATTGCGGGGACTTTAACCCTTAGACAATAGGATGGTTACCCATAATGACTTAACATGACTTGTTTACATTATTGATTCTCCTGATTGGAATATCGGGGCATGAAATGACATAAGAACATCCCAGAATAAAAGACGTGTTACAATAGATAAGAAATACAAGTGAATACATTCAGAAGTTACAATTACATTAACACTCCCTCTTAACTAGGAAGGTATTCTCTCAACACAATTTTCATCACTGGTCTTGTTCTTTGGGTCTTCTTGTCATCTGCATCTTCAAGTCATCATCGTCTTCAAGTCTTATTTGTCTTCAAGTCTTCTTTGTCTTCAAGTCATCTTCGTCTCTGTATCTGGACCATCACTCGATCTAGATCATCATCAGTGGATCATCTTTGTAGCATCATTCCTGGATCTGGATCATCTCTGGAGCATCATCTCTGGATTTGGATCATCACTCGATCTGGATCATCTCCGTTGGATCATCAATACTGAATCTTCACAAGTGCTATCTCATGATTCTTCTCGTCACAGGAAGTTCTACAGAGCCAGCCCTTTTTCATGTTGGATGTAGGCCTAGCCACCATGTAGGTCTTCGCCCAACACTTACATCTGATCATGTAGGAACTAACCTATAATCATATCAGAAAGGCATGCCCAGCACTCACATCTGACCATGTGGTAACAAATCCCACAACCCTGTCAGAAAGGCCCAGCACTTACATCTGATCAACCAATGATCGAAGAAAGGCCCAGCACTTACACTTGGCCATGTGAGGAACCAATCCTCCATGCCAAAAGGCTCTTTCACTTATATATGATCAACCAATGATTGAAGAAAGGCACAACACTTATATCTGATCAACACATGATCGAAGAAAGGCTCAACACTTATATCTGATCAACACATGATCGAAGAAAGGCTCTGCACTTACATTCGACACATACAAGGAACCAATCCATCTGCATGTTTGCAAAGGCGTGCACTCACATCTAACCTGGTAGGAACCAAATCCTACACCCTCGTCAGAATGGCCCTCAGTCCCAGACTGAGCTACCTGGTAATTGACCAGGCATCTCCATTCTATAGGAGAATGGCAGTTGTCCTTACATCTATCCTACTCAACATAATGGCCAGCACTCACATTTGACATGGGAGGAACCTAATCCTTTAACCATGATAGAATGGATCAGCCCTTATATCTGACCTGCTCATCAGAATGGCTCTCTCAGTCCTAGACTGAGTGTTTCTGGTAACTGACCAGGTACCTCCATTCCCAGAATGGAATTCAACACTCATATCTAACATGGAAGGAACCGATCCTCTCACCATGAAATAATGGCTCAGCCCTTACATCTGACCCACTCATCAGAATTTATATGGGACTCATCACTTTCCCTTGGAGGAAACCTCGATCTGGAGAACACCAAGATTCTCCCTGAAGTACTCAAACTTCACCCTTGCCAATGGATTTGTCAACACATCAGCTATCTGTTCCTTCATCACAACATACTAGAGCTTCACTGCTCCCCTCTGCACCATATCTCTGATATAGTGATACTTGATCTCGATATGCTTCGAATTGTCATGGAACATTGGATTCTCTGACAACTTCACGCAACTCTGGTTGTCACAATGTATACAAGTAGCATCCATCTGGAGATCAAATAAATCAGACAGTAGCTTTCACAACCATATTGCCTCACAACTAGCTGAACAAGCTGCGACATACTCTGATTCAGCTGTACTCAGTGCCACACAGGATTGCTTCCTGATAAACCAAGAGATCACACTTGATCCCATACTGAAGCAACACCCTGAAGTGCTCTTCTTATCGATGGCACTTCCTGCCCAATTTGAATCAACATAACCCTCCAGGTTAATCTTCTGATTCGCCTCATACTTGAGCCCATAATCAATTGTACCCCTCAGGTATCTCAGAATATGCTTTGCAACAATCAAGTGAACATTTCTTGGATTTGTCAAGAACTGGATCAAGGTGTTCACAGCAAAGCAAATGTTTGGTCTCATGTTCATCAGGTACATCAAGGACCTAATCATCTGACGATACATCATAGCATCAACTAACTCGGATGAAGCATCACTCAATAGCTTCAGTTTTGATGCCATAGGTGTGGCCATAACCTTGTAGTCTGTCATCCCAAACCTCTTCAGGATCTCTACTGCATACTTCCCTTGTCCAAGGAAGATTCGATCCGCACTCTACCACACCTCCATACCTAGAAAATAGTGCATCATACCCAAGTCCTTCATTTTGAACTCAGTAGCAAGCTTTCTCTTTGTATCAGCAATCAACCCATCCATACCTATCACAAATAGATAATCTACATATAGTAGAAGCATCATGGGGTTGCCATCTTCAACCTTGTAGTAAAGGTTGGAATCTACTTTACTCTTGGTAAAGCCCAAGCTGGATAGAAAGCTGTCAATTCTGTCGTACCATGTCCTGGGTGCCTGTTTCAAACTGTACAGGGATTTCTTCAGTTTGCACACATGAGACTCCCTGTCATGTGTCTCAAACCCAAGTGGCTATTCTACATACACTTCTTCTTCTACTACACCATTCAAGAAAGCAGTCTTGACATCCATTTGGTGTATCTTCCATTTCATCACTACAGCCAAAGCAAGTAATGATCTGATGGAAGTGTATCTAGCTATAGGAGTAAAGGTTTCTTCATAATCTATTCCTTCCTTTTGTGAGAAGCCATGAGCCACAAATATTGCCTTATATTTCTCTATGCTACCATCTGCAACATGCTTGATCTTGTAGATCCATTTGGACGTTACAATTGTCTTCCCTTCTGGTCTTGGGACAACATCCCAAACATCGTTCTTCATGATTGATTCATATTCTTTGATCACCACATCCTTCCATTCTTTTCGTTCTGCCACTTCTTCATAACTGGAAGGTTCTTATTTGATAAAGTCACATAGTAAGGCTACATATCCGGAGCAAGATCTGGTTCTCTTTCTTTCTTTGTGATTCTCTTTTAAAGCCCCATATATTTTCGCACCTTGGATAATTTCACGTACCCAAGTAGGTTTCCTATTATGAGGATTATTTTCTTGAGGTGGATCTACACGTCTTTGTGGTTCTTCAAATTCTCGATCTTTTTCTTGAATTTCTTCATTCATGGTTGATTCATGAATTCTGGGAGCTTCGGATTCTTCAGGTTCTTCAGCAGGTCTCTTTCTAGATTTGTTGTAAGTTGTGTCTTCATCAAATGTTACATCCCTGATGATGTAGATCTTCTTGTATCCTGGGAAGTATATTCTGTAAGCCTTCGAGCTTTCATAGTATCCCAAAAATATTCCCTTCTTTCCTGAAGGATCTAGTTTTGTTCTCTTCTCTTTTGGAATGTGCATGTATAATGGAAAGCCGAATATTCTAAGATGGCTGACTTATGGTTTCTTACCGAAGAAGACTTCTTTAGGAGTATTTTTCTTGAGTACTCTGTGTGGAGTACGGTTTTGAACATACACCGTTGTTCTGGCTGCTTCTGCCCATAGGTGCATAGGAAGATCCTGATCATGAAGCATTTCTCTTGTAGCTTCCATGATGGTTCTATTCTTCCTTTCTACAACCCCATTCTGTTGTGGATTGTAAGGAGTGGAAAACTCCCTTTTAATCCCTGATTCTTTGCATAAGTCTTTAAGTTCATTTGATGTGAATTCTCCACCATTATCTGATCGAAAGGTCTTAATCTTCTTTTCTATGTGGTTTTCAATCAAGGCTTTGAATTCCTTGAATTTTCTAAAAACTTCATCTTTGTTCTTCATGAAGTAAATCCATGTCTTCCTAGAAAAGTCATCAATGAAAGAAACATAATATACATACCCACTTAGTGTGCTTGATGGCATTGGTCCGCATACATCGGAGTGGATGATTTCCAAGATTCCTTTTGCCTTGCTTTCGCTACTTGGAAATGTCTTCTTTGTATTCTTCCCCTTTGCACATCCTTTGCAGACCCCTTCATGTTTTGATTGAATTTCTGGAAGACCTTCAACAACTTTGCTTGCAAGTGGTAGTGCTCTATAATGCACATGTGCAAGCCTTCTATGCCATAGTTCATTTGGCTCTACTATGTCATGGACCATAGCTTGTTCTGGATGGCCCTTCATCTTGTATAAACCTACTTCTTGTTCTCCAATCACTATTGCATCGTTAATAGTCTTTCCTCTTGGCCACATGATGACTTGACCATCTATGAATTCAACCCTTATGCCTTTTTCATCCAGTGCCGATATGGATAGAAGATTCTTCTTTAATCCTGGTACAAATAGAACATCCTTCATTTTCATAGACTTTCCAGAGTCTAGCTTGTAGGAGGATTCACCACTACCTTTTATAGGATATTGGTAGTCATCCCCAAGTTTCACCTTATGAGGTGAATTATGTTCAGATAGTTTATTAAAGGATTATATGAAACCTGTCATGTGTTAAGAATCCCCTCTACCAATAAGCCAATCTTTGATTCCATGAGTGACAGTTCCCGTGAGAGCGGAGATTAGAACATATTCATCTTCACTTTCTTTTTTTACTCTCTTCCTAGGAGGATGATCATTCTCAGCAGTGTGAGCATGATGTCTTCTTTTGGAGTTCTTCTTCTTCTTGGATCCATTCCTATTCTTGGGACAATTTTTAGCAAAGTGTCCTATTTCATCGCATGTATAACATCTAAGTTTGGATGGATCCCTTCTCATAAGTTATTTTTCTAATGAGAATGCTTACTTTGGTGATGATGATTTTCCCTTCTTCCTTTCTTGGAGTGTACTGTGAGAGCTTGATCTTCACTTCCCATCTTCTCTTCTCGAGCAACTATCCGAGCTTCTTCTTGAGAACATTCTTCCCATAGTTTGCTGAACTTGACCAACTTCTTTCTAGCACAGATTCCTTGGATGAAAGAATCCCATGACCTAGGGAGGCCATTAAATGTTGTCATCACAATTTCTGTATTCTCTACTTCTTCTTCTACAGCTTCTAGTTTTTCTTTGATCTGGGAGACCCTTGTGAAGTATGAATGGATGGTCTCCTCATTCTGGATCTTGACATTCTTCAACTGTTTCCTTAGAGTGATCTTCAGATTGATGTTCTTCCCTTCAAACAATTTTGTTAGGGCATCAAACATGGCTTTGGGTGTCTTGAGGGAGGACACATGTGGAATGAGGTGATCCTTGATAGAATCAATAATGATCCTCTTTGCCATAACCAACTTCTTCTTATGTAAGGCCTTGGACTCATCTCCCTCTATAACTGGAACCTCCTTCTGGATATAGGAGTCTAACTCATTTTCTTCCAGGACCAGGGAGATCCTATACTTCCAGGCTCGGAAGTTATCAGCTCCCTCAAGCTTTTCATCAAGATTGGTATGATGAGACATCTTAACTGAGAACCTCAAATGGAAATACAAAATATTTAGATCTTACCAGGTCAAGATGTCGTATCTGGATTTGAAGCTGAAATCCTGTGTACTGGTTCAAGAGAAGATTAGGGTTTTGATTTTCCGGAGTTTTGTGCAACCAAATGCTTTGAAATGATCCCTAACTTTGATTTTGGGGAGGAGATCAATCCAATCCTGTGCTCATTGAAAAATTCCTCTTATGTGAAAAGCCCTAATTTCCAGCAGTAGTGTCGGGTCCAAAAATGAAAAACCTCAGAATTGGATTCTGCTTCGACAGAAAGATGCGCCCTAGGGAGGAGAGTCATTCCACCTTAATTTTGCTGAAAATATATGGAGAGAGATCCACAAAATAGGAATCCCTAGTTCCCGCAGCTGCACAGTGTCTTCTTCTCAGGTTAGCTCTGATACCATGTTATTTTTTACAACATTAAGCTAGCATATCATTAGGATCTTTAACTGAGAGAACAACAAGCACAACAATAAAACACAAGAGACAATGAACATAATGTTTTTCCTCAGGGAAACCATAAATGGAGAAAACCCCGAAACTTCCTTAGATATAGAATCGGCACCAAAGTGAAACCCAAAAATAGTAAGGGAATCTCCCAACAACAACAAGCTCTTTCCTCTAGCCCCAGTTTCTTTCTCTTCCTCAACTATGCACTACACTTGAGTGTGTATGAGTTGTGTGCTAAATAGGGATTCCATCTCTCTATTTATACTAATCCTGACATGACTAAAACCCTGCTAGGTCTGACCTCTCTAGGAGAGTCTAATAACCCTAGTGCCCCAGAACTGCAGGGACTTTATCCCTTAGACAATAGGAGGGCTACCCCTAATGACTTAACAAGACTTGTTTACATTATTGATTCTCCCGATCAGAACATCAAGGCATGCCATGACATAAGAACATCCTGGAATAAACATCGGGTTACAATAGATAAGAAATACAAGTGAATACATCCCGAAGTTACAATTACATTAACAGGTTGAGCTGCACTAACAGTCCCTAATCTTTAAAAATCCGAATATGAGAGATAGATCTCTCTTTTCGGGGAAAATGTGGCAAGGGGGTAGCCAAATTTTCCCCAAAATAGGCGAGGGGTTCAATTAGAAACTGCAGATAGAAGTGGTCTAGCTTCTGGGTTGAAGTCGCACCTTTTGGGCCTAAATGAGTGACCTGGTCGCACCTTTCGGCCCGATACGTGCGACTCGGCCATATATATA
>LPNX010108963.1:554823-665848 GCA_001517045.1 Pseudotsuga menziesii
GCTGGGAACGACTGACAATAACTTGTACTGTGACCTAACAGGCTCATTTTGGCCTTGAGGAGGCTCGGCTGTGAACTAAAATGCAGAAAAAAAAAGATCTAGACTAGATTGAATATAAATTTTACCTAGGTTAAGAAAACAAAAATAAATAAATAAATTGAAAAGAAAATCCAAGGATCCTATGGGATCGACCTGGTATGGTCGCCAAATCTGTAGTAGGGATTTCTCCCTTGCTATAGGAAGGAACAACTCCCTTCCCTCTATAGGACGGAAGGGTAGGGCTCCTGTGAGAATGGAATGAAAAACCTGCAAAGAACTATTAGCTTTGAGCCATGAAACCCTGCAAGAAACTTGTTAGAAAAATGAAGATGGCTACATGCAATCAGAGGGGAACCTACAACAAACTATTAGAACATAAACTTGCAAATAAAACAAGCTAGTAAACTAAAATAACAATGGAAAACTAATGGTTACACCTTCTATTTGGGTGGAAATGGGCCACCATGCCCTAGCTTGAGGAAGCACCTCTCTTAGGAATAGGCAGCTATGGCTCAATGGAGGAATGGAGGAGAGGGAGGGTGAATGGCTTGAGAGGAAAATGGTCTCAAGGCACTCACATAGGTAGCATAATGATGGGGAGTGAAGGAGTGATTTGAGAGTGACCCACCCCTCAATTTATACTTTTTCTCAAGACTTTTAGGGTTTTAAGCCCCTGGTTGGGGCTTTAGCCCATTTTTTTGGCTTTTATCCCCTTTCACTCAATCTTTAGCTCTTTTGGGGGTCTTAATCTCCTTTGAGGGGTTTAATCCCCTTTTTGGAGGCTTTAGCCCCTATGAGAGCTATTTTGGCTCTTTTTAGGGGTTTTTAAGCCCTTTTCATATTTTTAAGCCTTCTTAAGGGTGTTGGGGTCAAATGGGGTCAAATGAGGGTCGTGCATGGATGTCCTTGGGTGTTGTAGGTCATATAGAGCTTAGTGAGGGATTTTTTGGGCTAACACATGGGGAATCTGATCATGTCTCCTACATGACAGATAAGTCTAGTTGTCTTATCTGCAAGTCAAAAGTTTCCTTGGGTCATCTCTATGTCATGCTCATTGTTCAAGGATCTATCCTTTCATCTGATTATTATCCTGATTCCAACATTATCCTATTTGAGTCACTCGCGTCTACCTTCCCGTATCCAGTTCCTAGTCACTCTTGTGATCCGTTGGAGGATCTATTGCCTTCCTCATTAGAGTATGGTTTCTCATCAGCACTTTATGAAGACGAAGACCTAGAGTTTTGACAATGGTACCTTAGTATTTCACTATCATTATCAGTGAACTCCTTTGCTTCAGTTATCAATTAGACTCATTGACTGATACTTTGTTGAATTCCTACCATGTTCAACTTCAACACATCTATTCACATGGTAGGGATTATACTGGTTCCTTTGGATTTTGATGAAGACCTTAGGTTCACATTTATAACCTAAGTTGCACAATATTTGTGTTATGTTAAGCAACAAAGCCTCCATATTTTGAAGACTCATCATTGTATATTGTGGCTTCGACCCACCTTTGTAAAATACGTGGTCTTGTACTCGTATCATATGATGTAATCAAATATTGTAAAGGAGCCATTGTTCCAGTATATTGAACATGGCATCTTCATATATGATTTTGTATATGACATTGATATGTATTTGTTTCAGGTACTTCCTCTGCTTCCTTGGACACTTGATTTCTCCAAGATAAAATATTGTAATGTATTTCATCCATCGCTTCCCTCTGACCTCACACATTAAGGGGCATCTTTTATCAACCAAAATGTCACTTCTCCGTCCGAGTGTTGACATCCATTATATCGATACATAAAAGAAAAAATATGATTGAATTAGCCAAAACACTATAGATGTGCATGACCATTGATGCATGATCCCCAGACCAGCTTGATATATTTTTATTCCAAGTTTAGGGTTGCACACACTCCTTTTTGCATTGCATCTCGCATGTCACGGGTGATTATTTGCATTGAAACCTGCATGTACATTGAACAGACGAGTTTCCTTTGAGGAATAAGCGTGTCACACACACCTTGCTTATATAAATACTTGTGTGTACCTTAATTCAACATTAAAAAATATAAAACATGATTAGCTGAGATTAGTTGGTCCTTAATCCATAACTATCCCAACTGTCTCAACCATCCTAACCTTCAAAACTACTCTATTTATCCATGTATAAATATAGTCCTTGGGATGGGGCTAATCAACCAATTTTTGAAGAGAAAATTTATGCTGGTGGTACACCTTCAGATTCTTGGAGCAACAAAACTTAGTGTCCTCGGTTGCAGAGGAGTCCTTGTGTTAGAAGCTGGTTTGTATTCTCACCTATTCATTATTTGTCAATAAAGAGAATTCTTCTTCCAATATTTGTATTGTGCTTTCTCATGTATATTGGTTTATGAATGATTTCAGTTATATTATGATGAACATGCATTTCACTAACCATTGATATATATATATATATATATATATATATATATATAAAAGATATTTCTTGAAGAATTGGCTGTTTGCAGGTGAAGAGGAGAATTCATAGAAACTTAGGAGAAGAGTGAAGCAGGAGAAGACAAAGTTTGGACCAACCGTCATAGATTGGGTAAGCAAAACTCTCTTCCTATTCATATTTCATTCTCTGTAAAATATTATTGTCTACAAGTATATTAGTAAGTTGGTAACCCCAAACCCTAGGTTACAAGGGTGTATTATCTTGAACAACACCAAGGAGTCAGCTGGGACTAGGCACTAGCCGATGCGTCCAATCAAGTCTTGGGATGGATCAATACATGTAGTAAGGGACAACTACCCAAATATCATCCATCCACATCTGATATAAACACAAATTCTCCTTCGAATACTACAACAAATCCTGAAACACTTAGAACAATAACCATCGATATAGAATGTGACCATGTAGAGGATGTCAAGAAGCTAAAAGCTAAAGTTTCCATGTATGAACTTTTTAGGTTCCCCCTTTTTAAGGAGAAATCTCTCCAAAGTCTTGATGCATATAAGTCTAGAAAGGGAAAAGATGACAAAAAAAACAACCTTTAAACATCTACAAGAAATAATGATATCAGACTAAGGTAATCCACTTCTATTACTCCTTCAACTAGTAAGAAGTTAGCAAATCGACCTTTCTTACTTACCTTTGAAATTTTTAATAGGAATGTGCACAACTACATCATGGATTCTGGGGCATCATAAAATGTTATGCCCTTTTGTGTGTGTGTAGGAATTTAAATGTTGATATGAAACCTTTTCCTACACATATAACACAATTATATAGGTTACAAGTTAAATTTGTTGGTGAAATAAAAGGTGTGTTGATCATACTATCCTCTAACCCTCGAATCCATCAGACTATCAACATTATTGTGGTCTATGTTCTAGAAGCCTACAAACTATGGTTGAGAAAATATTGGTCTGAGATGCTAAAGGGGTATTTCGCTACCGATTTATGACACTTGTGGTTACCTTATAATTGGAAACATAAAAATATTAGGGTGAATATAAAACAACATATGAAACAAACCATAACAAGCCTCAAAGATCCTATTGGAACATTCTGTTCCTTGACTACCCTTTGGGAAATTATGGTCTTAAAACATTTTTTAGAGATATCCCTGTCGAGATATCAGCTTTTGTTGATTCCTCCAACCAGTCTCAGATTCTTCATTATACTCAGACTAATTCATCCTCATCAGACCTCGTACCTTATTCCAGACGGTTGAAGTAGATGTTTGTTGAGATTTCCAACTTCAGCTTAAATTGATCAATCACTTCCTCAACAATAAGTAAACAAGACAAGCATACTATATATATTGGTGTTAGATCTATTCTAGCATATATAATCAACAATGTATAAGAATTTGAAATCATCCATGGATAAAATATTCATTCAAACATACATTATTGGACAGGAAAAGATATTTCTATTAATATAAAATCAGAGATTACAATGGATACAACCTCTGTCGGCACGTCTGCAAATCGGAGAAATTGAATCACCCACTTGGGCCTCCACCACCTCAATCCTCCATCTCTTAATAGAGAGCTCACAAGAAAAAGGCAAGCTTGGGAAGAACACAAAAGTGATCCAAGGGACAAAGGGATGCAGACTCAAGCACAATTTTCGGCAACAGTGGACTATAGTTTCTTTGCTCTCAATTCTCTTATGCCTTCAATGTATACAAAGAGTTCCTTATATAGCTTTTCAAAAGGGTAATGAAAGGTCAAATCCGAGCGATCTCAAGGTATATGGAAGGCCAGGAGTCAAGTGAGTCGGATCCATGTCAAGGAAAACTCCAAAAGGATTTGGATTTTGTACACATCCCGATGTACGCGGTTTTAGGGGTCAAACCCACGTATATACGTGATTAGGGGTTTAAAAGTCGTGTGTATTAATTTTCACATGTTTATAGGGATGGTCAAGGAAACATCAAAAGACAAAAAATGGTCCAAGGGGTCTAAGGAGTCTGCAGAGGGACAGGGGGAAGGCCATACAAGTGTGATTCACCCGGTGTGGTAGAATCAGCGATAACAGATGCCCCCTAATGTGTGAGGTTAGAAGGGTCCTACGATGGCCGAAATACATTATAAGTCCATCCCAGAAGTGGAGTGATGAAGGATCCCAAATGGAAGACCAACCACCCAATCAACATAGTACAATGATACAACTCTTCACATAACTACAAATACATATAGCAGTCCCAGATACATAAGAGTACAATGGCCATGAATAGGCATGATACAAAATATCACATAAGTGGTCATCGCTGCGTACAATATACATAGATCAGAATCTCCATGATGAAGATATACAAAGGATCATGATCTCCATAATGGCTGAAGATATACAATGGATCAAGATATCCATAATAGCTGGAAATGTCTGACATATACTGGAATCAAGTCACGAGAGCTGAAATCTCATGAACACTGGCACGATCAAGGAGGTAGCATATAAGAGATGCCACCAATCTGGAAGGTCTTCTACACAAACTGCTACGAGTACATGTCCTACTCTGTGAATAGAGGTGTTGAGGTCGAACATAGTAGTCCATTGTCTGATTACCAGTCATTGATGTATACCATTAATAGACATGAGATCACCCACCGATAATGAAAATGGGAATCAAGGTACTAGAGTGCAAACTAACAAGTGTGAATAAATGTGTTGAGGTCAAACACTTGAGAGGATCCATCGATCAGGGGACATTGATGTATTCCCAAAAACCGTTGATGGTGAGAGAACCTGCCACTAATGACTGCAAGCCTCAAGGCACTCAAAAATGACTCTAGATTCCAATCCCAGAATAAATGATCTGAAGTCGATGGGATGAAATCCGTTGGAAGGAGGGCATTAAGGCATCCCCCATCATCCAACATGAGGTACTCAGCAAAGATTTATAATGTGGAAGGACTCGATCATCAGGTGCACGAACCAGTAACTGTACCAGGAATGTCTGACATGCAAAGTCAAGATAATTGAGGAATGGCCGACTTAGGTTTCAAACTTCCTTCGAACAAGAGCACAACGGTGAATGGTGAGTTAAATAAAGGAAACATAGACTTGATATATAAAACTGGGACATCTCTGCGACATAGGAGGCATCGACAGAGGCTCCATGGGGACTGGAAGCTTAACCAGTTGGTGGAGGTAAACTCAGATAAAATGAGTACAACTCCTAAAGTCAAACTATAAACCTAACCAATGGATGTGATGTACAATGCTCTGTTTGAAGGCGACATGACTCGACAACTACCAAAAGATAACATCTTTCCTTGTCCGACTTTTTGGTTTTTTTATTTTTTTGGACTTTTTCAAATATTTAAAAAGCTTGAAAAAGAATAAAACTGCTTTATAGTTACAGACTAGGAGGAGACGAGTGTCATATGGGCAAACAAACTAGTTCCAAGCAGTGGAACATACCTATGCTCAATGCAAGGATACATGTGTAGGATAGAGACACTCAGGGGAAAACCCCCTCTCGGTAAAAATAGGGAACCAAGCTGCAAAGGATATATAAAATGGCTCTGCATGGCTAGACATGAGACAAGCTCGGGATATATGGCTGAAACTCAATGTCAAGGAAGCCAGCGTAAGGCTCAATAAGGCAGGAAAATCTCATGTGCAATTATAACTTGACATAAGGGAGTCTTGAGGGAAATAGGCCAGCAAAAGATCAAGAGGAGTATGAGGCTCTTGCGAAATGTCATGGCAATACTATACAACGGACTCCCACGCCCTAAGGGACAAATAATCAGCATGGGAACCAAATGCAAATAAAGCGCTAACTAGCGTACCCATGTAACGTCAAGCTCTACCACTCATATCATGCCACTTCTAAAACAACAAGAAGGTTCCATGACATAATAGAGTGGGTTCGTACCTAAGGCTATAATGAAACGGTCATAAGGTCATGCAAAATGATGAAACCTAACCTATATGCCATTTTATACATGATACCTGAAATTGACATGAATGGGTCAATCCAATGGCTGAAACGACACTCAAAAAGGTCTCCTACATCATAAATTAGTCCAAAAACGGTCCAAAAGGATTAGAAACGGTCCAAACTATAGGAAAGGGGGTAAAAATTTTCAAAAAATTTGAAAAATTTCTATAAATAGTAAAAAATTCAAAACATTATAAAACATTTGAAATTTTTACTCATTTGAGCTCAGAACTTCAATAGCGAATTCTAGGAGATCCAGCCGGCAGAATCCACTACCGTTTTTTCCAGGTACTTACCCATGCTCCACTCTTCCATTTTGACGCAAATTTTGTCAAATTCCATGGTGTATTTGGATTTCTAGGCCATTCTAAAATAGGCACCACGGCCCACACGGAAATCGAGGGTTTTTCCGCGTATAGGGATGGATATATGCGGAAAATGCCCTCACAGTCGCGTACATATGCGGTTGTCTGGCAAATAGTATCATATGCAACCGCGCTTAAGGTTTTTCAAGTATTCTAATGGACAAAACTCAAATTTTTTGTGTAGGATGGTCGTAGAATGGAGAGAATGTGAACATGGTGATGTAGAAGAGGCAGTAAGGTCCAATCTAATGGCTCAACAAGCGTTACATGCATGTGGGATTTACAAATTTTGGTGTCTTGGTGGCTTAAGGGCCAAACCAAGACTATTGCAGATGTTAGTGGACTAATGGGATCCAAACTCAGAGTCGTTCTAGATAGACGGGATGTCCCTCACCATAGAAGTGGAGGACATATACTTTATTACTGGAATTTCCCGATGGGGGGAAGTAGTGAACCTACGTTCTTGTAGGCCCGGAGGTGGCCTGACTATAGATGAGTACATTGCGGTGTACTACTATCCGGACACGGAGAAGGTGGGGAGTCAGATCCCAACTAACTCCATACAGGTGCTGGGCCTAAAGGCCATCCTACTGACACTAGGTAGGATAGCAGGCTTGGATTCACTCCACCAGGCATCGTGGCCTCTGATTTTCTATGTAGTGGAGTGCATGAGACTCAAGGTATACGATTGGAGTATTGCACTACTGGGAAACATGAAATACCAGCTCAGTGAGTGCAAGATGGGCAGAGTGCGAAACTTCGGTTTCAGTAGCATATTGAGCATGTTTTTCTTCAAGCGTGTTCCAGGATTGAGCCCTAGAGTTGACATTCCTCTACACGGGGTTTGAGATCCGTCCCAACAGTGTTGGGCGGATGTGATGAGCAGACTGGGTGGAGGTAGGGTCTCCAACCCCTATCCAGCTGATTTCTTTTCATGGTGGTGATGACATATAGTTTCCATCGATGACTACCCCTATACAGGGATAGATTTTCGGGGAGACCCGGACATGCTGCTACCACTAGGATAGGCATACGGTGACATAGGTAACGAATCTCGACCCTCTCTTTAAAATTTTTGATTTATTTAATTTTTTTGTGTTTTCTGATTATGTGGAATCAAAAGACATGTTTTTGGGTGACAATACATAGTGACATCTACCATATGCATGCAGATGTGGGACCACAACAGCCTGAAGGCTTCCCTTGTCCTAGGCGGAGGGGAAGAGGAGACGATATCACGGGTGTGGATGTGGAGCAGATGCTACAAAGCATTCATACCAAGTTCGTGAGGCTAACACACAGAGTACCCATGGCGCAAGTTGAGGACTTTCCCGAGGCCATGCAGCACCAGGTGGTGGGTGTACCATGAGCATGGGTGCGGCTATTTTGACAGCTAGCTAGAGCCGTGGTGACATTACACGATCACAACCCCCCTCCTCCTCCACAGGCTTAGATACCTGGGAGCGATACATTTTGTATTACCATGTATTATATTTTGGTGGCTCGAGAGCCCCATTTTTATATTATGACACTATGTATTGATACATTTTGGATGTTTATAAAAACTTTTATGATGATCGGTTTATTTATTTACATGTGTAAAAATTTATGTTTGTGATGAGCTTATTGTGTATGAAACAAATGCCAATCTAACACGTAGTTAGCATATGAGTCAACAACTTGATTATTAATTCTTGGAATATGTATGTATGTTATATTGTCAAATTGCCGTTCTAATAATCTCACACGTAAGAATCTTCTTAATAATGTCGGATCTCTAACATGGTAAAAACCATTAAGCTGTGACACTACTAAGTCCGAATCAAGACGTACCTCAAGAGAGAGAACGCCATGTAAAATGGCATCCAGTAGAAGCTCAATAACGACACTATATTCAACAACATTGTTTGAAGATGGCCATAAACATACGCCTCCTGAAGACAACACCTAACCCATAGGAGTATAAATCACCCAAGCAGTAGAGGCTGAGTGTTGAGTGTGAAGGCTCGCACCATCTGTGAATCCTATGAAGGCGGAAGATTCCATTGACATCTGCAAAAAGAAACAAAAACTAATCACAAAATTGATCACCATAGGAAAAATACCTACCTATGCAAAAATGTACAATAATATACAATAACCAACCTTGGCTAAAAATCATGCATAGTACTTTTTGAGATAGAGCCCATTTCTAGGCTCTGCCAAGGCCGTTCCCTCATAATCCACTAACTCATAAGCGCCCTTCTCTAACACATGTTTGACGATGTAAGGACCATGCCACATGGGGTTAAACTTTCCTTCCCCCAAGGGTTCTTTCGGTTGATCTCACAAAAGGACCAAGTCTCCCTCACTAAACCTCCTTGGATGGACAGACTTATCATACTGGACCTTTATGCAACGCTTATTTACTTATAGAGCCACCAAGGCATCTCGACGTTGCTCATCAAGTTGCTCAAGGTGGACCAAATGCTCCTCCAATGGGGAAGTGTCTGGTAAGATCTCTATGGCTAGCTTCAAAGAAGGAATCTCGCACTCAACTGGAAATATCGACTCCACTCCATGTACAAGTTGATATGGAGAAAAACCCATGGTAGTCTTAACAGCGGTTCTATAAGCCCACAAAGTAGGATATAACATAATGTGCCAATTATTCTTGCTTTGTGCAATGGTTCATTGGAGAATGGATTTGAGTGATTTGTTCACTACTTATACCTATCCATTCGATTGAGGGTAGTAAGAGGAGGAATGATCTTGTTTGTACCATAACTTTGATGCTAACTCTTCCATCATACGATTCTGAAAGTGCGAGCCATGGTCAGTGACAAGCTCTTTCAGAATACTGAACCGAGTAATAATCTGGTTGAATACTAAGTGCATGGATGTCTCACCATCGGATTTAACTGTAGGCATAGCCTCATCCCATTTCATGAATTAATTGACAACCACTATGATATGATGATGCCCCCCATCTGAAGCTCGGTTGCAATCCATAAAATCTAGCCCCCACTTAGTGAATGGACCAACGATGATTATGGGATGTAACGAGGCAGGTTTCAAGCGCATATTACATGCAAACACCTGTCAAGGATGGCACCTCTTGACCGCATCTACACAATCCTTAAAGATCGACGGCCAGAAATAACCCGGTCTTAAATTTTTTTGGGCTGTAGAAAGCCCAGATAGATGACCACCACATGCCCCTCCATGGAAATCATTCAACACTACCTTATCCTCTTCATGAGTTAAACAATGACGTAAAATGGAATATACCCCACGGCGGTACAAAGTGTTATCCATTACGAGGTAATTCTTAGACATGAGACGTAACCGTCATCGTTCATCCTGTGAGAGGTGAGTAGGCACCTTCAATGTTTGTAAATATATAATGATATCCCCATACCATGGGTCTAAAGTTGAGATTAATAAGATGTGCTCATCGATTAACGTATCTTCACAAACCAACTCCTCGGCCTTGCTTGGGAAATCTGATATAACCTCTGCAAAAATTAACGATTTCTTCAATTTTGTCGAAACAAACTCGAGATAAAATTCTTGCAAGATGACAATCCATTTATTATATTTTCCCCCAATCATCCTTCGAGTGAGGACGAATTGAAATGGATTGACATGGGCTACAACCAAGGTCTGGCGAAGGAGAATATAATGTCTCAACCATTGAATTGCATGTATGGTAGCTTCTCAACATGGGAATAACATATCTCCATGTCAATAAGATTCCGACTCAGATGGTATATGACATGCTCTTGGAGCTCCTCATCCTCTTGAACCAGAACCATACCAATCGTCTCCATGGATGCGGCCACATAAAGTAGAAAATCATGGCTGTAGTCTGGGATACTAATCACCGGGGCCAATGCTAGGGCTCGCTTGAGTGCATCAAAGGACTCCTGGGCTTGCTCATCCCAACAAAAGGTGGTGTCGTTCTTCAAAATACGCATGAAGCCTCTAGTCAAATTAGCAAAATTGACAACGAATCTCCGTAAGAAGTTTTCCATGCCTTGCAAACATTGAATATGATGAATGTTTTTCGGGGGAGACAACTGAAGTATTGCCTCAACCTTCAAAGGGTCGACTCTTATACCCTCTTTAGAAACAATGAATCCTAATAAGCGACTAGACTTCACACAAAATATGTACTTGCGAGGATTTAACCTGAACAAATAATGGTGGCACCTTTCGAATACCAATCTCAAATGATAGGAATGACGCATTCTCATATGAGAAAGAGCAGCAAGGTCATCCAAAAACACTTCGATAATCGATTTGAGATCGTGGAAGATCAAGGTCATAGCCTGCTGAAAAGTAGCTACGGCGTTTTTAAGGCCAAAAGGCATTTTTCGATATGCAAAAGTTCCCCAAGAACAAATAAATGCGGTCTTGTGTTGGTCCTCGGGTTTAATTTGTATCTAATTATATCCAAAAAATTCATCCATAAAGGAAAAAACCTTGCTACTTGCACACTCATCCAAAATCTGATCAATAAATGGTGTGGGGAAATTGTCCTTAGGACAGGCACGATTCAAATCACGGAAATCAGTACATATCCAGATCGCTCCTTGCTTCTTATCAACTAGAACGGGGTTTGAAACCCACTCCATCAAGGGAATGGGATAGATAAAACCAGCTTTCAACAGTTTCTCTATCTCTGCCTTAATCGCGGGTGCTTTCCTAGGATTCACTGCACGCAAGCGTTGTCGAACAGGATCAGCATCGAGATAAGTCTTAATCTTGTGTTCAACAATGCGAGGGTCGATACCTGGAATTTCATCGTAAGACCAAGCAAAGATATCATGAAATTCTTTAAACAACTCGGTATGTTCTTGAATCTCAACATGGGAACATGCTGCCCCAATATAGACAGTCTCCATCCTGCCAAGATCGCGAGAGATATTGATAGGAATCATTGGAGATATATTTTCCATGTTTCCATCAGCCATCGGACCAGGAGAGCTTAATGGAACCATGGGACTACCAATTCTCTCACTAAGAACCTCCCTAAATTCCTCATGCTCCAAGCGGTCAATCTCGGGAAGAAAGTAAGATCTATGATGGAGCTCTTCCCATGGTGTCTCAACTCCCGACATGGCCTCAATAATCGCTTCGTCTGAAGGAAAAACACTATCAAGGAAGTTGTGTGTGTGAGAAGACTGCACTGGCCATGCAAGAAGCACATATGGGTCCTCCTCCTCCATCCGCGAAGAGGAAGGACTAGGCTCTACAACACACTCAAGATTAGCTTGATAAGCTACCATAGTTGCAGGCAACGACATGTCCGTCATGATGGGCTCACTCAAATTATTTAGTGTAGGAAGAATCCAAGGATCTTCCATATGACTCGTGTGAAAAGACAACGATCTCATAGATTTCGAAGCCTCACCGGAACTAGACCCTATCATAAGGATAGGTGCAGGACAACTAAAAATTCCCATGAGGGATGGATACATGCCCACCCCCACACTCCCAGTTTCCGGCTAAGAGTGCTCTACAATCAGGATCGAAGCTCCCGAAGATGCAGTAACTGACAGATTCTTGAATGACGTTTGATCATTCGTAACTATCTTCGCATTAAATGGAAAGCATACAACACGAAATAGTGAAGAAGTTACGGATTGCATACTGTACATCCAATTCCTACCCAACAAGAGATTGTAGTCAAGGGGCGCATCAACCACCTCAACCTTTATCACAATAGTCTTCCCTCCCAAACAGACCTTAAGGGAAGTGTTAACAACCTCTAACTAGTAGAGTGTCGAAGGAAGCATGGTAAAGAGAAATGATGGTTGCTTGAACTTTGGTTAAATATAATAGTGTGAATGTATGATAAAAGGGCGCATAAACAATGAAATCATCACATGATCCAATGGTATAGAATGAGGAGGTGAATATCGATGGCTTATAATAGATCCGCTTTGTGAAGATGCACAGAATATAAGGGCATGCATAGATAGTTAACAGGATGCGAAGATCAATGGTCATGAAACTGGGTCGGCAAAATCTTCGGTCGGTAAAAATTCCACTCCATGAAGTTGCACGTTGTTAAAAACAAAAAGGCCCAGCGGAATGTGTACATGTAAGTTAATCCGAAGGCTTGAAAATAAAGTGAAAATTCATCAACGTTCATCATCGGATCCGGAGGATAGAGTTGCACGACGGTTGGAGTAGAAAAGCGGTAGCGAAATTGAAACCGTGGTGCTCATGGCAGCTTGTGGTACATTCTGCGGAGAAAAATGGTTTGAGCAAAACCAATAAAGGGAGTCTCCAGAATGGACTTCTATATAAAGTGAAGTTGACTTATTTGAAGAATTGTTTTTTTTATTGTACATGCCGGGACGAATGAAAAGAACCTCCCACCATCCTTTCACAGTCAACTTCGGGTATATGCAATTATAGTCGCAGGTAAGTCTCAAATACTCGACCTTTATTCACAGAATTGCCGTCATTTCTATATTATGGATAAAGAGAAAGGGTTAGAAGGGTTTAACCAAATTCTGGATGAAAGAGAAGAATTCCTGGTTGATAGAGATAGAGGAGTATATGGTCCATTTCTGTCTGTGGGAAATGTATTAGTTATTAAAGAGAGATTGTGGCGATATAATTCATAGGGAAATGACATTTTAAATGCCTGTAAGTCATTTCTATATCATTTTTCCATTGAGCAGACCCTACACTTTCCTGAATTCGTCGAGTTGTGTGCAATTAATTATTCATCTTCTGATAGAGTTATTGTAAGTGGTTCCACGTCCAGGATATTGTGTAGAATTGATGCAAAAGCTATCCGTGAAATCCTGAATTTGCCCGATAATTACCCTGATAGTAGTGAGTCTGTAAATGAGTCTGTTTTGGCTGAAGTGTACAGAAGTTGTAAAACTGAAGTTTGATGTAAATTCTTGTCTAGCATTCTTAATGAAGGTCAGTCACTAGAAGGTCTCTTTTTGCCGTATCGTATTCACATCTTCAAGGAGGAAGTTCAATTGGTTGTGTCTTTGGTCTGTCAGGTTTTAGGTCTAGATGATGACTGTCATGTTAGTGAAGTTGTCTTGGGTTTCTTATTAAAAATGAGTTCAATTAGTCTTGGGTCTGAGTCCTAGCTGGTCCATGTTTTCAGTTTGGATGAATATCTAGGTGAGGTTATCCATATCCAATTGGTCGAGTTATCAAAAGTCAGATTTTTCAAGTATCAATCATATTTGTTGAACATGTTATTATGTTCGAATGTAACTAAATTACAGTTCTTGAGTACTATATTCTATTCAAATTTTCTTAAGCAAATCAATATGTTCGAATTTGTAAATTCCATTATGTCAGAAATATATAAGCTGCTGTTTGATGAAGTATTACCCAGAGTGTTGAAAGAGATGAAGAGTATGATGCAATCTTCGCTTGAGGATAGGATTGGAGATTGGTTCTTGTATAAAGACTTTACAGTTTTGAGAATATATGGTTTCACTGGAGAGCCTTACAGGCTGCCTACTTTCCTTACCCCTAGGATCTTTGCATTGGAATACATGAGACAGAGATTACATGCAGAAGAGGAACATTTTGGGGCTTTCAAAAAATCTTCCAATATCAAGTTCCCTCATAAAGTTGGTTCCTTTATTTTTTAAAAACAAGGGTGCCCTGGTGTTTGTAGATAAATTATTGGAAAGCATGGATTTTCAAAGGGAACAAAGGGTCAATTATGATCCTTATCATATAATTTCTCT
Organism: Pseudotsuga menziesii; assembly: GCA_001517045.1. Taxonomy (NCBI): domain Eukaryota; kingdom Viridiplantae; phylum Streptophyta; class Pinopsida; order Pinales; family Pinaceae; genus Pseudotsuga; species Pseudotsuga menziesii. Next base: position 569,416 of record LPNX010108963.1, read on the forward strand.
AAGAAAACAAGCAAATAAAAATAAGCCATTTGACCACCAAGTTGTTGAGGGTTTGAAGGAAGTAGCCAATTTGTTTTACTTTGTGGAAATTCCAGGATCTAATGAGAATACAAGCAGTGGATCAGTTGCAGTGTCTCAAATGCCAGATAGTTCTAATATTTTGATTAAAAGAAGTTTTTCTGAGATTGAAAGTATGGAAATGGATGAAGACAGTTCACATAAGAAGACTAAAATGTCTCAAGATGATAAAAGTTCAAGCGAAGTGGTTCCAGATGAATTGAAAAGAGTTGCTTTAATTCCTAAGAAATCTGTACAGATGAATCAATTTTCTTTTGAAAGTGTAGATAATGCAGAATCAGGTCTAGTTTTTAAATCTAAAGAAGAATTCATGACTAGATATGTGGAAAAGCAAAGACAGTCCCTAGAAGAAACCATAAATCTACTCCCATGAGTGAGAAGTCTAAATAATCCAAAGACTTCCCCGATTTCTACCCGAGACGTAGAAAGAAATACTTTAAAACTAGCTATGGTTAGTGATAAGAAAGTGGCCGAAATGGAAGTGATATTAGACAAAATCAGTGTACCCGATAAAATACAGTTGCATAAACAAACGGGAGATATTATTTATTCAGATTTATTGCATGCTATGGTAAAAATTAACAAGTTNAATAGAGCGAAATGAGTTAATAGCACAAATTTCACTGTTGAAGAAAGACCAAAATGATGAAAAAGAGATTATGGAAGAACTGATGAGCTAGACTCCTACTGGTGAAGATTTGACTATTGTAAATATTGAAAAGCCTTTAAATGATTTTTTTGCTGATGATTTACTAGTGCCCATGTCCCAGGTTATTTTGAAGGATGTAGAAATAAGGGAGTTAAAAGAAGAAAATGAGAAAATCAAATTTGAGCTGACCAAATTGGATGAAAACAAGAATAAAATATTACAGGATAAAGGTCAATTACAAAAGAAGCTTAATGAATTAAAAGAAAGAAATACAGGAAAGGGTCCTCTCCAAAGAGCTTAACACATAATCTGGGACACATTGTCTATGGAAATTACTAAGTTCAGGCATTATTTGAATTTCATTGATGATCAAAGTACATTGGTTAATCTAGCCAATCAAAGATTGAAACTAGTCAATGAGACCATGGAGAGGAACCCCCTAAGCACAACAATACTTATTTTTAAACAACACAAAATCCAAGCAATTGGTTGTGTAAGAGAAATTTTCTACACAACCATAGGAACTTTGTTCAACATATATTCTTTATGCTAAGAGGCCACCCCCAAGTTGGGGTATGAGGCCACCAAGGGGAAGGAAACACCTACATGCTTCTCTCTTTCATCCCACAACCCATTCAGATCTTTATGCTTATTCTAGTGCTCATACATATCTCGACAAGGATCTCAATCAACCCTCACAACTTTGGATACCACAATACCTACCCCAAAAAATACCCTTTTTAGCTCATGAACCCCTTCACTGATCCACAATTATCTTTGGGATCCATCTTGCCAAGTGCTTCCAGTGTTGCATAGAAGGAGGCCAATATGGTTTATGTTATTGGAGAACCACCTATATCCTTAATTCTTGTCTTCTCAAGCATATATGAGCAATATAACTCAACGGGAAAGGGTTCCTAGCTTTTCAAAGCTTTGCGCTCACCTATAACCATAATCTCCCTCCCAAATCTGCAGTGTTTACTCTAAATTTGAAGTTTTGGATTACACACAATTTGGAATGGTTGTGAACAATGACAAAAGGCTTTACATAGTGTAGATATGCATGAATAAATGATAGAATGAGGGTTGACTCCAAGGGGTATGATGATAATGGTAAAGACAACTGACATAGATTCTGAACATACATGAAAGGACTTCTGGAAGTTGTGGAATAACTTCTGGTTGCTGACAAAAATGTCTCAAAAGTTCACTCAACCCCATGCTTGAATAACTGCATGAGGTGACTTTTCTCATTGACCTCACACATGCATTCAATGATTGAAAATATTAAAAAAGGAGATAGTTTGTTATTCAAGGCACATGGTAGAATTTGGATGAGTTCTAAGATTGACATTTGGCAGCAAAGGATTTATTTTCCCATGCCCCCCCTTTCCTCTTCCTCTCTGGTGGAATTAATGCACCTATAGTGCTCTTTACACGACCATATTGGACCATTTTTATCAAGTTTAATAACTCTTGGATTGCATTATTCAGGGTATAAATCCATTTATTTATACATTATTCAATGATTGTTGGATTCCATCTTCCAATGTATCCTTGATTTCCTATGGGTTGTTCATATTCCTTATTTACAATATTTACAAATAATGTTCAAAAGCATAATCATGAGGATTGTGTTTCCAACATCCCCCCCATAATCCAAAGGGGTGTTTGTAAGTATGAGCATGGTTCTAATCCTTCCAAGCTTTTCTTATCCAAACACTTTGGTGAATATATCTACAATTCACTCGTTCATGGAATAATGTTGTAGATGAACTATCTTTTCCTCTACATGACGTCGAGCCAAATGGTAGGTTTTGTTGATGTGGTTGGTTCAATCATGGAATTTGGGATTCTTAGACAAATTGATTACAGAAGTGTTATCAATCAATAAGGGATTCGAGTTATCTTTCTTCTCCTACAAATATTCAAGTAGCTTCTCAAGCCATACAATCTCTTTCATTGCTTCTACAGAAACCACATATTTTGTCTCTGTTGCCGAATATGCTAGAACTAAATGCTTGTGTGATCTTTGGGAGACAACTATTGATCCAATACTCATTCTGTATCTAGAAGTAGTCAGTCTTGTCTCTTTGTCACCATCAAAGTATGAATTAGAGTATCCAATGAGTTTGAGTTCATTTACCTTAGAGTACTTAATTCGAAAGTATTGAATCCCCTTCAAGAACCTTAAAACTCTTTTAGTTGCATACCAATGTCCTTCAAAAGGTTTGTGCATGAACCTTGAAAGGATGCCAACAACATATGAAATATTTGGTATGGTGGTTGTGAGGTAGAATAGGATTCCTATAAGTTGTTGATATTTGGTCGCATCCTCAAATTATTTTTCTTCAATTCATGTGAGATTCAACTTTTGTTCCATTGGAGTTGAGAGAGGATTGCATTATGTCATGCAAAATCTATTCAACAATTCTCCAACACACTTCTTCTAGGAGATGAATATGTACTTAGGATGTTGAGTGACTTTGATTCCCAAGTATTAATGAAGGTTTCCTAGATTTTTCATGTCAAATTCCTTCCTCAAATCTTGTTTTATGGATGGAATATAACTTTCATTGTTCCATGTCCTTAAAATGTCATATACATATACCACAAGAAACACAATAAATATTCCAAATTTCTTTACGAACAATGTTGCATCATAAATATTATAATGTTTGAAATTTAGCTTCAAAATATGCCCAGTTAGGTTTTCATACCAGGTGTGAGGATACAAGGACTTGACAAGATTAAATAACTTGTGTTCTTGTTCCTTCACAAAAAATCCTGTTGGCTGAGACATGAAGATATTTTCTTTCAGGTTTTCATTCAACATTTTATTTTTTATTTTTTTATTTCCATATGGTGGACTTTCCACTCATTTTGTGCCTCCAAGGAGAGTAAGGTGCATATGGTATCCCATTTTGATGTGGGAGAGAACATATCTTGATAGTTAATTCCTTCATTTTGTGCATAATATTTCTCCACAATCCTTTCTTTGTGCTTGTCAATTGATCCATATGATCTATATTTTTTCTTGTATACCCACTTGTAGCCAATTGGTTTGGTTACTAGAGGATAAGCCAACTTATAGGTTCCATTATTCACAAGTGCATCATAATAGTTATGCATGGCTTCTCTTAACTGATCACAAGTAGCAACCTATTTAAAGGAAGTTGGTTCAAAATTAGCAAATACATTTAATTCACAATCAAATGTGTCATCCATGTCATCACCCGAGTTATTTGCTTCTCCTCCATCTTCTCATTTGATTGAGATTATCATTCATGTCTTTCCAACTTCATCTAGATGGACGCTTTTAAGTTTCTTTCTGGACCATTTCAGAATATTTTTTGACAGTCTAGGTTGATTAGCTGGTTATGCTTCATTCTCTTCAAGATTTAATTTTCCAATCCTCTCAATTACATCATCTAGTTGAATCTCTTGTTCAAGTAAAGTGGCTAGAACTTCTTCTTCATGAGTTTCTTCATGAAGGGGTGTTGGTTCTTCAAAAGGAAATTTTAGAGTCTGGTCCAGATCCAGGATTGGGATCCCTCCTTCAATATGTGGAATTTCATTATCAACTTCATAATATGTCTTTATATGGGAAAACTTCCCTAGACAATCAAACTGTTTATAAAGAGACTCATCATTTTTATTAGTTTCAAGAAAAATGAAATAATAAATTTCTTTGGAAATAACAAATTTCTTGTTTACCTCATCATAAAGACGGTATGCCTTGGAGGTGTCTGAATACCCCAAGAAAATGCACTTTCGACTTCTAGCACCAAGCTTGTTTCTTTTCTCCTTTGGTATCAAGGCATAGCAAGTGGACCCAAAAACCATAAGACGCCTCACCAAAGGAAGGGGGGCATACCACATTTCATGTGGAGTCTTGTATTCAAGAGCATGAGATGGACTTTTATTTATCAAATAAGCTGCACATAATGTTGCATCACCCCAAAACATAAGTTTTAGATTCTTTAAAAACATCATTGAGCGTACCATATTCATTATGGTTATGTTCATTCTTTCTACCATACCATTTTGTTGAGGATTATAAGGAATTGAAGATTGATGTTTAATCCCATGTTGACGAATATAGTGTTCAAAATAATTAGAAGTGTATTCTTTTCATTATCAGTATGAAGTGTGTCAATATGAGATTGTGCTTGATTTTCTATCCATGCATGAAAATCCTTGAATGTTTGAAATGCTTCTGATTTTGTCTTTAATAAATATACCCAACACATTCTGGTGTAATCATCAACAAAGTCCATGAGGTATCTATTACTATTGGCATAAGGAATAGGTATGGGGCCGCATCAGTCAGAGTGAACTAGCTCGAACTTTCTACATGCTCTAAATTTTTACTCTGGCAATGGTTGCTTACTATGTTAGCCTAATATGCATGCATCACATTTGTTCTTTTTTCTTAGGAATGGTGGGAAAGCCAAATACACCATTATTTCTTAACAAGAGAAAACTATTATAATTCAAGTGACTAAATCTAACATGCCTTAACAAAATGGATGATATATTACCTTCTCCATGTTGAGAGATGTAGGAAAAGTTTTGAATTCTTGCATATGAGCCTTTCAGATTAGATAATTTTTCATCTTCATTATCTGGTCATGATGACTTGGTTGTTAGAGGAATTTCTTATTTCTATGATGACATCAAACATGTGGATGGAGTGGCCTTACATTCGAATTTGCACTAAGGATAACATGTTCCTCTGTAACTCTGGAAGATAGATAACATTTTTCAATACAAAGTGAGGGAATCCAGACAACTTGATCTTGATGGAACCAATTCCCTTTGGTTTGAGGCTAGATTTGTTTGCAAAGTACACTATGCCATCTACATTTGTTTGCAAAGTACACTATGCCATCTACAATGTCATTCAGTTCAACAAAAAATATTTTCTAAAAGTCATGTGAGATGTTGCACTAGTATCAAGCATCCAACAATCTTTGTAAGATGAAAAAGATGTTACTTCATTTACTCCAAGATTATAGTGTGCAGCAATACAATGAGCAGAATCAAGTGCTTTACCAGCCTCTTGAAATTAATTTATTTTTTCATTGTTTTGGTTAGGTCTTCCTTTGATGGAGTCACATGGATCCCAACACTATTTTGCTTCAGTCCAATCTTCCCACAACGTTTTTACATCATATATGTTCTTTTGGTTGAATACTTTATGCCCCCTCTACCTCTAAAATTGCTTCTTCTCCATCCTTTTTTTTTTCTATCTCCCTTGGAATGGTCTTTGGACTGATTCTTTGCTTTCTTACCAAAGAGCCTCCAGTAGGCTCACTTGTCTTCTTTCCAAAGGCTTTCTCTCTGTATGCAATCTTCTCTATGAACCTTTTATCACTGGCTTAAAGTGATTCCAAATAGTTTGTGTGATGGATAATTATATTTGACCAATTCTACCCGTGGAAGGTATGGTTTCATTACATAGGCTTGAATCTTGTGCATGATTGCTCTAATCTCATATGCAACCAGCATGGGTCATTAAGGCTTAACCTATAAACTAAAAAGTTTCAAGATTAGCTAAATCACCTCCATTTCAGAATGTGATTCATACAAGTCCTTCAAAGTTTTTTAAAGATTCAAAACAAGATTTTGCCAATGGTTTTTCTTTCACATATTCCATCCCACAAATCAACATAATTGCATGTGGCCTTAATTTTTCTGAACCACCCAAAATAGTTGTCCTTACTAATGAGAAACAATGGATGCCAATGAATGCATCTTTACTTGCTAATACAATGTGATGTGTTTTTGGAATACAATACAGAATTTGTAGAATTACGGTTGCACTAGCTAGAATCAATGTCTTAATAAGCTCTAATTACAGTTGCGCTAGCTAGAATCAATGTCTTAATAAGCTCTATGCTAGCTAGAATCAATGTCTTAATAAGCTCTAATTACAGTTGCACTAGCTAGAATCGATGTCTTAATAAGCTCTATTCACTATGCAGGTCAATGTTCCTGGCATAGTATTTACATTAAAAAAATTTGCAGTATTTACATTAAACAATTTTGCAGAAGTACAATTTATATGGTAGTGCACTCACTTCATAATGACAGAACATAATTTTGCATCACTACTAGCTTTAAAAGAAGGTACACATCAAAAGCACCGAGCTTCACTTACACATTGAATTCGCTTGGAGGAGGTTGAAGTCTCAAAGTTTACGTAGTAGTGAGAGAGTCTTAGCACTACACAGTTTCGTAGTTCTTATAAGCTATTCACAAGTTTGAAAAACTTGGATTCCTCAAACTGATAATTGGAGAAAAAAATCACAGTCATATAGGAGTTCGCAGTAGTCTTCATGGCTCCACAACTTCACGTTTTACACAACTTTGGTAGCTCTAACCCCAATATTCAAAGTGTATCAGGTTTGATGTTGAAAGGTTGCATCTCTGATAAGGTGGAGATCGAACTTCTTTCATGCCAACAAATAAATACAACACAATATGCAAGAGGAGAGGTCTCAGCTCCCCAAGGCTCTAGTTGCAGCTTTCAAACGAAGAGAGAGAGCCCACGCACTATACCAACAAACTTGAGGGCGTTAGCAGAGCTTTCAAACGAAGAGAGAGAGCCCACGCACTATACCAACAAACTTGAGGGCGTTAACAGTATTCAAAAGAGATTCCATAGACTTCAAGAATGCAAACTTTACTCCAATGCAGGCTTCCAAAAACATGCAAGATATCACCAGCTCCACGGGGTCATTCACATTTCAACAATCTTAAGGCTGAGGAACCAACGATAACTCTACCTTCTTCACAATGAAGTCGTAGAACTCCAAAGATGGTCGCAGCACTTGAAGGAACAATATTCACACTATTTCTGACCAACCATGGGCGTCACCACCAGTCAAGATTCAAGGAAGGAGAGGTCGCGATTTACAATGGTCATCTCCACGAACTCCACCACAGGAATACTCGCGAGTCGCGACATTCAATCCCACTCCCAACACTAATCTCAATGTTCATGCTTATGCTCCTTCAATGATGGAGTCTTCAATCACTTCAATGAAAAATAATACACAACAAAACTAGATGAGAGGAGTCTCACACATCTCCATGCGTAGGATATATCAATGCATCAGTCGCGCAGAGTGTGAAAAGGTCGGATGCTTCACGGAATAACATTCTGAGAAGAAACACTTCTAGTAGGGGAAGGAAAAATAGATGAGCTAGTAGTGCTAGGAGGGCGCAGAAACGAGACTGAGAAGAGAAAACATGAGTTAGTGTCAGGCAGAATAACTCTGGCATTGTATTATTCAGGGCATAAATTCATTTATTTATACATTATTCAATGAATGTTGGATTCCATCTTCCAACGTCTCCTTGATTTTCTACATGATGTTTATATTTCTTGTTTACAATATTTACAAATAAGTGGAATAAGCAATAAAGTTGCTTAGTACCTGCTTCTCTTAGGAGATTGAAAATATATAGTAATAGGATAATTTTGCTATAAAAATATATGATAAAACAAATATAATTACAATTTGAAAGAAATTAAAACAAAAATGAATTAAAAAATGTCCATTTAAATATGATATAGGTTATTGCAATGTAGCATAAAACAAGCATATTCAAGCTTCCTTACATACTTCTAGTAATATTCTTGACTTATGTTATAAAAATATGCAAGTTTCTTTATAGACTAACATAAATAGAAAATGAGAAATAATAGCTTATAAGACTATAAATTAATATCATTGTTGTGAGAATAGTTTTCGATGATATTTTCACTATTAATTTTAATAGCTCTCTCAATATGCTTTGAGTCATCATATGTTAACCCATGTAAGTCCATCATCTTGATCTCCTTAATTACAAGAAGAATGATTTCAAGATTAGTTTTGTTACCAATAGCCACATCTCTCATTTTCTCCTTTACCATTGTCCCTTACCCTTGATTCTTTCTATTGTCCAAAATCCCTTCTCCTTTACCCACAGGCTTGAATCTTTCCATCGTCTTACTTACCTTTTCCTATTTAAAACGCCTTAATTGCAAATAAAGGCCTTAATTGCAAATAGTGTAAGTTTTAACTTTTAAAAAGTATGCTTGAGAACACTCCACACTTTACTTTAAAAGCTCTTTCATTTTTATAAGGCTATTGTCCCCCTAAAAACAAGTGTAAAAGTTTATTAATTCTCTTCTCATATGGAAGAAGCTACTAATTTTTATAAGGCAATTGTCCCCCTAAAAACAAGTGTAAAAGTTTATTAATTCTCTTCTCATATGGAAGAAGCTACTAATTTTTATAAGGCAATTGTCCCCCTAAAAACAAGTGTAAAAGTTTATTAATTCTCTTCTCATATGGAAGAAGCTATTAGCCACTGCCAAAATAATTTCAAATCCTTAAAAAATTGAAATTAAGTTTTTTTTATAATATTTTACGAAGTCGACTAAAATTTAATTGATATTGAGAGATTGAAAGGATACGCCTTAATTATATAAATCCAAATTTCATGTCAGTAAGGAATGTGGAATGTGAATGCATAGGAATGTTTTAATTACATTGTGGGAGAAATTGGCACTCTTTACTTGTGGACTCTTTCTTTGTATTGGTGTGCATAGTCACATGACATCTCAGAAGGCTTGTGATATTCGCTAAAAGCAAATGGAGTTGAAGCGGTTTGAATGAAGTGAAGACTTGTGCGGTTGTTGTGAATGTCAATCCTTTCCTCTTTATGAGCCAGTACTTATAGAACCGATGCTAAGCCTTATGCAGTTGTTGTGAATGTCAATCCTTTCCTCTCTTATGAGCGAGTACTTATAGAGTCGATGCAAGGAAGCAACGTTACAAGGTGGCAGTCGATTCAGTAGAGGCCCGTAGCAAGCGAGAGGAAAACATGGTGGAGATTCAAAAGTCTAAAAGGGAGGAAACTATGCTCGAAAAACGTAGAGAAGCCCTGAATTCTCAACCCTCGAGTGGATATGATCAAAGGATTTCCCTTGATGAAAAGGTAAATTTTCTTTGATTAGCAATATATGTTTACTAGGAGTTTACCACCACTATCATCCTTACTAAGTTACTGCATACGCAAATACTTAACAATAATTTGTATGAATATAATTCCCATCTGTTATTTTCGGTGCAGTTGCAGTCTTTGCCAGCAGTTGTTGTCATGCTTGCTTCTAATGACATTCGAGCAAAGGAGGCCGCTTTTATTCATCTACGAGAATTGTTAAGCATTGGTCAGATTCTTTTCCATGCTACTATTCACCTACAATAATGTTGTGTATCAGAAATGGAAAACAGATCATAATTTTATGTCAATCCTTACTAATGTCTTCTTTATGCAGAAAGTAATCCTCCAATCGATGCTATCGTCGAATCCGGTGTAGTTCCCCTTCTTGTCGATATTCTCAGGAGGGCGGATATGCCTCAGCTTCAGGTAAAATGCAATTGCTATATTGATTTATAAATATGATAAAATAAATAATTCAGTGGAGAGGTTCTATCTCGTTTGGGTCCAGAGAGTTGATTATAGCTAGTTATTTTAGAATTATTGTTGTGATAGTTGATAGCTTGTTATCATAAATGATAATACAGTTCGAGGCAGCTTGGGATTTGACAATTATAGTATCGGGAAACATTGAACATACAAAGCTTGTAATTTACTGCAGAGCATTGCCATTATTTGTGGAGCTTCTTACGTCTGTGGATGATGATCTTCGAGAACATGTACATAATTTTGTCAATTATCTTACTATATTCTATGCATTTGAATTTCAACAATAAAACTACTTCTCACTTTGAGTTCAACTGCTGTTGCTATAAGGCTGTTTGGGATTTGGGAAATATTGCTGGAGACTCTGCAGAATATAGGGATATGGTACTCGCTCATGGAGCATTATGGCATGTGCTTGCCCAATTTCAGAAGAATGTAACAATTTCAATGATCAGAACAGTTGCATGGAGTCTCTCAAACTTTTATAGTGGGAAACCCCAACCTCAATTTCATCAGGTAAGCAGAATCCATTTTATTATCTAGCTCTAGCTCTTTGTAATTGGTAGATTTGACTATTTTTTACAATGATTGGGCGTTTAATAATTTTTAATTATATGGTAAATTTTCAAGTGTGTTTCCCTGGGTGGGAAATCTGTGCATGTTGTAGTACTCCATGTCTTACAAAGTTGAACATGGAAATCTATGATCAGAGTTAGAATTTAATAGCATCAAGAGTTTCTGCCTTTTGCTTATCGATTTCAGGTGAAATATGCATTGCCTACCCTAGAGTGGCTTCTCCATATAGAAGAAGAGGAAGTATTGGCATCTGCATGCTGGGCTCTATCATATATTTCTGATGGCCCCAATGAGAATATTCAAGGAATAATTGACGCTGGCATTTGCCCAAAGTTGGTGGAGCTTCTGTCGTGAGTATCATGATAGGAACATAAATATAAGCACTCTTGGTATTTATATATAACTCAATAAATATAAGCACTTAGTATTTATAAGTAACTTAATACATATAGTTTCATGGTTAATTTAAATTTGATGTTAAGTTCAGTTTATGTTAATTTTTAAATTCCAGCGTCACTATAATTTTATACATAAGGTCCTCAGTGTATTAATCGAAATGAACTGTTCCCAGGCATTCTTCACCATTTGTTGTTACTCCTGCTTTAAAGGCAGTGGGAAATCTTGTCACTGGCGATGATGTGCAAACTCAGGTGTTACTTCAAACATTTTTCACACTTCTTCCAAATAATTATACAATACATTTGTTATTTTGCATCTGTTGAATGCATTTTCGGCTGTGATAAACTGTCTGACATAATACAAAGAGTCCAAATTCAAACACAGTGGATTTACTTTATTGTTTATTGTGTGCAGGTTGGTATTGACAATAAGGTTCAAACACGGTTTACTTTATTGTTTATCTTATATTTTGTTGTGTGCAGGTTGTTATTGACAATAAGGTTCTCCCTCGCCTTTTGGATCTTCTCACAAATAAGAGGACAAAGAAAACCGTAATAGGACATACATGCTGGATAATCTCCAATGTTACTGCAGGAACAACAGAGCAACTTTAGGTGGGAATCATTTTGGATTTATAGTGTTACTCGCTACCACTGTCATATTTCCAGTGTAACATAACTCACGCTTTTGTTTTGATGGACTGCACTCATTTTCATTGCAGGCTATGATCAATGCAAATATATTTCCCCCACTTTTATCTCTGCTAGCAAATGCTGAATTCAATATAAAGAGAGACGTAGCGTGGGTGGTTTCAAATTCAATTGCTTCTGCAAGCGAGGAACAGATAAAGTACGAAACTTTTCCAATTTCTTCGCGTGTGTAATTTTCTGCATCCATCGTCTTAAGGTCGATAACATGAGCCCTTTTCTATTATAGATACCTTGCGATTCAGGGTTGCATCAAGCCACTTTGTGATCTTCTAACCTGCCAGGATTCAAGGACTATAACAGTCTGCCTTCACGGTCTAGAAAAAATACTGAGAGCTGACGAGACTGAAAAGAATGAAGGCATCTCTGAAGTTAATGTATATGTGAGCATAATTGAGGACACTGGTGGCTTTGATAATATTAAGGAATTACAAATTCATGAAAACACACAGGTCTATAGAGAAGCAGTCAAGATCCTTAACAATGGTTTCGTCGAGGAAGATGATGATCACGTGCTAACCATGTATGATACACCTCAGTGTGCAGAAGTTTCACCTGGTGGTTTTAATTTCATGTAGAAAGATGGATTATGTTGTTGTATATTGTAGGAATTCTGTGTATATTGTTAGAAATGCTGCATAAAGTTCTATGTGATTGTTGATACATCCTTCTCACAGCTTTATCGGTTCCTTAGGAATCATGGCTTTAAGTTAGGCTCTAAGTTATTAGGTTGTTTTGATTTCATGTAGTAGGAAAGATCGAACGAAAGATTGATAAGTACACTTAATTTCCTTGGCTTGCAGAGGAATTTCTGTTGCGCTAATTCTGCTCTGCTCACCGGTCGACGGTGATGCTTGGCTTTTCGTTCCTTTCCTTTGCATTGTACACAAAACTGTGATAAGATTTAGTTTCGTCACAATGCGGACCTAACAACCACTACTTCCCAAGCATTGTGGACTTTGTGGTTACAGTAACTTGATGTGCAATCTGCATTTGTCCTGGCGTTCCTACGTCTTGTTCCTATGCACAATTGTCCTCTGCCATTCATATCGAGGCCAGGCAAGCGGATTCAGCCGCAGTTTACGAGTTGGATCTTTGTCTTCTTTGGTGTTCTGTCAAATTGATATTTATTAATGGAGTCCTGAATATCTTGAATCCCGAATGCTGTCCGTTTCTTTGCCCTCAAGACTGGCTATGTCTAGCCGCACGGAGCATTGGTGCCTCCAGGTTATATAGAGTCTAGACACATATCTAGGGCTTGCCGATCGAAGCCTCTGAACCGCATTTTAATGGAAAAGATGCTAATTCAAAGGACTAGAACGTTTTCTTTCTTTCTATTTGCAAGCATTCTGGTTTCGATCCAGCTGAGCATGATTGGCGTGGTGGCCGCTAGAATCATCCGGGACATGAAATTTAACTTTAAATTGAATAATTATGCGAGAGATGATCCTGGTTTCGCCAAGCTTCCCAGCATTCTGCTAGACCGACTGCATATACCATGCCGATCGTCGACCCTGCCGGTTTTCCAAGAAGGTCCGGCGTTTCAAAATGGTAAAGAATGCATCGTCTCGGCACCTTCGTCGTGGAGATTAGGCTATTCTCAACTTCAAGAAGAAGAAGATGATGATACAGAGCTATGTGATAGCACGGCCGTGCATATAGCCATGACGCTGGACGCTGCTTATCTGAGAGGATTGGTCGCCGGAATTCTATTGATTCTCCAACATGCTGCTTGTCCCGAGAATGTAGTCTTCCATTTCATGGTGTCCGAGCGCCAACGTGATCTCAAGGCTACCCTTCAGGCGGCTTTTCCATACTTGCGCTTCATATTATATCACTTTGACTCGGGAGAATCATTTACCTCGACTCCGATTTAGTTGTTGTGGATGACATTGCCAAGCTAATGCACCCTCGTCTCATGGCCCGAGGTCTGAAAAAAACCAGAACAGCTGGCTCCGATGGTACCACTTGCTATAACAGATGGCAATGGGATATAATTTTTATTTTTTTAATTTTATTATTATGATGTCATGTTGCCACATGTCAACTCAAATCCAGATACCAAATTCCAAAGTTTACATCATCTTCTATCCACCAATAAGTTGTTTACAAAATAGTTTTTTAACAAAATTAAAAAAAAAAATTTACAAATCCCTAAGTTATACTTTACAAAACAGATTTTAATTTTTTTGATAGAGAGCAACTAATACAAAGTCAAAAGAGTTTGACTTGCAATCGATTACAATATACCTGCTGAGGCAAGTATAATAATGTTCCAAAGCATGATCACGAGGATTAGTTTTTTTAACAATTTTATTATTTATGCATAATATTTACATATATTTTATTTTAAGTTAGGATGACAAGTCAACTATATAGTTCAAATAACAATATTTACATCATACATGTCTAGCGATTTACTAGTTAGGCCAAGCACAACACTAGGAATCCATACTAGCATAATTACATCATTTACATAATTTTGGTTAAAAATATATTCCAAATCAAAATTTGGGACACTAGGCTACATTTTAGAGAGTGATGGATATCTCTTCTAGGGGTCTAACCTATCAATGCATGGTGGTGGTGTATCTTGGTGATGTAACCATTTTTTCAAAGAAGAGGGGTGATCATCTTTCCCACCTCACAAAAGGGTTTGAGCATTGTATAAAGTTCAACATCTCTCTTCACCCCAAGATATCTAATTTCGTTGTCACATAAAGGAGACTCTTAGGATTTGTAGTTTCCAAGCATGGGATGATGATAGATCTAGAAAGAATCCAAGCATATCAATCATCCTAGTTCAAAGAAATCCATGTTGTCATTCCTTGGAAAGATTAACTTTGTGAGGAGATTCATTCCCAATTTTGCACAAATTGTTAAACCTTTGTAGGACATGATTAAGAAAGATACAATATTTAAATGGGGTAATATTGATAAAGAATATGTTGTTAGAATTTGGGAATCAATTGTTGAAGCACCTTCCTTGATGAGCCCTAGTTTTTTGAAAGATTTCATTTTGTATACTTTTGCCTCTAATATGTCTTATGTTGCAGTATTAACACAATGGAATCAGGAATGTGATGAGGTTCCCATCTCAATTATGAGTTTTGGATTCAAAAGTGTTGAGATCAATTCCCAAAAGTGGACAAGCAGGCTTATGTTGTCTAGTAGTCGAGGAGCCATGAAGACTGTTGTAAACTCCTATATGGCTGTGATTTTTTTTCTCCAAATATTAGTGTGAGGAATCCAAGTTTTTTAAACTTGTGAGTATCCTGTAAGAACTATGAAACTGTGTAGTGCTAAGACTCTCTCACTACTACGTAAACTTTGAGACTTCAACCTCCTCCAAGCGAATTCAATGTGTAAGTGAAGCTCGATGCTTTTGATGTGTACCTTCTTTTAAAGATAGTAGTGATGAAAAATTATGTTCTACCATTATGAAGTGAGTGCACTAATATTACACATGTTTGGATCTGTTTTACCGCCTTTCACCCAGCGGAATGATCCTCTGCATGACATATGGAAGGCGGTGAAAAATCTACTAGCTTGCAATTGAGTTGCTTCCCATGCATGTTGTGGGCGTGAGACTATTCTCCACCATTGATCTCTTTAACCTTCCATCGCATGTCGTTGATCACATCTTCCCTTTAATCCTTCCCAATGGTCATTTCGTCGATCACCTACCCTTTTGTCCATCGTGTAACTTCCTCCGGTGGATTCCCTGCCCACCTTCGATCTATTCACTCCTCAAATATAACCCGTCGAACCTTTCATCAAGTACCACAAGCGCTTTTTATCATACCTTAGTCACCTTCTATCTCAAACATGTGGTTCTATGGGAAAAAGAATATTTTGATCTCCCCTTGAACACCCGGCCTCTCAACTCCAAGGTCATGTTGCTATATTTCAAAACACATAATCCCTTAATCTTGCCTTAAGCCCTTCTTCGATATTGTACATCCAAATTGTGGTAACAACTAGCTCCAACAGGGGATTCTATCCTCCTTGTGAGGTAGAAAAGAACTCGTAGACTAGTTCCAATACTATTGTCCATTGTACAAGTTATTATTTCTAAAAACAAAAGCAGTAACTTAGTTTTCTTTCTTTTTCTATACATGAAATTAAAAATGGCAAACCTCCATATCTAGGGACTTCAACCTTGGGCTTCAAATATTTCAACCTGCCATCCATACTCAACTTTAAATAGTAAATATATACAACTAATGTACAAAATGCTTTCATCTTCAAGATAAATAGTGCTTTAGAAACCTCCCATTCACATGGCCTCCTTTAATCTAAACTCCATTTGATTTTTTAGAATAAAACAATTATCTCCCCTGTATGCAACAATGATGTATGGACCCTTCCATAAGTGATCAAACTTGCCATGTTTCTTTTTTCTTACATCCAACTTTTGAACTAAATAATTAACATGGAACTTCTCATCTTTCACCTTCATGTCAAAGGTTTTCTTCATCTTTTCTAGATGCACCTGCACTCTATCATACGCTTGCTCTCTCAATTCATGGAGCTATATTATCTGATTAATCCTCCTTTGCATGTGGTTTTTCTCTTCATCTTGTTCCTACAATAGCTTCATAACTGGAAGACCCAAAGAAACTAGAAATATTACTTCTGCTCCGTACACCAAGTAAAATAGTGACATTCCAATGGCCCTCTTATTACTTATCTTGTCTTCCCATAAGGCATACTTAAGCTTGGTGGGCCATTCCCTCTTGTGTCCTTCTAGTAATTTCTTTATAATTCTCACCAAAATTTTATTTGAGGACTCAGCAAGCCCATTTCCTTGAGGTTAGTATGATGTTGAATGATTCATGCTTATATGGTACTTGTGGGAGAAATCAATTAGTTTCTTGGACTTGAAATCCTGTGTGTTATCTTCTTCTAACCTCCTGGGACACCCAAACCTAGAGAGAATGTTATTTTCAAAGAAATCAATGATGATAGTATATGTATCTCTTCTAGTTGGTATGGATTCAATCCATTTGGTGAAGTAATATGTAGCAGTAAATATCCACTTGTTTTGGTTAGAAGAGTTGGGATTAATCTCTCCAATAAAGTCTAACCCCCATTGCTGAAATGGTGCTTCCACTCAGATTGGATTGAGAGGTAAGGGAATTAATTTTCTTTTTCCATAAAAAATATGACATTCATGGAAAACTATAACTTCTTTGTACACATTAGAAAAAATAGTAGGCCAATAAAAACCTTCTCTCAAAATATTATTGACATTTACGTTCCATTAATGGTGGCCTCCACATAATCCTTGATGAAATTACTTCATGGTTTGTTGGGATTCATTTTCAAGTAAGAAATTTAACAGAATTCCTATTGGGTCTTTCCAATACAAGTACTGATTCAAAATGCAAATTTTTTTTGCTTTCATCTTCACAAATTTGGCTCTGGTATTGTTCAATTATGTAGGTGCCTGGAAGTTCTGTAAAACATAGACAACATCATTGTACCAAGGAGACGAAGAAAAATATTTGATTATCTGCAATTCTGAGCTTGGCCCACTTGAAACATTAGAAATGAAATTTATCTTCAAGGATTCACATTTTGCATCAGTCATTAATTTGGCCAATCCCTAACCTTTTACCAATTTAGTGGGATTGATCTCCAAACCATACTCCAACATTACTGCAATCCATTTGGCTCTCTTCCCTTTAGGATCTGGCTGAGTGAGGATATTCTTTATTACATTGTTGGGTACATAAGAAATAATATGAGAATGCAAAATATAAACTCTAAAATCCTCTAGTTTTATGATCAATGGATAGGATTTTTTTTCCATAATATCTTAAGTTTTTTCTGTATCTCTCAATATCTTACTAAAGAATGTGATAGGTTATTCTGCATTCTGTTGATTTTTCTGTAACAATACCCCAACTATGGTATGCTCTGAAGAAAAAGAGATGACAATAAAATATTTGGAGAAATATGGGCTAATCGAAACAGGTGCTTCCATTATTTCTTTCTTGATATCATTGAAATAGTTTTTGGCTTCTATGGTCCATTTAATATCACTATCTTTTCTCAAAATATTGGTAACACTTCTCAGGATTTCTGCAAAGCTTGGAATAAATCTTCTCATAAAATTTACCTGTCCAATGAAAGACTAAATTCCTTTTTTTATTTCTTGGTATGTCCACTTTCAAAATATCCTTTACCTTATCATGATCAATTTTAATCCCATCCTTTCATACGATATGTCCTAGTAACTTCCTTTCCTGCATTGCAAAATTTGATTTTATGGGGTTCAAAGAGATACAAAACCTCTTACATTTCAAAAATATATTTTCCAGGTGTTTGATATGATCCTTATCAGACTTCGAATAGAATGTAATGTCATCCATATATACTATTACAAACTTGTCCTTTACCTCAACAAATGCAATATCCATTTCCCTTTGGCATATTTCCCCTGCATTCATTAGTCCAAATGGCATCTTTGCATACATAAAAGTTCCCAAGGTTGTTGTAAATGTTGTTTTTTCCTGATCCTCTGGGTGAACCTTTAGTTGATTATATCCTAAAAACCCATCCATTATATAAATTCTCTTTGCACCAACAAATTTCTGTAAGATATGATCCATCTTTGGAAATGGGTAATTTTCTTTCAAAGAAACTTTATGTAAATTCCTAAAATCAACACATAATCTTATTTCTCCATTCTTTTTCCTGACAGGAACTAAATTGGACACCCATTTAAGGAACCTGAGTGTGACAATGATTTTGGCATTAAATAACTTCTTGACTTATTTTTCAATCAAAGGAAATAACATGGGGTTTATTCTCTCAAGTTTCTTCCTGAAAGGTCTTTCACCAAGTTTTATTGTAATTGTATGTTGTATGATGGATGTATCATACTCTTTCAAGTCTTCATAAATCCATGCAAAAATAGGAGAGAAAATTTTCATCAACTCAATATATTTATTCTTTTATTCTGTTGGAAATACTTATGAAATTTTTATTATCTTAGGCTGGTCCTCTGTCCCAATATTTTGATCCTCAATTTCATCCTCATCGGGTTGTACTTTGGGACTTTTTGCTACATCATTTCTATCAAACAATTTTTCTAAAGGTATGATTTCTTTTGGAATAAAATTTATTTTAAGCTGATTGAAATCCTTTCCACCAATCATACCTTTCAGTTTTCTCGTTTCCTCATCTCCAACTACAAATTCTTAATCACCTTCAACATTTTCCAAATTCTGATTCTCTCCATCAATAATTGTATTAGAAAATTCATCTGACCTTTCTAAGAATCTTTTAATTTGAAAATCATCTTCAAAATCCTACTAATATTTGAAATTACGAGGAAGGGAGGGCCTATTCACAACTTCAATTTTATATTTCCTATTTGAATAAACAAGAACTTTAAAATTTCCAGCAGCACTAGCCAAAGAATTTGCTAACTTATTTTGTATCCCGGGGATCACCATTACTCTATGTTCATTGAAAAAATTCCCAATCATATCCAAAAATTCATCCCTATATGCTCTTATCCTAGGGTGCTTGGTCTGATAGATACCATTTACTTGATTAATTACCAACTATGAATCTCCATAAACATTGATCCTATTTTCTTTCAAATCTTTTAATGCATTCAATCCTAAAAGTAAAGCTTCATATTCAGCTACATTATGTGTACATTCAAAAGTTAACTTAAAAGAATACACCTTAAATTCTATGTCTAGAGAAATTATCCAAACACCTATAACAACACCTTCTTTAGTTATTGAACCATCGAAATACATGGTCCATACTCCTTCTGCTCTCTGCTTTTGTTCAAGGGCTTAGTTGTCTTTTGGAAAAATATTTATCTTCTTTATGCTCATCTACTACTAGTAAGTCTACTTCGATATGGAAATCATTATAAAAATATGGAAGACCCCAGGTCAGTATCAGCTGCACATATGGGATGATTATCAAGTCTTTATTGACTACTTACCACATAGGCCAATATATTTTCTCTATATAACTTCATGTGTTCTCCAAAGAGTGGGATTGTTGCATAGGACATGTCCATTTGCAAGGTTTCTTTTAGATTTGAAACCCAAGACCTATACAACAACATGCCAAACTTTGGGTTGGGGGGGGGGGGGTATCAGTAACCACTACATCCATGATAATACTCATGGATGGAATTTGGGAAAGGGTGACTACTAAATCCTTAATCAGCCACAAACATTTAACCTTTCTAGAGTCAAAAGAAAATAAACGTTTATATGGTCTTGTAATTTCCAATCCCAAAATTTCAACTACCACTCTCAGAATCAAATTATGTGAAGCACCTTAATAAAGCATAACATTTTGAAGGATCATATAATGGACATTCAATCTCACATATAATGGTGGAACATCTTCTTCATTATTGTCTTCTATTTTTTGGCCAAGAACTATAGTTGGGGCATCAACATTTAGTTCTAATGTACCAGGGTAGCATTCTGCATCATTTCTGACCATCGTAGTGTTTTTTTCTCGATACTCATTACTTTTCAACATTTCATTGAAAGGAATGGAAATTTTTATTTTTGAAATTTCATTTTGCAAACTAAAGGGGGAAACGGTTTTATCATTTTTCTTTTGTTATTTTCTAGGAATTTATTTACAACATCCTCTTTTTTTTTTCTTTTTTTTACTAACTACTGGAAGGATTATTTGAAGGAATCCTTCCTTTATTTATAACTACATATTTGTTTCTCAAGTTCAATTTCCTTTGAAGATCATTTACAACATTTTGATACCCTCTTTGATATTATTTTGTCTCCAATTCAAAATTATTACACTCTTCCTCTTGAGAAAACATGTTATGAGCTTCTTTTGTTAGATATATATCATAATCAACATCATCAAAATGATGTATTTCATTATTCATGGGATCAATTTCTTCTTCTTCTTCAACATAGTTATCTAGGAAGGGGGGTCTTACCTGCTGGTCTTCTGCATTTCTTGGATTCCTCTTATCTCTTTGTCTAATATGTGGGGAAGTAGGTCTCCTAAAATTAGGATTCCTACTTTGTGGCTCAGGCTAATCTTTGTTCTGAGGCCTATTATCTAGGGCTAATATATCCATAAGTCTCTCCATGGTTCTCATCATGATATCAAACTTTGCATTTGTTGAAGAAGAGGTTGAGGGTTGATTTTCTTCTCTGACCTTTCTTCTATATACCTGTTGGAGGAGCTAGTCAACTAGCCGACTAAGTCGATCGGCTGACTAATTAGAGATTAGGTCGGCCACCTAACGTCATTTTAGTTGACAGAACCAACCGGTAGTTATTTGTAACTGTCTTGTAAATCATATTTATTAGGATGTTGAGCCAGATGAGAACGCAGTTTAATTCTCTGTAATGTATGGACTCTCTATTATAATATAATCTGTTATTCTTACACCTATGTTCTTGTCTCTTGTTCTGATATGTTTGTATGCTTTTAAATGTGTATTATTGGTAACCCTTTTTTATCTATGAGATTACAACATTGGTTCCATTGCCGGTAGTACATGTCTGAGATGAATACAAGCAGATGATATCAGAGCAGGAAATTAAGAACTGGTGGGAGTGCAAGATAGCAAATTATTTGCAAAATTACGCACGAAGAAACAGATTAATGACTTCTCAGGAAAAAGAAAGATTCTTTACTGAAACCCATGAAAAATTTGTAGAATCGGTACCCCAGCTTTTGAAGAAAATTCTGGATGAAAAAGCCGAAAGAAACTAAAGAACAACAACTACTTGAGAAACTGATTCGAGGGGGGAGGACAAACTTATCAGAGTGGTTTGAAAAGATCACCGACGATTTCTGCGAGGATCAAGCTATAGAAGAAAGAAATTCGGTAGATACCATTCAAAAGAAATTCTATACAGACCTTACCGAGCAGTTCCCGAGCTCCTTACCAACCTTGTTGTTCAAGTTCTTGATAGAAAAAGGAGTGGGTCATATTGTCAAACCTCGTCCATTACTACGTGAATTGCCAAAAAATTCCAACTGGGTGGAGAAATTCATTGTTGAAAGGGAGTGGGAATATTTCCTAAGCAAGTAAACAGAACTATCTGAGCTCTCTAAAGCATCGGGTAGCCTGTGGGATGGTAGCTGGTTGTATGTTGGGGTAAAGTGGAGAGGGTTCTAGTTGACTAAAAGAGACACCATCACCGACGATGAAAATTTGGCCTAAAAAGGAAATCAAACGGATAGTGTCACACAAAGGTATGGCGGATTTACAAAAAATAGAGAGAGAGAAGAGGCTGGAAAGAAGGGAAGAAAGAAGAGAAAGATCTATAGCACTACAAAGAGGAATAAATACTAGGGGTACAAACCAAGGAAGAAATCCACCGGAGTCGGGTCATGACAGATAGGAAGAAGGCGTTGATGAAGAAGCGTCACCCATGGAAGAATATTTTTGGATAGAGCAGCGTGAAGCTTTCCAAATAGAAGTTCCCCAGAAGGTAAGACCTCTATCTCCAACGAATTTGAGTACCAGGATGCAAGCCATTGTTGAAGAATATTTAAGAATAATAGCTAGTGAGTTTGGTATATGGAGCTGACTAGACGACGAGGTAAACAATGATAGTCATCTACTTATCCCTCGACCAGAAGAAGGAAACTGGGTCATGCTTCAAGCATACCCGTCTCACCGAAGTATCCACTTACTTTACCCGACACATGAAGGAGCACCCCCCTGCCAAATACAGCTTTGGAGAATACAGAAAGATCAGACCTGCAGACAAATAATTATAGTTGGACATCAACAGAAGAAGTCGATCTTGACTGACTACTTGTCGGAGATGAGATGACAAATAAGAAAACCGACAGAAATGGGAGTTTCGTCGACAATAGTTCTACCCAAAGAAACAAACAAAACATCCCGCTACCCCCACCACCACCCCCACCACCACCACCTCTTGAAGAAGACAGCGAGAGCGAATCCAACATGGGTCATGGATTAGTGCATATCCCTTTATATGAGGGCAACAAAGATCCCAGATGACATTAGTTCATCTGCGAGTCGACATGGGAGGAAAACCAAGTCACATATGAAGATAGACAGATGGCGCAATTTGTTGGTGCCTTGAGGAAAAGAGAATTAACATGGTATATGACCTTTTATAAAAGAACCCCTCAAGAAACTAAAGCAGAAATCAAAGCACAATTCTTGTCATTATTTAAAACCCCAGATGCAAAACATCTGGCAGCTAAGAAATTAAAAACAACATCACAAAAGCCAGCAGAATCTGTCCGTAACTACGACAAACGCTGGAAAGACCTACTTAGCCAACTTGATTACGTAATTGATGAACAATTGTTAATTCAGTGGTTTCTTGCAGGCCTTTCATAGAAAATGCAGTGGCATGTAAGCCTTGAGACATTCAATACATACAAAGATGCACTTACTAAAGCCTTACAATTGGAAATGGATGAAGACTTCCCTGCATATCCCATGCATAACAGATTGGAAGAACAGCTCGAGATCATGCATAAATCTTTAAAAGAGCTAAACCTTAAGAATCAGGATGTCTGGTGCATGAAATGCTCAGTGGCTGGACATTCAAAAGAAAATTTTCAACAAGATATTAGCCGACAAGACGTTGGATTTGTGCAAACAAAGTGTTTTTGTGACATCTGCCAAGAACATGGAGAACACACCACAAAATATTGCACGTTTAACATGAATAATAGAAAATCATCTTGGTGTGCAATCTGTGAAACTAAAAATCATACCACCGCCGACTGCCACCTAAACTTAAAAAATCGACAGAATTACCAGGCAGTCTATTAGATGAACACAGTTGCATAGAATAACGAGAATACTCAATATGAACAAAATAATCAAAGGTACGATGGTCGTCGATATGAGCGCTGGTTTGACAACCAACGTGGAGGATATGGAGGTTGAGGTCGATTCTATGGGAATCGCGACAATCGATCACGTCGGCCCACCCAATGTTTTACATGCTACAAAGAAGGACACCGATATGCAAACTGTCCATATAAGGACAGAACTGACTTAAAATTCTGTACTAGTTGTGGAGTGGGGATCACTCATTGGAGGATTGCCCTACTATGATTGATACAATTAATAAGAATAAAAATGTCAATGTCTTGTCGTGTGTACAAAAACATGATATTATCAATACAAAGAATTTGCATATAGTAACCCGACAAGGGACAAAAATTGGGGTGATAATCTACGAATAAGTAAAATAAAATAAAATAATGATAATCCTGATCCAGTTAAAGAAAAACAATTGTATAAAGACGCAACGAATGTATTTAGAGAATTTGCTCGACAGGAAGAAGCTGACGATACTCAACAAAGCACAATAAAAGAATTAATACAATTAGTACAAAATGATAAAATGGTATCTCAATTCATCGAATTATTTTATAAAATAAAACACAACAATAACATAGAAAAAAAAACAAAAAATATTTGC
Organism: Pseudotsuga menziesii; assembly: GCA_001517045.1. Classification (NCBI taxonomy): domain Eukaryota; kingdom Viridiplantae; phylum Streptophyta; class Pinopsida; order Pinales; family Pinaceae; genus Pseudotsuga; species Pseudotsuga menziesii. The sequence continues at coordinate 593,775 of LPNX010108963.1, forward strand.
AGCCTAAACCAAAAAGATAAAAGTGATGTCGACCTAGAAATTGAAGGATACCATGTACGACAAGTTGTGCTCGACTTCAGATCATAAGTAAACATTATGACTGGAGATACTTGGGAACAATTGGGTAGACATCGACTATACGAGTCAGGGATATACCTAAAATTAGCCGACCAAGGCTTGATTGAATCTATCGAAGTCTAGAAAAATGTCAACACGACAATAAAAGGAATATCGCCCAAAGTCGATTTCGAAATTATTGACCCTAAGGAAGGATCCAACTCCTTCCCAGCATTAGTAGGTTGACCTTGGGGAAGAAAATGAAAGCATCGATATCCTTAGACAAGGAAAGGATAAAACTAAAACGGAATGGACAAAAATTCATCATACCTATCCATCCATCCCAAGGAGGACCTTGGTTAGAACCTATGGATGAATAAGTTGACATTCGACAACTATATTAGATTCAAAACAATGAGGAATACATAGAACCTAATGCCTATGGTGAAATTCACTTAGGGAATCAAGATTCAATAGGATACAACTCAGATGCTGAATTATATGATTGGGAAGTCAAGAATTACAAAACACAAGCAAGAGGATGCTGGACCATTCAAAAAGTACAGAAAAAACTAGTCCGACAATGCTTCATGGTGTCCATCATCCCAAAAATATTTGAAAAGAAAACAAGGGAATATCCTACCCTGAAACCAACAAATGTAAATATCACACAAGTCCCAAGATATAAAGAAAGAGAATGACTAGCTATGCACATTGAACAAGTATCCAGGAACATTGGTGAACATGGCCAACTCCGAAGCCTAGTAGAAACCTTCACAGGACAAGCTGCAAGATGGTGGGATACCCATCAATCAAGATTGCAGACATGGACAACAACTTCAACCTTATTCATAGAAATATTTGGAGGAAAAAAGTTAACCAATCAAGTCCAAATACCTATGTTCATCCAAGGACAGGATCTAGAAAACCACATAAAAACGTGTGAAAAAGAATGGAAAAGACTTGGGTATAAGGATGAATGTACATGGCCACACCTATTTCCATCGACGCTATCCAACTTACCAAACAAATGGTACAAAATGGAAGAGGATCGAGGTGAAACATTCTTATGGAACAAACTAAGAGAGAATTTTATCAAAGATTTCAGCTTTATACCACAAGATAAAAACTTGATCGAAACTACAAAGCAAATCAAGGCATTTATAGAACTGACAGAGAACAAAACCTTAAAATACTACTAATTGACAATAAAATGCAATAATATACAACCGGGACAATACCACAATCAACAAGATTACAGATGGAAAATGAACTTTTGGAAGGGAAAATCTTTAGATGGAAATCAAACCATGTCGAAATGACAAAACCAATTCGCATAGTGTTCCAAGTCGAGACAACCGACAAGGAAGACATCGACCGAATGACTGCCCCAGATTTTCCTACCACATTTTCACAGTTTAAAGAAGGGAGTTGTCACGTCCCCATGCCTCCGATCGGCAAGGAGGACGCGATCTAATAGCTTTAACAGACCGGGCTAAACGCCCATGAACATGTACAGGCTTAAAAATTGCCTAAAACAGAATGCTGAAAGAGAATTTAAACTAAAATGTGCGCACAGGGATGTTTATCATACACAGATGCATTTTAATCATCATACACAGCGAAAACCAACAGCATTCAAACAAACATTCATTCAACATGTTCATTCCATTTTAATTAACAGTAAATATAGAATCGCAGAGGTAAAATACACAAGATTACTTATCTTATGAGAGCTTTTCTCCGCAACCAGCTACGTCGCTGCAACGTTCCACCCAACCATAGGCCAGCGTGCTCATCAATATCTCAGCAACACTGCCACCCTTGAGCTGGGCATGATTCTCCAAGGAATAAGGGAACTAGCAGGCTGACACATAGCCAAAGATAACCCAAAACAAAGCCAAGCCAACTCAGTTGGGTTTATCAAGCTGTCAAGGAGCTGGAGAAGGCAAATTGCTAAGCTGGTGAGCTCATTGCAAAGCCAAGAATACCCACACCAAAACTAGCCTGACCTCTAAGACACCTATCCACACCCAACACAAGGAATCAGTCCCTTCTCTGCTACACAGTGCCTCAGGCCCTGCATTCCCTTCCAGTGTTATTCAGGGGTGATGGAGAAGAAGGCCAGCCCTCTAGTTCTGTCTGTGTGGTTTCTAACACCAGGTTTATCAAGCAACCAAAGCCAAAATCCTTACTCCTCACACAGTCCCAAGGACCAACCATTGCACTCAGGCAACCAATTTAGCTATTACAGCTTAAACAGGGAAACAATTCCTGAGTCATTCTTGGCCCTATCGTGGCCAAAATGACTCTCAAACGAATTTACAACAATTCCAGGAAATCGTGGGCAATAGCAGCAAATGGCTCCCAGCTTGCTGTGCGTGAGGAGGATCAGACAAAATCGTGAATGGGAAATGCACCAGCAGCTCCCAAATCGTGAGGAAAAACAACCTAATCCCCAGCACTACAAAAACGACCTCCCATCTATGGGAAAAATGAAGCCAGCAACCAAAAACGTGAATGAAAGACACAGGAAAAACTCCAGCTGCTCCCAAAAGCTCCAACGTGAAGGAGAATAGTGAGGAAAATGGAAAACGTCGATGTATGGCAGACTGGCATACGTTTTTGGGCATTTTCCTTGCCAAGGAAGTCAGAACACATTTTTCCAAAAATGGTTCTCTGCCCAATTCGAATTTGGTTGCCCATACTCTTCCCATTCCATGCAATAAATAACTCAACCACATTCTGGCAGAAATAAATTATTGGGGAAAAAGACAAGAAAGGTAGTTGACAGCTTCATGGGTTTTCTCATAGACATTTGGCTTTTCCCCATTGGCCCATAGGTTAAATATTTCACCCCCCCCTTATCCTTGGGAAATCATGCCCCATTCGATTTAGTTGCCGCGACCGTAGCTGGTTGTGTCCATTAATTAATTATGATGCATATTTACATGATGGCCAACATAATATATGCCGCATGCCCTGATATACCATTGGTGACAAATTTAAATCCAAAACATAGCATTACCGATCAATGGTGGGGCTTTGGCCTTTAGCTCCGCACCATGATCATTACAATATATATATATATACATCATATACATCTAGTGCAACGGGGTCAAAACTGGGGCATTACAGGAGTCGACCAATAAATGAAACAAAAGCACCTGAATGGTTAGACGCTAAAGTAAAAACTGAGGAATTCGACACTGTCAATCCTTACAACACTAACAATCAACATCCAGAAAATATTGCAAAGTTGGATTGAATTCCAACATCAGCTGGCAGTGACGGTAGAAGCAATTGTGGAAGTTTGTGTACAGAAAAGACCAACTATCAGACTTCACAGCCCATGAAATTCAAGACACAAAAATAACTACTTTCAATCCCTAGCAACATTTCCAAGATGTTATCACGCAGAATTTATCCTTTGGTTGTGGAAGGATAGTTCCAAGGTAAACTTACAAACCAATATTTAGGAGAAAAGATGGCTTCTTTCCTACCAGAGAGGGATCTCTCAACAAGTAAATATAAAGGTTAGATATATTCTAAAAGAAATAATTTTAATGATTATAATGGATGAAACAAGTGGATATCATTGGGCATGGAGTCAAAATCATGAGTTACTATAAATGATAGTGCTTTTCAATAAAATTTCTTCATAGAGGTGGGATAGTCACTCTTTTATAGTCGATTTCTTGATTATATGTTGGTAAGGAATAAAAATGATCAGTCCATTAATATGGGGATCAAAATAAGAATATGTTAGAGCATTATACCACCTAGTAGCATGGTCACATACCACCTATAACACACTTTCGTTTGTTTTCTACTTATGTTATATGGTCCAAACCTTGGTTATGTTGGTATAGAAAGGTATTTGGGGGTTTTTGACTCATTAATGCACCCAAGTGCCCACATTTTATCATTCAAGAGAATCATGTTCCATCATTAATGAAATTCTAGTCCTTGGGGCGCTACCACTCCTTAAAATAGGGAACTGGTTCTACCAGAGGCACCCATGCATTGTATTTGAGTGTTTTTGGCTCTTTTGGACCATTTATTGCTGTCTATATCCACTCCCACTCACCCATGCACTCCATCACGACTATATTACCCTTATTTATGTCCTAGCATTCTTCACCCATGTTCACATGGCCATTCATGATCATCTGAGGTGGTTTGGGAGCTTATTGGCCCACTTTGGGGGATTTGAGGTCCAACCTAAGCCTGCCACATGTATGCCTCCAATTTTCCTTCAAAGGATTGAGATTTTCACCTATTGTATTATAATAATGTTTCAGACATATTTACATGTTGGACAGTAATATAAACATCAATTATTGGCACTATTACTATGTGTTAATTTTGCTCGTTTCACTATTTTTTTGCACAGTTTGTGAAATTATTGAGTTGTGAGGATCCTCTTAGCTCATATATATTGTTTTGAATCATATTTTCACATGGTATCAGAGCTATTTGGAGATTCAAATCAAATTCAGAGAGTTTGAGTTGCTATCTAGGGTCTCCTCCAAAAAAATTCGAGTGTTTGCATTGCTGGTAGTTCCAGTGTCTTTGTCACTCAGTGCGCACGAAGAATTGGAGCAGAGTCATGTATTGATTAACCCATTCATATTTTGAATGGAATATTGAAATGGTGATCCATTTGAGGTCGAAAATCCTCTACAAATTAACCATGGGGACTAAGAACGAGCCTAACTCAACTATGGATAAATCCAAGTATTTCAATAGGCTGGATGAGGAAAATGAGATGCTTTGTATCAATATTTTGAGGGATATTATATTCCATGTAGAAATTATTACTACACCCAATGAATTATATCTCAAGCTCGAGTCACTATTTGGGAAGACTGATGAGATGAGAGGACACCAACTCGAAAATGAGTTGATCACATTGCTCCCAACTCACTTTAAGATGATCCAAGATATCTTCACAAAGTTCAAATCCTTGGTACTCCAACTAAAATAATGTGTCATCAAGAATAAATAAGAGAATTTGATCTTGTCCATTCTTTCGAATCTAGGCCCTAAGTATTCAATGTTTGTCTCCAAATTCCACTCAGGAAAGCTGATAGTTTGAAATTGGAGAATGCATACCCTTCAAATTGGTGCAAATGGGTACTGTCAAATCCACCAAGGATCAATCCCTTGCTGCAGGTGTTTTGAATCAAGCCAAAGGCAAGAAGAAATACAAATATTCGAAAGAAACAAGAGAAGAAGAAGTAGGAGAAGCTCAAATCTTCTTATGGGGGTTTGAATCCTAGCAAGGACAAAGAAAAGAAGAAGCAAGAGAATACAAAATGCAATTATTGTCACAAAGGTTGGAATATAGAGAGTGCATGCATGAAGAAAACCATTGACATGATGATGCAAATCCTTGAGAAGAACAAAATCCCCTTTCCAGAAGGCGCAAGGAAGAAATAGGGAGGTTTAAGTTCACAGAACAATGATAGATGCCATGCGCTGGTTACTGGATCTTCTGGATATTCCTCCTTCATCATAGATTCAGGTCCCTCAAGGAACATGTATTTCATATAAGACTCCTTCTTGTCCCTACATTCTTACAATGTTACATCCATCCTCATGGGTGATGACTCTGAGATCCCAGCCAAAGGGATTGGCAGGATCGACCTTGACAATGGGTACTTCAACAATGTGTTGTATGTGCCCGATATTGTATCCAACCTACTATTTGTATATAAAATGAAACACACAGGTAAAACCAAGAGAGTAACATTTACTCAAGATGATGTGGAAATATCAAAAATGTATACATGCCAAGTTGTTGCAGTTGGTATTGCAGATCATCAGTCAAGGATGTACAAGTTTTCACACTTTCTTCCTTACTCCCAAGGGAATGCGCTCTTGTCACATGCCAATGAGACCAGTAATTTATGGAATGAGAGGTTTGGACACCTCAAATATAGATATATTCAATCATTAATAAAATAAAACATGGTTAAAGGGCTTCCAAACATCAAGTTTTCCAAAGGCAAATGCAAGGGATGCATTATTGGGAAGCATGTAGAGCGCAAGTATGACAAGGGAAAGGAAAGAAGGGATGTACAGGTGCTTTATTTGATCCATTCATATCTGATAGTACCTATTTCCACACCCTCCTATGGAAAATCAAGGTATGTCTAAACATTCGTAGATGATTTCTCAAGATATTGATGGGTGTATTTTCTCAAGCAAAAATATGAAGTGTTTGAGATCTTCAAAGTTTTAAAGGATTTGGTTGAGAAATTGAGTGGGAATAATATCAAGGTCTTAAGGAATGATAATGGAAAGGAATATGTTAACAATAAAATACATCATATATGTGATAAAAGTGGCATTCAAATGCAACATTTTGTTCCTTACACACCTCACCAAAATGGTGTGGCAGAGTACAAGTCTGCAAGAATAGATCATTGAAGGAGATGGCTACTTGCATGTTGGAGGCTAAGGATTTGTATCCTAAGATATGGGTTGACGCCATAAATTATTCTGCATATTTACATAACATAGTTCCACAAAAATAATTGGATGAGAAAACTCCATTTTAGGCTTGGAGTGGTCACAAGCCCAACGTTTCTCATTTCATGGTTTTTGTTTGAAAGGATTGGGCTAGAATTCCTCCAGAGAAGAAATATGTCTTTCAAAATAAAAGAAAGGATTCCATTATGGTTGGATATGCTGAAGATTCAAATGGATACAATATATTTCATCCCTCATCTTATAAATACTTCATTGATAGAAGTGTACAGTTCGAAGAAGAGCCCATGCAATAGATTGAACTAGTCAATGGGGGATTTATCACACCCTCCACTCTATGATGATGTAAGTAATGATTATATCTATACGTTTTATGATTATGATATGGAATATGAATATTATTAAATGAATTCATATCATAACTCACTCATAAGGCCAAAATGGATTGAGAAAACCATACAGGCAACTAGTAATCTTGCTGAAGATCCACTAGACTCTAGGAAGACTAGATCTCAGTTTCACAATTCCTTCTCCACTTGTGATTTGAATATTCTAGAGAGGTGCTTCATGATGGTTTTCTTTTATCCCGAGCCATATGAGGAAGCATCATGTTATCCAATATGGAAAACATCCATGCAAGAAGAGTTCAGTTCCTTGCAAGACAATGAAACTTGGGAGTTGGTTCCTCTACCTTCCAAGAGGAAACTAGTGTAGCGTAAGTGGGTTTATAGAACCAAGATGGATGTTTATTGTTCATATCTGAAGAATAATTTTAGTTCAGTTTCCAAAGGCTTCTCTCAATTCCATGGAGTGGACTATATAGAGGCATTTGCATCAGTTGCAAAGATGGACTCTATCAGGCTAGTTTTGGCCATTGTTGCATCTAAGCGATGGGAGGTGCACCACATGGATGCAAAGAGTGCTTTTATTTATGGTGAACTTCATGAGGATATTTATACACATCAGCCTAAATTTTTTATTCATGATCCTTCACCTGTTTGCAGGTTAAAGAAGTCTCTCTATGGCCTCAAGCAAGCCCCTAGGGCTTGGTATGCTAGGATGGACAAATTTCTTCTATCACTAGGCTTTGAAAGATGGAAATAAGATCCTAATGTATATTTGTAACATTTAGATGATTCATTGCAGATCATAGTAGTATATGTTGATGATATTGTTCTAACTGGAGGTTGGATTGCTGATATAGGTTCAATTAAATCTCCATTGCATAGTGCATTTTCAATGACTAACCTTGGATTGTTGAAACAATTTCTTGGCTTGGAGATTGAGAAATTTGATGCATGTATAAAGGTAATTGTTAACCCCAAAAATCTCTCACTCAGCTCTACATGGCCTACACCACCCAAGGACACCCATGCACGACCTTCGTTTGACCCCATTAGACCCCCACACCCTCAAGAAGGCTTAAAAACATCAAAAAGGGCTTAAAAACCCCTAAAAAGAGCCTAAATAGGTCTCATAGGGACTAAAGCCTCCAAAAAGGGGCTAAAAACCCTCAAAGGAGTCTAAAACCCTAAAAGGAGATAAAGATTGAGCGAAAGGAGCTAAAATCCCAAAAAAGGGGTTAAAGCCTTAACCAGGGGCTTAGAACCCTAAAAAAGCTATAAATAGAGGGGTGGGGGTCACTCTCAAAACATTCCTCCCTTGCGTATTGTTATGCTGCCCGAGTGGATTCCTTGAGACCATTTTCCTCTCAAGCCACCCACACTCCCTCTCATCCATCTTTCCTTTGAGCCATAGCTCCCCCATTTCCAAGAGAGAGGTGCTTCTCCAAGATAAGGCATGGTGTCCCATTTCCACCAAGAGGTATAAGCTTTGTTTAATGTCATTTTTATTTCTATTTTTCTAACTTAGTTTGCTTGTAGGTTTATTTTATGTTCTAACAGGTTGTATGCAGGTTTCTGGAGTCTAACCTTGTGTGCACGGTTTCCATTTCTTTCTTTTCTGGTCTCTTTTCTTCATTTCCATTTCGTTTTTCTTGCACTACCATCAAGAACCCTACCCTTCCGTCCAATAGACGGAAGGTAGCCATTCCTGCCCTGCAGTAAGGGAGAAATTCCTGCTACAGTAATCCAATCAAATTATGTTACATACCTATTAATTAATTTCAAAATGGCTGATAGACGGAAGGTAGCCATTCCTGCCCTGCAGTAAGGGAGAAATTCCTGCTACAGTAATCCAATCAAATTATGTTACATACCTATTAATTAATTTCAAAATGGCTGAATGTAAGGCATCCAAGTGTCTCTTCCTTTCAGGAGTGAAACTAGGTGATTTTGGTTCATCTCCATTGGTGGACAACTCACTATATCGACAACTAGTTGGGAGCTTGTTGTCTCTCACACACTCTCGAGATAATTTGGATTATGCATTAGGTGTTGTTATAAGATATATGCAAGATACTCATGAGATCCATTGGAAGGCTGCTAAAAGGATCTTGCATTATGTGCAAGGAACCAAACACTTCGGGATACACTATGCTGCTAGTTCTCCACTAGAACTAGTTGGATTTACTGATTCTGATTGGGTTGGAGATTCCATTGATAGAAATTCCACTTCAGGTTATGTCTTCATGCTTGCATATGGTCCCATATTCCGGTAAAGTAATAAAAAACACACTATATCCCTTTCTTCAGCTGAAGTCAAGTACATAGGAGCAGTGAATCCAGTTAGACAATGTGTGTTGTTGCAAGGCATTCTTGGAGAACTTGGTTTTTCATTTTATTCACCCACTTTCATTTGGTGTGACAATCAAATTGCAATCAATATTTCCACTAATCCAATATATATACAGGGGACCAAGCACATTGAGATACACATGCATCACATTCGGAGCTTGCTATATGAGTAGGTGATATCATTGCAGTATTGCCCTTCTGCAGAGAAAACTGTTGACATCTTCACCAAGAGCTTCATAGAGAAGAAATTTACCTTGATGAGGTCACTCCTTGGAGTGGGTAACACATGGTGATGAGTAATATTCACTTTCAAATGTTTCTCCATGTCCATTTTAGAGGGGAGGTTTTGTTCCCATGTGGTTTTCCTTCTTACCTTGGTTATATTGACAAATAAAAATTTGTAAGAGGTGACTTGAGCCTTATTTTCCAAGGCCTCAATTTTTTATATGGTTGCAATAATTCAGTATTAAGGATGGGTGTTAGATCATCATACCACCTAGTACCATGGCCACATACCACCTAGGGCACACTTTCATTTGTTTTATACTTATGTTATATGGTCCAAACCTTGGTTATGTTGGCCTATCAAGGTATTTTGGGGTTTTGGACTCATTAATGCACCCAAGAACCAAAATTTGATCATTTAGGAGACTCATGCACCCTCATTAATGCAATTTTAGTGCTTGGGGTGTTCCCACTCAAAACAAGGAACTGGTTTGACTAGAGGCACCCATGCATAGCATTTGAGTTTTTTTGCTCTTTTGGACAATTTATTGCTGCCTAGAGCCACTCCCACTCACCCATGCAATCCAACATGCCTACCCTACCCTAATTTATGTCTTATCATGTTTCACCCACGTTCACATGGCCATTCGTGACTGTTTGAGGTCCAATCTAATCCTGCCACACGTATGCCTCCAATTTGTCTCCAAAGGATAACAATTTTCACCTATTTTATGATAATCATGTTCCATACATATTTACATGTTGGAGAGTAATAGAAACTTCAGTTATTGATACTATTCCTATGTGTTAAGTTTTCTCTTTTCACTGCTTTTCTACATAGTTTGTGAACTTCTTTAGTTGTGAGGATTCTCTTAGCTCCTAGATCTTGTTGTGAACCATATTTTCATAGAATAAAATATTAACTTTAGATGAATATTGTTTGTCAATACTTGAAATCAAAGAACCAAAGCATATGATATGAATTCTAATTCAATATAAACTTATCCAAGCATGAAAGGAAAAACAATGGAAACGAATAACAGGAAACACATTCACATGAGAAAAAGGAAGTACATATTGTAAAATAACAACATGAAAATATCTGATACAGAAAAATGATTTCTTGGCTCTGCATATTTTATTAACTTTAAATGATCTGTTACAAAATGAGTCTCACTCTCACAGGTTCCAACCTCATTTACATTACAAAACATGCTTTTATACATAAAAAATGCTCCTCGAGATGATACCTAACTACCTATATTCTAAAAATAGGCATTTTGTAACTGCCTTATTACATATGTCCAATAAAATAAACAAACTAAATCTTCCTAAATACTATAAAATCTTATATTCTTAGTCTTTTAATTCCACTTTGAAGTGGTCATTGTCATGTCTTCAACTCAAGTATTGAAATGAAAGTATTCATTAATGTAAACCATATTTCATTTTCCCAAATTTCTCAATAGTCTTCCATTGATATCCAGATGGAATTTCAAGTTTTCCCATCTCTTTAGCCAAATACCCTTAGCTCCACATGATCTACATAAGAAATAGGTGGAATCTGGGCACTAGTTGTCCTGAATGAATCTAATAATTCAAATTCCACATGAAACTTATCAATTATGACCTTTCATGTCAAGGATTGAGTCAAGTCTTCAAACTTCCTTTGATATAAGATATTCAGGCTGAGATATCAGCTTGCCATATTCATCCCAAAAATGAGGAATACATTTCTCAAATAATTCTACAAACAAGCCTTTGAAAGACTTTGCTTGCTGCAACATTTGGTCTGCCTTTTCGTGGACACTCTCAATGTGATGATGTTTCCCAATAACCTTTCTTTCCCAAGTTATGATTGCAATTTTTTCTTTGATGACGATTATTCTTAACTCTTCTTCAGACAAAGCATTGAGAAAATTTATAATGTTATTCGTTGTATCTATTGGTTTTCTATCCAAAGTCTCTTTTACAGCTGTACAACTTTGTCTTGCCACATTGATTACCATCTCTTTATCTTTGATATAATTCAAATAAGGTATTATTTTTGTGGCTTCTATAATAACCATATCCCAAATAAGATTCCTAAAACCTTATAGTGGAAATTTTCCTAAAAGTATTTATTTTAACTTATCTCTTATTTCCAACAACTCGTTGTTCTTATTCTCAACAGTTTTTTCTTCTTCTTCTTTTTTCTTAATTATTTCAACCAACTTTTGATTCAAACTTTTTATTTCTTCATATCTCAAGCTAACTTGTTACATAACTTGAACAAGAGCTTCAATACTTGTCTCTTTGCTTGGCTGATCTACTTTCATTTGTTTATCTTTATCTTTCTCCTCTCTTTCCTTCTCCAGAGCTAACTGATTTTCATTTAAAACATCAATCTTAGCAATAAGTAAACCTTTTCCCTTTTCCCATTGGCTTTGTCCGCCGACAAGTTTCAACATTTTATCCTTAGTATCATTTAATTACTAGGACAATAGCTCAATTTCTTTCTCTAACACTATCAACTCAGAAGCTTGAATCAACTGAGTGGCTGGAATATTCAGTTTCTTTTTTAATAGATAGATAGTGCTTTCTTTCTCAGCTAAGATTTTATTAGTATCTTTTCCTTTATCTGGCTCACTATCCATAGTGAGAAGCTCATTTTGAAAATTTTTAATTCGTTGTTGATATATTTTATTTTCCACCTTCTCCTATTTCAATTGGTTTTCCACTTTGGATACTATAGACTGTAACTTTAAAACTTTTAATGTAGCTTTCATCAAATCGATATAAATAACTTCCCAAGTTTTCTTATGTAAATGAATTTTAATAGGTACTGGGATTTTATGCAAATTAAACCTCATTTCTGCAACTCTTTTCTGAGTAGCTACTACCAAATTCAATGTATTTCTTACATGGTATTTCACAGTGACCAATGAAACATACTTATATAAAATGCTCCTTACTTTAGAATAAATATTTAAAGATTTTCTAGAAGAAGCATTCTTTTCGTGTCCATATCTAACATATAAATCACTTCTTGATTTGTATCTATCACTAGACCCACCCTCCCATGTCCTTGCAAAACTATACTCCTAAATCTAAAAATATGGGTCTTGGAATTTTTATTCCATATTCTTGCTTCCAATCTCAACCATCTCTTTCTCTGAATCTATCTTTGGTCTGTTTGATGCTTCTGAGTCTTCATATTCAACTTCAACAACTTTTGAAAAACTTCTCTTACCAGTAATTTCTACCCTGCTAGTAGTTGGTATAATCATTACTGTTGATTTCATTTTGGTAGAAGGATTTGTTTGTAAAATTCCTAAACTATCCACATCTAACTAGTATTAAGCTAACTCTGTCATCTAACCCATCTATCTCCTGATTCTCAAATGCCCTTTTTTTAATTATGTTTCCTCCTCTGAGAAATAATATGATGAGGATCATAGTTAATCTTGGTAGCTTTCATGAAATTCATATCGCACAACAAGTATTCAACCACTGGGAGAGAAAACTTATTTTTTATGATAAAGGTGTTGGAATATATTAAACCCACTCATAACTTAGGATAAAATAATTAATCATTATTTGATTAATTATTCACCCACTAGCTTAATTAGCTGGCATCCACTTGCACTTTAAAGTCAATACATGCCATCTATATCCTAGGAATGATTTATTTCTAATTCTGGGTTGATCTTGACCACCTTTTGACCATCCAGAATTAGTATACATCACTTTACAACAGATTCTACTTTATTCTTCTTTTTCTACTTTTTCTGCTTTTTTATGGATAAGGTAAAGCTAGTCAAATTAGGAAACTGGGTGCTTTTGTTTCCAACCCATCCTTCATGGCCTTTCCTCCATTTTCTAGGATTAACATGTTTTCTCCATCTCCTTGACAACTCACTTATGCTTTTTCCAACTCATGAGGTCCTTGATAGATTTCGGAAGTGCTTTATCCACCTATGGGGGTTTGCTATATTTTGGTAAGTCGGCCTTTTTGAGCTTTATGAGTTGTCTCCATACAACTAAATTTTACTATGAGAGATGTACTATTTATGTACACTATTGTTCATCATTATTCAATGGAAGGATACACACCGATATTCATCTCTTCATTCATTTAATTCAGTCTCTTTTCTTCTCTCTATTTTTCCTGTGTATGCTTGTGAGAATTCTTAGTAGAAAGATCTATTTCCCATGCTTCTTATTAGAATCATTGCTCATAGAATTGATCTATTATTTATACAAAAGGGACCTATCTTCAAGGGAAGTTTAATTTTAGAATCATTTATGTCTGATAAATTCTAAAATAAATATCCTCGGTGTAAAAAATGAAGGAAAAATATATGGATCATGAACAAAACCATAAAATCTGGTAATAGTATGTTCCTTCAGTAGGAACCAATCTCCAACTCTTTTATTCAGGGTAAACTGCAACATTTCTTCCATTTGAGTAAGGAATCTAGGTATCTTGTTCTGGAACAACACTCTATACACTTCTAGCATTATAAGATTCATGTAGTTGAAGGTATTGTTCCTGATTTCAGAAGTGAATAATATTTTTGGGAACTGAAATTTCTCTTCATTGAAGAATAAAAACATTCTAACCAGGTAAGACTGGAACCTGAAATGTCTTGCTCTGTGGAAATTCATGAGCTGAGAATTAATATTATCAACTAGGAATTCATCAAATTTAAGGAAACATGACTGGCTAGACTCTGACTTAGACTGATACATGCTCAACCTAAACAACAGAATCAAGGGGACCACTGGGACAAATTTATCAGCATACATCCCTAAAAACTGACTTAATAAGGATATGAACCATTGAGATTCTTCCTTGAACAAGTTAATGTCAAGGAGAAAAGGTTCTGTCACAATAGAAGTATCAAGCTTGAGGATTTTGGAGTAAAAAATTGCTTTTCTTCAACTATGGCATGCCTAAATTGCTCAACTAAATTTTCTTCGACGAAATCTTCCAAGTTTGAGTAAATGACTAGGGTATTTACAACAAGTCTCTAACAACCAAGGAATTAATGGGGAAAAGTAGTTTGGACCTATTTGAATCCATTATAACATGCTTAGACTGGGAGTATATGGAGGCACACCAAGATAAAAAATTTAGGAAATTGAGGGCTTGGTCTGGACAAAAATGCTGAAAATGAGACCTATGGACACTGTGCAAATCAATTCCTTGTTCCTCTAAGGTTTTTAATTTGTTCTTAAGTTCATGGATCGGACCAAAGGAGACAAAAGTATAAAAAATATTGCCATCCCTGTCTTCAAAATTTTCTTCCATCTTGCTGAATTCATGGACCTATGTTTCAATTTCCCTTTCACCTTCCATTTTAAAAGTAATTTGGGGGGTTATCTATGTGGTCTACCTGGAAAATGACGTCTGAAGAGGTATATCTGACTCGACTTCCACAAGTGCAGGCACATTCCTTCCAATGCATGAAAAAAAACAATATGCATACACATGACCTTTTTCCTTTATAATATTCTCCACAAGTGGTTTCGGGATTATGAGAGGTGGTTTTTCCCTACCTCCTTTCACCCAGCGGAATGATTCTCCACTCGACACATGGAAGGCGATAAAAAATATGCTATCCCACAATTTATTTTCTTCCTATTCATGTTGTTGGCTCAGAACCATTATCCATTGTTGATCTCTTTAACCTTTCATCGCATACCGTTGATCACATCCACCCTTTAATCCTTCCCGATGGTCATTTCACCAATCACCTACCCTTTTGTCCATCATGCAACTTCCTCCTACAAATTCCATTACCACCATCAATCTTTTCACTCCTAAAATATGAGCCTTCGAACCTTTCATCAAGTACAACAAGCGCATTTTGCGTTACCTTAGTCACCGTCTATCTCAAACATGTGGCTCTATGGGAAAATCAATATTTTGATCTCCCCTTGAACACCTGACCTCTCAACTCCAAGGTCATATTGCTATATTTCAAAACACATAATCCTTTTATCTTTCCTTAATCCCCTCACAACTATTGTACATCCAAACTGTGCTAACTCTAGGACTCATTACATCACCAAGACAACCTGTGTCTACCACTATGAGAGAATCACCTAGGAGCATGACACCAAGTGCCTTATGTCTCTCTATAGTCAAAATTTTTAGAATTTTATCATTGAATCAATACAATCTAGGATCTTATATGAGAGAATAACATGCACAGCAATAATCACAAGAGACAAGATACACAAAGATTTTTCCTTGGGGAAACCATAAAGGAAAAAAACCCGCAACTTCCTCAGAGATAAAATGAGCACCAATGGAAAAAGTAAAACCCAAAAACACAAATATTATCTTCGACAGTTAATGTCTCTCTCACTTGTGCTATATCCTTCTCTCTCACTCATGGGCTACAGTTGAGTGAGTGTGTGTTTCAAATAGAGAGGCTCACTCTCTATTTATACTAGTTTCCAACTTAACAATTACTTACCAGGGATGACTTCACTAGGAGAGTCTAATAACCATAGTGCCCATCAACTGTGGGGACTTTTCCCCCTGATCAACAAAGGAGGGTTAAAATATATGAATTTACATTACTTGATTACATTAATGATTCTCTCGATAGGAACATCGGGGTACAAAGAAATACAATATATAAAATATACAAGTGAATACATTCCGAAGTTACAAATACATCAACACTCCCTCTTAACTAGGAAGGTATTCTCTTAACACAGTTTATCAGCACAAGTATTCATCATAGGATCATCATCAAAGCTGGATCATCATCATCACTGGATCGTCATCAAAGCTGGATCATCATCATCATCACTGCTCTCGCTATCTTGAGCAAATGGTGCTATCTCTCAATTCTACTCATCATAGGAAGTTCTATAGAGCCAACCCTTTTTCATGTTGGTTGTAGGCCTAGCCTCCATGTAGGTATTCTTCTTCAGTGCTTATATCATTGGCATGGTAGGACACACCTACTACCATCAGAGAAAGGCTCCAACACTTATATTCACCGGCATAGTAGGACACACCTACTACCATTTGGGAAAGTGTTGGGCAATAGGGTAGACTCGAGTTTAATCCTTTTATGTCGCACCAATAAAAGACCCACTGTGTTGGCCCTTTCGGCAACAACCTACGCACAGGTTGTAGTCTCACCCGAAACAGCAATGGGGTGCCGAAGAATCAGGTTTATGCAAGCAGAGAGGGATATTACTGTACCTTAGCCTTTACTAACTTATTAATCAATAATTACACAGCTGTGTCATTCACTTTTATACAACTTCGCAGATAGATAAACAACCGTGACTTGCTTAACCCACTACAGGGAATTCACAGCGAAGCTAAATATTAGCAGCGATCTAACTTATCAGATGTATACAGTTATTAATGCATAAAAGACAACAGAAATAGAAACAACACAAGAAACCACAACACCAAATATAACGTGGTTCACCCCCAGTGTAGGGGCTACGTCCACAAACTGTGTTTTATTCAACTTGCTACTAAACCACAGTTTGATCTATGCACTGAGCTACAGATCCCTTCAGTCTTTAACAGTCGCGCACACAGCAGCAGGCCTCTGTGCACACAGCTGCAGATCTTTTCTCAATCTTCTTACAAAACCCTCTACGCACACAGTTGCAGAGGTCGTCCACGCACACAGCTGGGACTTAACCTTTCCTTACAAAATCAGCCTTAACTTCACCTTAGTCTTTCTTACATCATAAAACCTAACCTTTCTTATTTACAAAAATGCCTATTTATACATCGTGTTATTACAAAACCATGGCTTCAAACCATAGGCACCCAAAACCATAACCCTGGATTTAAACCATGGGTTTATTACAAAAAGGGGTTTTGACTTACCCCGACACCCCTAAGACTATTTTGACCCATAACTCCACTTACAAACAACCGTGGAGTTACCAAAACTAATAATCCCTAGGGTACGCATCCCAACAGGCCCCTAAGACTCACTAGTGGCCCGTCCCGGGACACTCTGCGAGGGCTCTGGTGGGAGAATCTTCTGCGCAAGAGTCTGGAAGTGACTGGTGAGGTTGTGTAGTATATAATCAGTGGCTTTCTCCTTTTCCACCAATTCCTGTAACACTGGAGATGATTCTGTATCAGCCCGTTCCTGCGCAAAAGTGTCATAGGTCTTCAAAAGTTTGAGCTGACTCTCTGCAATATTGCTCAATTCTAATGCTTCATCAACCAGGGGCTGTAACGCATTCTCCAGAAGCGTTACTTTCATCCTGCGGGACTCAATTTCCTGCTGAAGTTCCTTACTGCGCTTCACTTTAGCCATCTTCTGCATAGGTGGCAGCGTCTTGATTTCTACTCTGACTGCATCTAATTCATCCTGGCGCAACTTGATGGTTTCCTGGATCTTACCTACATCTGGATGGTCCTGTAGGTTCGCCCATGCTTCTATGCTGTCTTCCATCAGTTTTACGACGCTGGCCACATTATCTGATATTTTTGCTGCTGAAGCCTTGATGTCCTGATGGCACTGTTCTTGGACCTCTGGTGGAGTCTCGGGAGGGATGCGCAGTTGAAGTTCTGCGATCTAGTTCTGGTGTTCTGTCTTCATCCTTTTAATCTCGCTGTGAGACTGTTGGGCATAGTCTCTCGGCTTAGCGAGTCTCTGCTCTGGTTCCTCTGCTCCCTATATGTCATAGTCAGAAAGACTCCGACATTCCTCGTCCAGTGCTCACATCAGCGTAGTTGTTTTATGTTCAGCCTCTTTCTTCTGTTGTGCTACTGCTTCTAGGCGTGCTACAAAGTTTTTGTTTTGTTTGATGGTGTCTTCCAATTGAAGTTGGGACAATTGGTCTCGTGCTGCGGATCTCCTTTGTAATAGCGAGCTGGCAGAGGTGCAGTTCTGACATGGACATCTTTGTATAATCGATCCCTACGGTCATACTCATCTGGGGCCTGGAATCTGTATTGGGTTGTATCAGAGCTACGCTTGATACCTATCCTTGGTGATCTCTGGGTGGCCATTGCCTAATATCCTGCTGCGTAGGTGCTGTAGTGCTACTTGTCACAGTACTGTGTGCTGATTTTGCTGCTAACTCTTTTAGCTCCGAAACCCTGTTTGCTATACCTAAGAGCCCAGCAAGATGCAGTTCTGCAAATTCTGACCATTTTTTAGTAAGCATTCCCGTAGACTGTTCTAGAGCTTGCTCCAGCTCTTCCAGCGTTATAGTGGCTGCTTCTTCAATATATTTGTCCTTCGACGCTTTTGACTTTTTGCGGGACTGTGGCTTGGTTACCTCTGCTACTTCTGGTGACTTGCACTTCGTTGATGGGTTAGGATATGATATGGTCTTGATCAACTCCTCATCCTGTTCGTCCTATCTGCCATCTCCACCTTGGCCGTCGTCATCCATCTGCGAATCACTTAGGTCCTCGCTATCTTCCGATGGGTTTTGCTGCTGCGCCTGACTGGTACCTGCGCCAATATTGGTAGCTAGAGGAACTGGAATAGAGGGTTTTTTTCCTATATCTTTCAGCCAGTCAGTTGGACATTGCTAAATTATACCCCTGATATCTGGTTCGGTTACTACATATGGTAATTTAAAGCATTGCCGTTGTGGATCTGCACGGGCTTGAATGAAAACATGATGCATATCGGCACTGAAGTGCGCGGTGCCCTCGTATTTAGAGAACACCTCATTGTTAAGCCATGGTGTTCGCACAATCTCATAGTGGATACTCATGGCATAAAAGACGAACATAGTGTTTGTCATTTGCTGAGCAACCTTATCTGAGGATAGCCATAGGGAGGTGTACCTCACTGCCCCTGGCATGCCTGGGTTTAACTCTACAAACTAGGCTTCAGTGGGTTCTTTCCACCCAACTAATGCAATAAGTATTAACAGCCAGGAATAATGAAAAGGTCTACCTTTTTCCTATGCATCGCGTGCATCCTCCAGGAACTCCTTCGCAAGATATGCGGCCCAATTATAGGTATACCCCTCAGCGCAGTTCATAGCAATCCATATAACCGGAGCAAGTACTTCAGTTGGCCTACATTTCTGTATGAGTTTGCAGGCTAAGAGTTCAGTTGCAAAGCAAATGGGTTGTTCCTGAATTATGGAAGTGTGATATCCATGTTTCCCCTTTGTCATGCCAAACCACTCTTTCATAGTTTGTGCGAGCTTTGTATCGTCATGTTTGGACGGAAATTCAGTTCCCGGATCAGGTCCTGCCATTGGTAAACCTGTGATCTTATGGATGAGCGCGGCTTCAATAGGAATTTGCTGGTCCCCTATCCATAAATAGCCGTCATGCACTAACACTAACAACTGTTTGGTCACTATGGTCACATGTATGCCGCGACCGAAATGGGGAATATCAAGAATCTTGAGTACTCCAGCTTTGTCCAGGCCTGCAGCCCATGGTTGCACTTCCAGTAGTGTGACCTTATGATCTGGGTACTTGACGCGATGCAAGTATTCTGCTGGTTCAAACTATGTAAACTTGCCATGGTCATTTGTGTCATGATCACTGTACTTCAGCTGATTGATCTTCCTTGTCATGCTTCTGATCAGCTGAACTCCTTGTGGCAGCGAGGGTGTGGTTAACGTGAACTGCTTTGTTCGATGGGTAACATGGAACCTGGGTGAACAGGTTGTAGATATGGTAGCCGCGGTGGTGCAATATTCTCCCTACCCCCGGTCGGGACCTGTGCTGAACCGGTGGGATCCATAGGATGATCTGCCGGTGTTTGCCCTATTTGCCTCTGCCGGTCTTGGCTTTGTTTGGAGCGAACTTCAATTCTGATCTTTTTTCCAGGCAGACCGTGTCTGCATCGGCCGTGGTGGTGCTAGGAGATCTTCTTCATAGGGAGCAAGGGTATGCGGCCGATTAGAGCAGCTTATCAGACCCTCTTGCTCGAATTCTCTGACCAAATCATCAATCTCTTGTTCTGTTGTCATGGGTTCACTCATAAATCTTGAAGAAATGCAGAATGCAATTTTCCCTAGCTTAGGCATCTTCTTATACATGCCATCAATCAAATCGGGCAGGATAGTGCATTGAAGGCACCAAATCTGACGAAAATCTTGTCCAAGTGGATCTCGATTTCCGATACTGGCCTTAGTACAAGCATTTAAGGTAATTAAAACACTACCGCCGCCAAATTGGCTGCTTCCCAACGGTCGGATTTTAAGCCTCGCTGTGTTTGTGGGCTTCGGTAGGATCCGGGTATGAGCTTCGTGACAACCAGCATCCTCGGCATAGTATTGCCCTTCGACCCATCCTGGGAATGCCGGCGAAAGGACTGTTAGGTTTGATGGGATGGCTTCTTGGTTCTGCCCCTTGGTTTGGTATTCAATTCCATGTCAGAGCGCAACCTCCATATACCATTTTTGTGCTTCCAAGGTGTGTACGAACTTATGCACCCACTCTTTGCGAATGATGGTGTCCCATGCTACATAACTGTGCCTCAAGTGTTTCTGAGGGCTATTCTGCCCAATGAACTTACATCGCGCCGCTTGGACTTGGGTTATGAAGCTGAGGTGCAGAAATTGCTGGCTGGCTTCCCAACTGGGAGTAGTCTTGTTGTTATCAATCTGCCCTGCTGCTGTAGCTCCTAATGCAGTCTCCAGGGTCTGCATTCTCTATGACTGAGGTGCTTGTTCAGTAAACTCTCCATGGTCGGTCAACCCAACATAGGTAGGCAACTCTCTGGGCTGCACACTAAGGTATCTAAGAGACTTGGTGAGTTGCGCGCACCTATGGCCATGTAGCTCGTATAGTCGATTCTACCAATTCTCTAGACCATCGTCTGAATCAGACATGCAGGAGCTATCACATTACCAATCTAGTACGCCGTCGGCATCAGGCTCGACATAATCGGCTTCCTGGGCTGTAATGTTGTAGATGTGGTCTAGAGTATCCTGCTCCCCTTCGTCTCTGATTGGTTCTGTATATCTTTCTCCTTGGGATGGGTCGAGGGGTATGATAACTCGCAGACCATTTCCTTCAAAGGTCATTTGTCTCCTCTTAAGGTTGATGATTGCAGCATTTGCCATGGCCCACTCGATTCCCAACAAGGATGGATAAGGGTTGCTGTCATCAATGATCTCAATAACTTCAAAATCCGCTAGAGTGCTTACCCCATCAAGATCTATGGGAACACTAAGAAGTCTCCCTAGGGGCACAATCTTTTGCTGGTTAGCTAATCTCAATTGTATAGGTGACCAATCCAGGGAAGGTTTTCCCATTTGCCCCCAAGTCTGCTTGGGTAGGAAATTAACTTCTAATCCAAGATCCAAAATGACATCAGTCATATCATATTCCCCTATCTGAACATTCAATCTCATTTCCCTCCCCGTTCGTCGGACATGACTAACAATTTTCTCCTGATCAACTCCTCTCTGAGGGTCTGTGACAGCAAGAAATTTTTGCAGCTCTTTTAAATCATTCTGATTCCTCAAGAGTTTCATACAACTCTGTAAAAAGGAGGAGTTACAGTGTACTTACTTTATTCGGCAAAGCATCTTGTGGCTGCGAGGCCTGCTGAGCTTGCTGCGCAGGTACTGCGGGTGTGCGAGGGTCAACAATATCGCACGGAGCCGCCTTGACTAGTGCTTGGTCTTGCGCAGTATTAAGTGTTGGGACTTGCGCGGAGGCCTTACGCTTGCACACCTCGACAGGTTGTTTCTGCGAATGCTGAATTTGCGTCCTGGCGCCACTCCGGGTGACCACATTGATGTCTGCAGTTGGTCTCTGCTCAACTAAAATCAACTGAATAGTCTAGGTAGGGCCACTATTGTTTTCCTGAATCTTTGCTATGAGCTGGGGACACTGTTCAACCACGTGGTCGATTGCGCGGCAATATCGACAAGTTGTGGTGGGGTTCCGACAGTCACGAGCCAAATGGCCAGCTTGGTTACAATTGTAACACACCACCTGGCCTCTACCTCTCTCGGGCATACCACCATGGCCGTGACCTCCAAAGGCACCTCTTCCAGAGGCACCGCCACGGTAACCACAGCCGTCATTATTCTGGACTTCATTTTGCACTCGATAGACGTCAGAGATGCGCTCTCGCATGAGGTCATAGCTACGACACTCTTCTTCATTATTCCCTACTGACTTACAGAACTTGCAGTATGGGTTCTTGGGAACTTGAACATATCGCTGAAGAAGAGGGCAGTTTTCAGGGCGATGTTGGCCAGTGGTTCAACAAATCTCACAATATAGAACACCGGGATTGAATTGGTTGGGCGCACCCGTATTTAAGTAGGGTTGGACCCCATGGCACTGGTCTCTATCGTGACCTTCTGTCTGGCAGTGTGTACACCAGACCTCCTCTCGACTAGTTTTATCCTTCTTCATATCGCGGAGCTCCAGGGCCATGGCTGCTAGCTGCGCTTGGATTTGAGCAAGACCGGAATCATCTCCGACGGGGGCGGTTTCTAGCTTCATTGCAATTTCCAGAGCTTCTTGCTGGTCAGCAACCTTCTGTTGCATGAGCGGAGTTTGGATATGGGGTAATAATGCTGCAATAAACCATTCCTTGTGCTGCGCAGGACTAATGGTAAAGATGACTTGGTCTAGTAGAACTTTGAATCTCTGGTCAAAGTTCCACACAGATTCAACGCGCCGCTGTTGAATCTCTTTGAGCTCATTGATGCTCTGCGATTCTGATTTAGGCTTCTTAAATTCTTTGGTGAGGGTTGCCTTAATTTCATCTAAAGTAGGGTTCTGAGTACTAGAGAATTTCATGAACTAGGTCAAATCCCGGTCCCGGAAAGAAGTAATGAGCTGCGCGGTTCACACATCCCGGTCTGTAATATTCCTCGCGTTCCATACTGATTCACATAAAAACCAGAACTGTTCGGGGTCTTCGGATCCCGTGCCTTTGAAGATGGGCAACTTAATATCATCAGCTAGGTGGGCCATGGCGGTTCTGGGAGGGTTGGGAGGGGGACAGGATGTCGAGGGAGGGGGATTTACAGAGGCAGATTGACTTGTGGCCGGAATACTCGGACTTTGAACCCGGGTCTCTCGTGTGAAAGCCGAGCATCCTAACCAACTAGACTACAACGGAACCAATTTGTTGGGCAATAGGGCAGACCCGAGTTTAATCCTTTTATGTCGCACCAACAAAAGACCCACTGTGTTGGCCCTTTCGGCAACAACCTGCGCACAGGTTGCAATCTCACCCGAAACAACAATGGGGTGCCGCAGAATCAGGTTTCTGCAAGCAGAGAGGGATATTACTGTACCTTAGCCTTTACTAACTTATTAATCAATAATTACACAGCTCTGTCATTCACTTTTATACAACTTCACAGATAGATAAAAAACCGTGACTTGCTTAACCCACTACAGGGAATTCACAGCGAAGCTTGTTATTAGCAGTGATCTAAGTTATCAAATGTGTACAGTTATTAATGCATAAAAGACAACAGAAATAGAAACAACACAAGAAACCACAACACCAAATATAACGTGGTTCACCCCCAGTGTAGGGGCTACATCCACAAACTGTGTTTTATTCAACTTGCTACTAAACCACAGTTTGATCTGCGCACTCAGCTGCAGATCCCTTCAGTCTTTAACAGTCGTACACACAGCAGCAGGCCTCTACGCACACAGCTGCAGATCTTTTCTCAATCTTCTTACAAAACCCTCTGCGCACACAGCTACAGAGGTCATCCACGCACACAGCTGGGACTTAACCTTTCCTTACAAAATCAGCCTTAACTTCGCCTTAGTCTTTCTTACATCATAAAACCTAACCTTTCTTATTTACAAAAATGCCTATTTATACATCGTGTTATTACAAAACCATGGCTTCAAACCATGGGCACCCAAAACCATAACCCTGGATTTAAACCATGGGTTTATTACAAAAAGGGGTTTTGACTTACCCCGACACCCCTAAGACTATTTTGACCCATAACTCCGCTTACAAACAACCGCGGAGTTACCAAAAATAATAATCCTTAGGGTACGCGTCCCAACAGAAAGGCTCCAACACTTACATACACCAGCATGATAGGACACACCTACTACCATCTGGGAAAGGCTCCAACACTTACATCCAATGGCATGGTAGGACACACCTACTACCATCCAGGGAAAGGCCCTATCACTTACATCTATTGGCATGGTAGGACACACCTACTACCATCCAGGGAAAGGATCTACACTTACATCCACCGGCATGGTAGGACACACCTACTACCATATGAGGAAAGGATCTGCATGTACATCTGCCGGTATGGTAGGACACACCTACTACCATCTGGGGAAAGGCTCTATGCTTACATATGACCATGGGAGGAACCAATCCTACAACCATGTCAGAAAGGCACACACTTACATCTGACCATGGGAGGAACCAATTCTACCACCATGTCAGAAAGGCACAGAACTTAGATCTTACTATGGGAGGAACCAATCCTACCACCATGTCAGAAAGGCTCATGGAATCATCACTTCCTCTTGGAAGGAACCTCGATCTGGAGAACACCAAGCTTCTCCCTGAAGTACTCAAAATTCACTCTAGCTAATGGCTTGGTCAACACATAAGCTATATGCTCGTCCATCGTAACATGCTGGAGCTGCACTGCTTCTATCCCTAATATAGTGATATAGTGATATTTGATCTCGATATACTTCAATTTTTCATGGAAAACTACGTTTTCCAACAACTTCACACAACTCTAGTTGTCGGAATATATACAAGTAACATCTAACTGCAGATCAAACAAATCAGATAATAGCTTCCTCAACCACACTACCTCACAACTAGTGGAATAAGCTGTGATGTAGTCTTCTTCGGCTATACTTAGTTCCACTTAGGAGTGCTTCTTGCTAAACCAAGAGATCACACCTGATCCCATACTAAAGAAGCACCCCAAAGTGCTCTTCCTATCAATGGCACTGCCTGCCCAATACGAATCCACATAATCCTCCAGGTTAATCTTCTGATTCACCTCATACTTGAGCCCATAGTCAACTGTACCCTTATAGGTACCTTAGAATATGCTTTGTAGCAAGGTGAACATGTCTCGGATCCATCAGGAACTAGCTTAATGTGTTCACAGCAAAGAAAATATATGGTCTCGTGTTTTCCAGGTACATCAAGGACCTAATCATCCAATGATACATCGTAGCATCAAACGATTTTGATGAAGCATTACTCAATAGATTCAGGTTCGATGCCATAGGTGTGGTCATGGCCTTGCAGTCCATCATCCCGAACCTCTTCAGGATCTCTACTGCATACTTCCTTTGTCCCAGGGAGATTCCATCCACATTCTACCACACCTCCATGCCTAGAAAGTAGTGCATCATACCTAAGTCTTTCATCTCGAACTCGAAAGCAAGCTTCATCTTCGTGTCAGCAATCAACCCATCCTCACCTGTCATAAATAGGTCATCTACTTACAGTAGGAGTATCACTAGGTTCCCTTCCTCAACCTTTTAGTAAAGGTTGGAATCCGCTTTACTCTTGTTAAATCCTAAGCCAGTCAAGAAGTTATCAATTATGTTGTACCATGTCCCAGGTTCTTGTTTCAAATCGTATAAGGTCTTCTTCAATTTTCACACATAAGTCTCCCTGTCATGTGTCTCAAAACCAAGTGGCTTCTCCACATACACTTCCTATTCCACTACACCATTCAAGAACGTGGTATTGACATCCAACTGGTGTATCTTCCATTTCATTACTACAGCCAAAGCAAGTACTGATCTGATGGAAGTATATATGGATACAGGTGAAAAAATTTCTTCATAATCTATCCCTTCCTTCTGGGAGAGGCCACGTGCCATGAATCTTGATTTATATTTCTCTATGTTGCCATCTGCAGCATGCTTGATCTTGTAGATCCACTTGGAAGTCACAACAAAATTCCTCTCTGGTCTTGGGACAACATCCTTGACATAATTCTTCATGATCGACTGGTACTCCTTGATCATAACATCCTTCCATTCTTTCTTTTCTATCACTTCTTCATAGTTGGAAGGATCTTTATCAATGATGTCACATAATAGGGATACATAACCGGAGTAGGGCCTAGTTCTCTTCCTTTGTTTGTGCATTTCTTCTGGAGCCCCATATCTTTCTACACCTCGGATATCCTCTTGTACCCATGCAGGTTTCCTTTTGTAAGGATTCTTCTCATGGGGATCTACAGGTTCCTGGGGTTTTTCCACTTCTCGATCTTCTTCTTGAGTTGCTTCATTCATAGTTGTATCTCAGATCTTGGTTTCTTCTGTTTCTTCATGTTCTGCATTAGGTATTTTTCTGGATTTGTTGTAAGCCAAGTCTTCGTCAAATTGCACATCCCTTTTGATGTCGGTCTTCTTGAATCCTGGGAAGTATATTTTGTAATCCTTTGAGCTTTCACTATATCCCACAAATATACCCTTCTTTCCTGAAGGATCTAACTTTGTCCTCTTTTCTTTTGGAATGTGTATGTACATTGGACAACCAAATATTCTGAGATGATTAACTTCTGGTTTCTTATTAGAGAAGACTTCTTCAGGTGTCTTGTTCTCAAGTACTCTATGCAGATTATGGTTCTGTACATACATAGCTGTCCTCGCAGCTTCTGCACGTAGATGCATGGGAAGATCTTGATCTTGAAGCATTTCCCTTGTTGCTTTCATAATCCTTCTATTCTTCCTTTATGCAACCCCATTCTGTTGTGTATTATATGGAGTGGTCAACTCCCTCTTAATCCCCGAATCTCTGCATAATTCCTTGAATTCATCTGATGTGAATTCTCCACCATTGTCTGATCGAAAGGTCTTGATTTTCTTCTTTGTTTGGTTTTCGATCAAGGCTTTGAATTCCTTGAATTTACTGAATACTTCATCTTTGATTTTCAAGAAATATATCCATGTCTTCCTAGATAAATCATCAATGAAAGAAACATAATATACATACCCACTCAATGAACGGGATGACATCAGACTACATACATTGGAGTGGATGATTTCCAAGATTCATTTTTCCTTTATCTCGCTACTTGGAAATGTCTTCTTTGTGTTCTTTCCTTTCACACATCCTTTGCAAATACCTTCATGTTTTTTTTTGTATTTCTGGAAGACCTTCAACAACTTTTCTTGCAAGTGGTAGTGCCATGTAGTGCACATGTGCACGCCTTCTATGCCAAATTTTACTTGGTTCTACTGATTCATGGACCAAAGCTTGTTTTGGATGGACCTTTAATTTGTATAATCCTCCCTCTTGCTCTCCAATCACTACTTCATCATCTATAGTCTTTGCTTTTGGCCACATAAGGACTTGGCCATCTACAAATGCAACCCTCATGCCTTTTGCATCCAATGCAGATATGGAGAGGATATTGTTCTTTAGTCCTGGTACAAACAAGACATCCTTCATCTTCATAGACTTTCTAGAGTCTAGCTGATAGGAGGATTCACCACTGCCTTTTATGGGATACTGGTAGTCATCCCCAAGTTTCACTTTGTGGGGTGACTCATGTTTGGATAGTTTCACAAAAGGTTCTTTGAATCCCTTCATATGCTTGGAAGCCCCACTATCTATGAGCCAATCATTGCTTCCATGTGTGACAGTTCTTGTGAGGGAAGAAATCAAAACATATTCTTCATCACTTGAAGAGTCTTCACTTTCTTCTTTGATTCTCTTTTTGGGGGTTCATCATCTTCTGCAGTGTGGGCATGATGTCTTCTTTTGTTTACCTTCTTCTTGTGAGAGCCACCTTTGTTTCTGGGACACTCTATGGCAAAGTGTCCTCTATCATCACATGTATAGCATGTGATTTTAGATAGATATCTGCTATATCTTTTAGGGTTATCTTTGTGGTGAGAATTCTTACCTTTGAGGTGATGATAGTCCTTTCTGATTTTCTTGGAGTATATTGTGAGAGCTTGATATTCATTTCCCATATTTTGTTCTCAAGCTACTATTCGATCTTCTTCTTGTGAGCATTCCTCCCACAACCTACTAAAAGTGATTAGCTTCCTTCTAGCACAAATACCTTGAATGAAGGAGTCCAATGACCTAGGGAGACCATTCAAGGTGGTCATCACAATTTCTTCATTCTCCACTTCTTCATCCACTGCTTCAAGTTATTCTTTAATTTGAGAGACCCTTGTAAATTATGACTCTATGGTTTCTTCATTCTGGATCTTCACATTCTTCAACTGGTTCCTCAAAATCATCTTTCAATTTATGTTCTTCTCTTCAAATAGCTTGGTCAAGGAATCAAACATCTCTTTAGGTGTCTTTAGGGAAGACACTTGTGGTATAAGGTGATCCTTTATAGAATCAACAATAATTCTCTTGGCATTGACCAAGTTCTTCTTGTGCAAGGCCTTAGCCTCATATCCCTTTGGAATTGGAACCTCTTAACTTACGCAGGAGTCTAATTCATTCTCTTCAAGGACTAGTGAGATCCTATACTTCCATGCTTGGAAGTCATCAACTCCTTCAAGCTTTTCATCAAGATTGGTGTGATGAGACATCTTGAATGAGAACCTCAAATGGAAATACAAAATATTTAGGTCTTACCAATTTGAGATGTTGAAACTGGATCTGGATTTGATCTTCTGTAGTGCTGGTTTTCTAGTTCAGGGGCGAATTAGGGTTTGACTTTCCTAGATTTCTACCTAACCAAAAACTTCAATATTGGTCTCTAAACTTTGATTTTGAGGAGGAGAGAAATCCTATGCTGGGATCACTCAAAAATTCCACTTTTGTGAAAATTCTTAATTTCTTGTTGTAGTGGTAGGTCAAAAAATGAAAATGCTCAGATTCAGATTCTGTTTTCGACAGAAAGATGCGCCCTTCAATGGAGATTTAACCTAGCCTCCTTTTGTTGATGATTTGTGGAGAGAGACCCAAAAAATAAGAATCCCTAGCTTTTGCAGCTGCACAATGTCTTCTTCTCAGGTTAGCTCTGATACCATGTTAGAATTTTATCATTTAATTAATATGATCTAGGATCTTATTTGAGAGAATAACATGCACAACAATAATCACAAGAGACAAGAGACACAAAGATTTTTCCTCGGGGAAATCATAAACGAGAAAACTTCAAAACTTACTCATAGATAGAATAAGCACCAATGGAAAAAGTAAAACCCAAAAACAAAAAGATATTCTCCGACAATTGATCTCTCTCTCACTTTTGTGAGCTCCTTCTATCTCACTCATGCGCTATAGTTGAGCAAGTGTGTGTTTCAAATAGAGAGGCTCACTCTCTATTTATACTAGTTTCCGACTTGACAATTACTTACCAGGGATGACTTCACTAAGAGAGTCTAATAACCCTATTTGCCCTCAACTATGGGGACTTTTCCCCTCGATCAAGAAAGGAGGGTTAACCTCTATGAATTTACATGACTTTATTATATTAATGATTCTCCCGATAGGAACATCGGGATACAAAGAAATACAATATATATAATATACAAGTGAATACATTCTGAAGTTACAAATACATCAACAAACATGTGCTATACAAACATAGGAGCACGTCAGGATTTATTTACTTCACCAAGAAAACCTATGTCTACCACTACATGAGAATTCCCCAAGAACACACCAATTGCGTTGTGACCTCTCATCATCTCCAACATGGGACCACACACAATTACTAATTATGTCCTAACAACCTTCATATGATTCCAATAGTTTTACGTTCCAGGACAACTTGAAGGATGCATTACATATAAGGAAAACCTTTGTACCATGCCATGACTGATTACAACCAAATACAACCTTCTAGGACTCATTACATCTAAGGAAAACCTACGTACTACGTCAGGACTAATTACATCCAAATACGACTTGACAGGACTGATTACGTCTCGGGATAACCTGCGTACAATGCCAAGAATGATTACATCCAAGGAAAAACTATATACCTTCCCATATGAGATATCATATTCATGCATATACGTCTTTTGGTCTTCTCGTCATCTCTAGCACAGGAGCATGCCAATACTGATTATGTCACCAAGACAACCTACATATCTGACCATGCAAGAGCTTGTCACTCCCTCTTTCTAGGGACCTCAATCTGGAGAAAACTAAGTCTCTCCATGAAGTATTCAAACTTCACTATGGGAAGCAACTTGGTCAATACATCCATTATATTCTCATCCATCACCACGTACTGGAGCTTCACTACTCCTCTTTGCACCATATACCTGATATAATGATACTTGATCTCTATGTACTTCGACTTGTCATGGAACATTGGATCTCTGAAAAATTTATGCAGCTATGATTGTCACAAAATATACAATTCATCTCTAACTTGATATCAATCAAATCATATAGTATCTCTCAAAGCCATAATTACTCACAACTAGCTTAACAATATGCAACATATTCTGCTTTGACTGTACTCAGTTTCATGTACGGTTGCTTCCTTCTAAAGTAGGAGATCATACCAGATCCTAAATTGAAGCAGCATCCCGAAGTGCTCTTCCTATCAGTGGCGCTTCCTTCCCAATCTGAATAAACATAACCATGTAGGTTAATACTTTGATTAGCATCATATTGAGCCCTTAATCAACTTTACCCTTTAGGTACCTCAATACATGCTTTGAATCTACTAATGGAACATGTCTCGGATCTTTCAGGAACTGGCTTAGGGTGTTTACAAAAAAGAATATATCTGGTCTTGTATTCTTCAATTACATCAATGAACCAATAATCTGATGATATATTGTGGCATCAATTGTCTCTGATGAATAATCACACAGTAGCTTCAAGTTCAATGCCATAGGTGTGGCTATCACCTTGCAGTCCAACATTATAAATCTTTTCAGAATATCCACTGCATACTTTCCTTGACATCGGAAGATTCCATACATACTCTTCCACATCTCCATGCCTAAGAAACAGTGTATCATCCCCAGGGATTTCATATCAAACTCAGTGGCAATGTTTCTCTTTTCATCTATGATGAGTTCGTCCTCTCTTGTTAGAAATAGGTCATCAACATATAGCAGGAGCATCACCAGTCTTCCTCCTTAAACCTTGAAGTAAAGGTTGGAATATTCTTTACTCTTGGTAAATACTAAGCTCATCAATAAGTTGTCCATCCTGTCATACCATGTCCTGGTTTCCTGTTTCAATCCGTACAATGATTTCTTCAATTTGCACAAATGTGTCTTCCTGTCATGTTCCTTGAATATTAGTGGTTTCTCCATGTACAATTCCTATTCAACTACACCATTCAAGAATGTTGTCTTGACCTCCATTTGGAGTACCTCCATCATTACTACGGCTAATGCAAGTATAGATATGATGGAAGTGTATCTCACTATGGGTGAAAATGTCTCCTTGTATTCTATTCCTTTTTTTAGAGAAGCCACACGCTAGGAACCTTTCCTTTTGTTTTTCAATGCTTCCATATTCAACATGCTTGATCTTGTAGACCCACTTCAAAGTCACAACATACTTCACTTCTGGTCTTGAAACTATCTTCCAGAAATCATCTCCATAATCGAATAGTACTCCTCGATCATGGAATCCTTTTATTCTTTTTTTTTATGTAGACTCTTTGTATTTGGAAGATTTTTTTCCAAAGATGTCACATAGCAGGGCCACATAGATGTTGTATGGTTTGGGTTTCTTCATTTCTCTATGTATCCCATCTGGAGTGCCATATATTTATGCATATTGTAGTATCTCTTGTGCCCATGCTATATTTCTCTTGTGGGAGTTCTTCTCATAAAGTGGTTCTACAGGCTCTTGTGGTTCTGCCATTTCATGATCTTTATGGTATCTTGGAATTGTTTCTTATAATGTGTTGTGTCTCAGAATCTCATTGCTTAAGGTTATTTGACTTCTACAATAGGTATTTTTTTCGATGTGGAGTATGTCGAGTCTTTATCGAATGTTATGTCTTTGTTGATATCGATCTTCTTGAATCCTAGGAAGTATATTAGGTAGGATTTTGAAGTGTCACTATATCCTATGAATATCCCCTTCCTCCCTGAAGGATCAAGATTGGTCCTCTTTTCCTTTGGGATGTGTATGTACACTGTGCAACCAAATATTCTGAGATGGTTGGGTTTTGGTTTCTCTCCTGAGAAAGCCTCTTCAGGAGGCTTGTTTTCGAGTACTCAGTGAGGATTACACTTATGTACATACACAAATTTCCTTGTTATTCTTCCCAAAGGTGCATCAGAAGATCCCGTTCATGTATCATTTCCTTCACAACTTCCATTATAGTTCTATTATTTTGTTCCACAACGCCATTATATTAAGGATTGTGTGGAGTGGTCAACTCCCTCTTAATCCCAGATTCTCTATAGAGTTCCTTGAATTATTCTTAGGTGAATTATCTACCATTATATGGCTGCAGAGTCTTGATATTCCTTCCAGTGTGGTTCTCGACCAAGGCTTTGAATTCCTTGAACTTGTTGAAGACTTCATTTTTCCATTTCAAGAAATATATCAAGGTCTTACATGAGAAATCATATATAAAGGAAATATGGTATACATACCCTCTTAGTGAGTTGGATGACATGGGCCCACAAACGTTTGAGTGGATTATGTCTAGTATTCCTTTTGCTTTTCTTTCATTGCTGGGAAATGTCTTCTTTATGTTCTTTCCTTGTGCACATCCCTTGCAAATGACTTCATGCTTTGTCTATATTTACTGGAATTCATGAAACTACTTTTCTTGCAATCGGTAGTGATCTATAGTGCACATGTGCAAGCATTTTGTGCCATAGTCCATTTGGTTCTATAGATTCATGAACCAATGCTTGTTAATATTGTCCCTGCCTCCCTCTTTCTCTCCAATCACTGTTGCATCATCTATTTCCTTTCCTTTTGGTCATATTAGGACTTGTACATCAACGAATGTAACTCTTATTCCCTTTGAATGTAGAGAAGATATAGAGATAAGATTCTTCTTCAATCTTGGAACATATATCACATATTTCATCTTCAATGATTCCCCAAAGTCTAGCTTGTAGGAAGCTTATCCACTTCCTTTTATGGGTTATTGATAGTCATCCCCAAGTTTCACCTTGTGAGGTGGCTCATGCTCAAATAGGCTTACAAATGATTCTTTGTATCACGTCATATGTTTGGATCCCCCACTATCTACAGGACAATGATTGCTTCCATGTGAGATAGTTCCCATAAGTGTTTAGATAAGAACATAGTCTTCATCGCTTGACCAGTCAGTTTTTGCTTTGAGTCTCTTTATTGTTGGTTCATCATCTTCAGCGGTGTGAGCATG
Organism: Pseudotsuga menziesii; assembly: GCA_001517045.1. NCBI lineage: Eukaryota > Viridiplantae > Streptophyta > Pinopsida > Pinales > Pinaceae > Pseudotsuga > Pseudotsuga menziesii. Next base: position 627,482 of record LPNX010108963.1, read on the forward strand.
GTATTTCTTCTTATTTGAATTATTTTTGAAGGAACCTTCTTATTTGAATTCTAGAGTAATGTCCCTTCTCATCAAAATTATAGCATCGAATGTTGGAAGGATCTCCTCTGAATTTCTTTTGTATTTTGTGATGATGGTCCTCCCTTTTGTTGTGATGGTGATCCTCCTTATTTTGGTGATATATTCTAGTGTGAACTATGAGATATTTGTAAGTTTTAAACCTGTGCAGAGAAGCAAAGCATATAGATTCTTTTAAGAAAAATAGATATCACAACACATCATTCACACATAAACACAGAGATTTACCATGGAAACCCTTAACTAGGAACCAAAAAAAGCCTTGGAGCCACACCTCCTATCTTCTCTTTATTACATTATGAATCCTCACAATACAAAATATAGGTATTCTACAACGTCCAAATACCCTAATCCATTAACTCAGATTAGAAAAAGACTCCAATCCCTTAACTGAGATTAAGTTACATATTTTTAGACAAATTCTAAAAATAGCGACAAACAACTATAAATAGCCATAAAATCTATAAATAGCCAAAAAAAATTGCTCGTTGACATGTGCACCTCCCCTCCATACGCACATGCAAAGAATATAACATATACCCAACATTCTCCCACTTGTTGTTTTCTTTGCATAGAAATAAGTCATGTACTCATAAAGTCATAGGTTCATGGCATCAATGCCCATAGATTCTCTACACCAAGAGAACTTCTCTAACAGACTTTGTTAATGAGTCTACAACATTTTTCCCGGTGTCAACCTTCTCCAGCAGCACCTTCTTGTCTTCAACCATATCTCTCACAAAGTGATATTGCACATCAATATGCTTTGTCTTAGCATGATAAGCATGGTTCCTTGTCAGGAAGATTGCACTTTGGCTATCACAATCTAACCTTAAACCTTTCTGTACAAACCCAATACTTGAACACAATATTTACAACCACATAGATTCTTTGCTTGCATGAGTGGCTGCCATGTATTCAGCTTCTGTAGTTGAGAGTGCAACTACATCTTGCCTCTTGCTCATCCAACTGATAGCTCCTACAAATAGGTTAAACACATACCCACTTGTAGATATTTTATGATCAAGGTCTCCGTCCCATTTTGCATCAACAAATCCATTTACATTTATTACTTTGTCTGGTCCAGGTCTTCCTTTGTAGCATATTGCATAATTTGTAGTGCCATGCAAATATCTGAAGACCATATTTATAGTTGTCCAATGCTCTTGTTATAACTCTAGGAAACTCCTCTAGGTTGTAGCTCGAGGATGCCTGGCAACTTAAAAAAAAATTAGGGTTTTTTGATATGGATCAATTTAGTTGACCTATATAACCTTTCCACTCTCAAGACATGCATAAAAATCACTCGTTTACAAGGATTTTAGTTGCAATTGCTTAGAAGTTTGACAATAAGGTGTAGGGATGGAGAACTCACGAGGATGGCAGACTTACATACAAAACACATGCATATAAATGGCTAAATCCTAATGAATATGGTATTTATAAATCAAATAGAATTAATAAACCAATAAAATGACAGCTATCAACTTTTTAATCAATCTGAAAATGACCTAAATACACATTTAGGCATAAATACAGTAAAGAAAGAGATGATGGCTGAACAGATCACAACAAAAGAGCTTATATCATGAATAAGTAAAATGAGAAGCTTGAAAGCATTATTGGCTCATAAATCCCTGAAGTTGAACCCTTATTATAAAATCAATCATGGGCTTTATAGCCTTCTACAAAAATGACAGATCTTGAAAATCTGATCTGTTTACACAAAAAATACTTGAAAGTGATAGTTTTCTCAGATGAGGGCTTCAAACCCTTGCTAACTATTTGTCTATCTATTGTGAAGATATAGTTCACTGAGCGAACTTTTAATAACTAAAGTAGTCGCTGATAATCACCATTGTTGTTTCAGTGTAAAATTGCCGCCAAAAACCAGTGTTTTGGTGGTTAACTTAAGTGACCTTTCTTGTTTAATCTGCTAGAATTTTCCACCTTGTCACTGATCGGGAGCTCTGACCTCTAACCCGTTGGCACCCCAATCCTCAATGCTGCCGCAGTGTCAGAGCCTTAAATGACTAATGTCGCGATGGTTTTATGCATTGGCAATCGGAAGTTCTATCTTCTAGCCCATCGGCACTCCAAGCTTGAACGTATCGGTGCTTTCCATCACTAGCTCGTCGGCGATCGGAAGTTGTAATCATTAACGTGTCAGAACTTCTTGTCTAAATGTTGTCGCAGTGTCGGAGCTTTAAACCACTAGCTTCAAGATAAAAAATCAGAAGCTCTGTCCTCTATCTAATCGGTGCCTTAGACCGGAATGATGCTGCTGTTTTGGAGGCCTTGCTCGTTTCATTATCGCCATTGCAGAGACGCTCAGCTCTAAAAATATGATCCATAGTCCTTAGTTCTTCCGATCGCCGAATTTTTCATCTGATCACGGAAGTCATAGTCCATATGTCTGTCAGTGGCTAATGAGATGTTCTGATCCTTGTCCAAGCCACTGAAAGCTACAACTTGTGAAATTTTCATAAAAAACAGAGGCTTTCAAATTTTCAGTGATATTCATATCCCTCATTGCATGAATTAGATTCTTCATACTATCAAAATAAATTATTTTGGTAGATAACAGCTCCTTTCATGGTTTTGACATATATCTTCTCAAAACTCCCACTACATGAGCAATGTCTGGTCTTGTACAGACCATTTCATACGTCAAACTACCAACTACACTGGCATATGGAACCTGTGACATGTCTTCTTCCTCTTCATGTGTCTTGGGACACTACTCTACAGATAACTTTACACCTACAGGAATAGGAACCTTGACTGGATTACTTTCCTGCATGTTAAGTATTTGTATTACTGTCTCAACATATTTTCTTTGATTTAAACTGATCATTTTGTTTGCATGATCTCTTCTTATCTCCATTCCCAGAATGAAGTTTCCAGAGTCGAGGTCTTTCATATCAAACTTGGAGGACAGTTGAAACTTTACCTCCTTTATAACATCTTTGTTGTTTCCAATCAACAACATGTCATCAACATATAGAACTATGTTAATGAAGTGATCACTAACTTGTTTGGAATATACACAGTGATCAGCTTTGCTTCTCACAAACCCCAATCCAAGTATGTATGTGTCAAAATTTTGGTACCACATCCTTGGAGATTGCCTTAGACCATAAAGGGACTTCTTTAGTTTACATACCAACTCATTCTTTCCCTTTACTATGAACCCTTCTAGTTGTTTCATGTATATTTCTTCTTCCAGATCCCCATGTAAGAACATTGTCCTCATATCCATCTGCTCTACTTCAAGATCAAAAGAAACAACAATAGAAAGAAGAAATCTAATAGAAGTTAATTTTGCAACTGGAGAAAATAATTCACCAAACTCAATCCCCTCTACCTGAGAATATCCATTTGCTACCAAGAAGGCTTTATACTTATCCACTTTACCTTCTGCATTCAACTTCTTTTTAAATAGCCATTTGCTCCCAATGACTTTTCTCCCATCTGGTAAATGGACTAGATTCCAAGCTTCATTTTTGTCCAAGGAATCCATTTCTTTATCCATGTCCTTTTTCTAGAGATCACAATCCTTTGAATTAATAGCTTCCTTCACATTTCTAGGATCATCATCAGTAATAGACATAGCAAAATGAGAAGTAAAATCAGGAGGGGAATACCTTTCTGGTTGCCTTATTTCTTGAGATGATCTCCTCAAAACTGGAGTATGAGGTTCTTCTTCTTCTGATTTTGCTTCTTCTATTGAGTCAGATTCTTCACCTTCTAACTTAAACTCTATTTTCTATGGTTCCTTTTCCATTGGATTCACTTCCTATATGGGGATTTCTTTGACCTCTCGAAACACAACATCTCGACTGTAAATAGTCTTCTTAGTTACAGGATTCCAAAGATTATACCCTTTCATACCATCTTTATATCCAATAAAGATACACTTCTCAGCTTTGTTATCCAACTTGCTCCTTTTCTCCTTTGGAACATGTACATAATCATCACAACCAAAAAAATTTAGATGCTTAATAGAGGGTTTCTTACCAGTCCATACCTCTTGTGGAGTTTTATCAATCAATGCTGATGTGGGTGATCGGTTTACCAAGTAACATGCTGTCTCCACTGCTTCTACCCAGAATTCTTGTCCTATCCCAGCACTGCTAAGCATGCTCCTTGCCTTTTCCATCAACATCCTATTCATCCTCTCAACAACTCCATTCTATCGAGGTGTGTATGGAGTATTCTTTTTCCTTCCTATACCACACTTCTTACAAAAGTCCTTGAATTCATTCCCACAGAACTCTCCACCATTATCTCTCTTCAGCACCTTTATTTTCTTTTCTGACTGATTTTCTACAAGAGCCTTAAATTCTTTAAACTTGGTAAATACTTCATATTTATTTCGAAGGAAATAAATCCATATGTTCCTTGATAAATCATCTATAAATGAAACATAATACACATATTTTCCTAATGATGGAATAGGAACAGGTCCAAACACATCACCATGTATTAATTCTAGAATTCCCTTTTCTCTTGTAGCACCAAATGCAAATCTTACTTGATTTTGTTTTCCATATATGCAATGTTCACAGAAATCAAAAGCCAGAGTGTGATCAGTCATACCTTCAACCATACCTTTACCTTGTAATGCTTGAAGTCCCTTTTCTCTGATATGCCCCAATCTTTGATGCCATAGTATTGTCTTTCTTCCTAATGCAGTTAGGGTTTTTTCATCTTTACCTCCTTCCTCCAGCACAACAGAATTGTTACATTCATCAATGATGGTTTTTTCACAATAGTTTGTACATAGTTCCATACTGAACTCCCCTCATCAATACTGTTGATCCTCGAACCATTTTTCAACCGCAATCTCCACACATAGTCTTTACACCTGCAACATCCATATTTCCGATAGATACCAAGTTTCTTGCTAGATTTGGAATGTGTAGCACTCCAGACAGAGTTCTAATCCTTCCATCCTTCAGTTTTAGCTTGACTCTACCACGTCCAATGATATTGTTTGGTGAATCATCTCCCAATTACACATCTCCTCCATTGTACTTTTTGTTAGAATAATCAACCCATAGTTACCTACCTTAGACATTAATTTTAATTATTTTTTCCTTATTACCTAGTTTCCTAGATTCCATTCTATGCTAGTTTCCTTCTACAAGTCCTAGAAGTCAACACATGCTAAAAATGAGCTGTGGAGCACTTGGGAAACATCTTGGAAACACAATTTAGCATGTCTTCTTTATTACAGATCCTCCAAAGCACATATCTGCTTTTTCTGAAAAGTTGCCTTGTTTTATTTTGATTTAAGGAAAAAGGAAAAGCTAGACTAGGTGTAGTTGAATTGTTTTTTTCCCACATCATCCTCCTTCCTTTTCTCCAAATAAAAGAATGCATGAGTTTTCTTTCCATCCCTTTTTAGCTTTCCCACTTGACTTAGCAAATTCGTGAGCATCTTCATAGATTTGGAAACTTCTTTATGCACCTATGTGGGATTTGACTAGATTTAGTAAGCCTACTTTTTTACTATTTTGAATGGCATATTTATGCATTCAATCCTCTCATGTAATGATATATTTCAGAATCCTATTACTTCACAAGGTTGGTTATTGCACACTTATTGAATACAGATCAGTGTTATGCTCCAATTTCAGTCTCCTTTGGTGTGAATTTTGCATGTTTGATTAGCAATTTTGTGAGTGTAATTGTTCTATCTCTTGGGTTCAATTTACACATGGTATCAGAGCCTTTTTATATCTATTTCTCTCCTTCCTTATTGCTATTTCAGGTTCAACATCTTGACTAGGAGCGCATTCTGCTGACTGGAGGGCATAGTTTATGAGCTATGGACCAATCTCAGAAGATCATCTTGACTCCATTCAATTTATTTGAGTGGAAAGCTGAGATGGAGATATTTTTGAGAGAGAAAGGTATCTATAGGGTGACTATGGAAACAAAGGGAGAGCCCAATGTAGCTGCAGAGAAATTTAAATGGCACAACAGGAGGGATGAGGCCTATGGTCTTTTGTGTCTGAGCATTTCAAGAGACCTCCTCTTCCATATTGATGGATTGACATCCCCTAATGAAGTGTGAGAGAATCTATAAGAGATTTTTGGAAATATAGATGAGATGAGAGGACATAAATTTGAGAATGAGCTGATCTCCTTGAGTCCCAGTAGCTTCGAATCATTGCAACTCTACTTTTCCAATTTTAAGGCCCTTGTTTTGCAGTTGAAACAGTGTGGGATCGAAAAGAAAGAAGAGCAACTAGTTTTGGCCACAATTTCTAAGCATGGTCTTGACTATTCAGTGTTTTTTTCGACCTTCCATGCCACCAAGTTGACAGCTTGATCCTAGAAGATGCCTAGGCTTGCAGAGTTCATGGAATCCCTCACACAGGAGCAAGATACATTGGTGATGATGGGCACCATCAAAACTTACAAAGACCAAGCTTTGGTTGCTGGAGATTCAAAGGTGGATTCAAAAAGCAAGAAAAAAGCTAAAAATCCACTTGAGCAAAAGAGAGACAAGAACAAGTCTCAAGAGGAGCCCCAAGGTTCCAAGAAGAACTCCTAGAAGAAGAAGAACAAAGGAGAAATGAGCAAGTGCGCATCCTACAGTAAGGGATATCATCCTAAGAGCTCTTGTATGAAAAAGAAAATTGACATGTTGACCCAACTCCTGGAGAATAATAACATCTGTCTTCCTGATTGCTCAAAGAAGAGGGAAGGAGGATCAAATTCAGAGGATAGAGAGAGAGTACATGCCTTGGTTGTTGGCACATCAAGATCACCTGGCTTCATCATAGACTCTGGAGCTTCTAGACATATAGTTTTGACAAAATAAATATTATCCTCTCTTGACATGTCGAAAGGTCTACCAATAGTTTTGGTAGATGACTCTCTCACTAACAGTTTGGGGAAGGGAAGGATTGATCTTGACCATGGTAAGTTCAATAATGTGTTGTATGTTCTAGGTCTTACCTCTAATCTCTTGTCAGTGTATCACAGTGACTCATATTGGGTCTCTAAATAAGGTCACCTTCTCCCCTGATGATGTTGAAATCACTAAGATTTCGAATGGTAAAGTCATAGAAAAAGGTGTTGTAGATCACACTTCAAAGGTATACAAGTTTTCCCATTTTCTACCCTACTCAAACCCCTCTGCTCTTCTAATTCATGGTAATGAAGAAAGCAAGATTTGGCATGAAATATTTGGCCATATTAACTACAAGTATCTTTTTTATTTGAGTGAAAAATATATGGTCATAGGGTTACCCTATATCAAGTTTTCTAAGGGAGTCTGTCAAGGTTGTATCCTAGGAAAACACCTAGAGCACAAGTATGAGAAAGTTATTCGAGAGAGAACCTCTACACCTCTTGAGATGATCCACAATTAAATTTCTGGTCCATTCCTTCATATGTCCATGAGTCAAGCCAAATATGCACTGACCTTCATAGATGACTTTTCCAGGCATTGTTGGGTTTACTTCCTAAAGCATAAATCTAAAGTTTTTGACCTCTTCAAAGTCTTTAGAGCCTTGGTTGAAAACCAGTCTGGGAGGAAACTCTAGATCCTCAGATCTAACAATGGTGGTGAGTATGTCAATTCTGAGTTCATTCAGTATTGTATATATGCAAGTATTCATATGCAACATTCAATCCATTACACACCACAACAAAATGGTGTTGCTGAGAGAAAGAACAAATCACTGAAGGAGATGGCAACCTGCATGATGGAGGCTGAGACTTTGCCACCAAAGTTTTGGGCCGAGGCTATAAACTGTGCATCCTACATCTAGAATAGCATGACTCATAAGCATATTGATGGTATGACTCCATTAGAATATTGGAGTGGGCACAAGCCAGATGTGACCCATTTCAGGGTTTTTGGCTCAAAGGCTTGGGCTAGAATTCCAACTAAAAAGAGGAAGGCTTTGCAGCCCCAAAGCCAAGAGTGCCTATTTGTTTGGTATTATAAATATTCAAAAGGGTACAATATGATCAACTTGAGCACTAACAAATATTTCATTGAAATAAGTGTTCAGTTCCAAGAAGAGCCTTTAGTAGCAGTTGAAGTTGGAGAGTCTTCTTCACCACCAGATCCATTGATTGTAAGTGGAGAGACTAATGAGTTTTCTGATTCTGATATGTCTGATAATTATGTTTTTATTGAATATCCTAACTATCCTACAAGACCAAAATGGGCAGCAAATACCATTCATGCAGCTGGGGAACTAGCTGGAAATCCTAGTGACACTAGGAGGACTAGATATCAATTTGAGAGTGCCATTTCTGTGAAAGATCCTCTATTTGCTGAGAAGTGCTATATGATAGTTGAATAAGATCCACACACATATGAATATGTAGTAGATGATCCAATATGGAAAACAGCCATGAAAGAATAATTCAGCTCACTCCAGAAGAACAACACTTGGGAACTGGTTGATCTTCCCCCATGGAAGAAGCTAGTTCAATGTAAGTGGGTTTTCAAAACTAAGTTTTCTGATGATGGTTCACCTTTGAAATATAAGGCAAGATTTGAATCCAAGGGATACTCACAAGTACATGGTATTGACTACAATGAAACCTTTGCACCAGTGGCAAAGATGGACTCCATAAGGCTAACTCTAGCAATTGCAACTTCAAAGCAGTGGGAGGTACATCACATGGATGTGAAGTGTGCTTTCCTAAATGGAGATATCACTGAAGATATTTACATGCAGCAACCTGAAGGGTTTGTTTCTAATCCATATTTAGTGTTCAGGTTAAAAAAATCATTGAATGGGCTCAAGCAAGCCCCTAGGGCATGGTATGCCAAGATTGATGGCTTTTTGCTATCACTGAGTTTTGTTCGATGCAAGTATGATCCTAATGTCTATTTGAAGCTGGTTCATGGTTCTTTGATGATTATTGTCTTGTATGTGGATGACCTTTTGATTACAAGAAATTCAAAGAAAGAGATTGCCTCCTTGAAGGATGCAATGAACCATGCATTTTCTATGACATATTTGGGATTGTTGAGCCAATTCTTGGGTATCGAAACTACTCAATCCCAACATGGAATCAAAGTACATCAGTCCAAGTATGCTCTGGATTTGCTGAACAAGTTCAAGATGAAATATTGCAAGCTAAGCAATACTCCCTTCCTTTCAGGAGTTAAGCTTGAATAAGTAGGTTCTTCTCCTATGGTAAATAATACACTGTATAGGCAGTTGATTGGGTGTTTGCTTTATATTACACACACTTGACCTGATCTATCTTATGCAATTAGTGTGGCTTCAAGATAAATGGATCAGCCTAATTAGATCCATTGGAGATCAGCCAAAAGGATCCTAAACTTTGTTCAAGGAACAAGAACTCATGGGATCTTCTACAAAGCAAAATCTGATCTTGATTTGATTGGGTTTACTGACAGTGATTGGGCAGGTGACAACATAGATCAAAAGTATACATCAGGATATGTGTTCATGCTTGAAAAAGGACCAATCAGCTGGTCAAGCAAGAAGCAGAGTGCCATAGCACTCTCATCTACAGAAGCAGAGTATAGAGGAGTTGTAAATGCATCAACTCAATGTTTGTGGTTGCAGAGGATACTTGGAGAAGGTGGCTTCCAATTAGAGTTTTCAACTATTATCTACTATGATAATCAGAGCACCATTCAAATATGAAATGATCTAGTTTAGAGATAGTGAACCAAGCACATTAAGATCCATATGCATTACATCAGACAGCTTGTGCATGATGGCACCATTGATCTACTCTGATGTGCATCTTCAGAACAAGTAGCAGACATATTCACCAAAGTTTTTTGTGAGAAGACCTTCAGCAATCTCAAATAACTGGTGGCGATTGCTGATCATGCTGTGAAGCATGATTGATGACAATATTTCCAAAATATTGTTTTTCCTATCCATGTTTAAGGGAGTATTTTCCCACTGGGTTTTTGCCTCTTTCCTTGGTTGTATGGACAAGCAGTATGTAAAGGGTGACTAAGCCTTGTTTATAGGCCCTATATTTTTTGATATTTACTCATAAATTCAGGCTTAAGGGGGGGTTTTAGAATAATAAACCCATAGTTACCTACCTTAGACATTAATTTTAATTATTTTTGTCTTATTACCTAGTTTCCTAGATTCGATTCTATGCTAGTTTCCTTCTACAAGTCCTAGAAGTCAACACATGTAAAACTGAGTCATGGAGCTCTTGGGAAACATCTTGGAAACCCAATTTAGCATGTATTATTTATTCCAAATCCTCCAAAGCACATATCTACTTTTTCTGAAAAGCTGCCTTGTTTTATTCTGATTTAAGGCAAAAGGAAAAGCTAGACTAGGTGTAGTTGACTTGTTTTTTGCCCACATCCTCCTCCTTCCTTTTCCCCAAATAAAAGCATGTATGAGTTTTCTTTCCAACCCTCTTTAGCTTTCCCACTTTACTTAGCAAATTCGTGAGCATCTTCATAGATTTGGAAACTGCTTTATGCACCTATGGGGGATTTGACTAGATTTAGTAAGCCTACTTTTTGACTATTTTGAAGGGAATATTTATGCATTCAATTCTCTCATGTAATGATATATTTTAGCAGCCTATTACTTCACAAGGTTTGATATTGTACACTTATTGAATACATATCAGTTTTATGCTCCAATTTCAGTCTCCTTTGGTGTGAATTTTGCATGTTTGATTAGCAATTTTGTGAGTGTAATTTTTCTATCTCTTGGGTTCAATTTCCAGACTTTTAATATTCATATAACCACTCCCTATGAGGGGTCATATGACATGATGCATCTAAGTCAATCAACCATATATCACATTCTAAAGGATTACCTGTGGAAGCTAGGTACACATCCCCTCCTTCTTCTGAGGATTTATTCACCTCTATTGAAGGGGTATACTCATATCCCTTTGTTTTCTCAACATTATTAGATATGCAATCCTTTTTATATTTCCCAGCTTTACCACATTTCCAAGACTTCCTTATTCCTTTTCCTGGGGATTTAGATCTACCCTTATATTTAGATCTCCTCCCGAATCCTTTATTTTTGTTTCTCTCCTATGGGAAACCTCTCATAGAAAAGGAATGCATGCTATGATTATCCATAGTTTTCTGCCTCATCTCTTTTGATCATAGGTATGATACAATTTCATCAAATTTTAAGGTCTCCTAGCTAGCACTACCTATTGCAACAATTAGGTTGTCTCGGGAATCTGGCAAAGAACACAATAATGTAATACATTTAGCTTCTTCATCCATTTTAATACCAATAGAGGTTATATGAATTACCATAGTATTATAGGAATTCAAATGCTCTGTTATAGTGTCATTCTCATCCATTATGAGGTGAAACAACTTCTTTTGCCGAAACAACTTTTCACAAGGGATTTTGATTGATACAGACTCCCTAGTTTTTCCCATAGCTTTACTGCACTATCTTCACCAGATATGTTCAACAACACTGAGTTTGATAAGCACAATTGTATTGTACTCCTTTCCCTTCTTTCTAATTTATCCCAATCATCTTCTGACGTTGTAGTGGGTTTCGTACCCAGATCCACAGTAATCCACTATTCCCGATCTACCAGAAGATCCTCCATTTTAAGCTTCCATAGCTCAAAATTTTGGCCACTAAATTTCTTGATCTCGATTCTTGAAGTGATCTCCATTCTCTTTCAATGCAAAAATAAACACTATGAAGCTCCCACTAAACCCAGGTTTATCACAGACCCGAGATCTATCAACCACGCCAAACCCTTAGCAGTAAAGGCATCCCCCTAATTCCAAAATTGAGCTCTGATACCACATGTAAGTTTTAAACCTCTGTAGAGAAGCAAAGCATACAAATTATTTTAAGCAAGATAGATATCACAACACATCATTCACACATAAACATAGAGATTTACCCTGGAAAACCTTAACCGGGAAAAACCAAAAAAAAACTTGGAGCCACACCTCCATCTTCTCTTTATTACATTATGAATTCTCACAATACAAAATATAGGTATTTTGCAACATCTAAATACCCTAATATGTTAACTCGGATTAGAAAAAGACTCCAATCCCTTAACCGGGATTAAGTTACATATTTTTAGACAAATTCTAAAAATAGCGACAAACAACTATAAATAGCCATAAAATCTATAAATAGCCAAAAAAAATTGCTCGTTGCGCTCGCATCGGAAACGGCCTAATGGCCGTTTCCGTAGAAGGTGCTTTTGGGATCGTCGAGTTGCAACGCTAACATGAACACCTCCCCTCCATACCCACATGCAAAGAATATAACATATACCCAATAAGCTTGATATTAAGTTCCCCCCATCTTCTCTTCTCTTGTTGTGAGACGAGCTTCTTCTTGTGTACATTCTTCATAGAGTCTGTTGAAGTTGATCAACCTTCTTCTGGAACATATTCCTTGAATGAATGAATCCCATGATCTAAGGAGACCATTCAAGGTGGTCATAAAAATATCTTATTCTTCAACATTCTATTCAACTACTTCAAGTTGTTACTTTATTTAAGAAACCATTGTGAAATAGGATTGCATGGTCTTTGAGTTTGGTATCTTCACATTCTTCAATTGGTTCATTAATGTCATCTTCCAGTTGATGTTCTTTCCTTCGAACAACTCTGTCAAAGTATCGAACAATTCCTTTGGTGTCTTCAAGGATGACACATGGGGGATGAGATGATCCTTAATAGAATATGCAATGATTCTCTTGGCCTTAACCATGTTCTTCTTATGGATATCCTTAGCCTCATCACCCTGTGGTTATGGAACTTCTTGACTAATATACTGATCCAAAACATTTTCTTCAAGAATTAAGGAGATCATGTACTTCCATGCTTGAAAGTGGTTATCTCCCCAAGCTTGTCCTCAAGCCAAGTATGATGAGTCATTTTGAAATGAGGAACTCAAATGGAAATAGAAAAGATATATATCTTATCGATTCGAGGTGTCTGACCTAGTTTTAGAGCTGGCTGACCTAGGGTTTTGTCAAAGAAACCCTAATTTTCCAAACTTGGAGTTTTGGAATTTTGTGTAGATAGAAATATGTGCCTCCTTGAGGCGAGTTTATCTGTAAGGCCATTTTCTAAAATATAAGGTGGGAAGCCTCTAAAAATTGATTCCATAGTTCTTTTTGGCACAAGTGTTTAGGTCAAAAATGAAAATTATTCAAATATGATTCTGCTTCCACCAAAATATGCACCCTTCTAGGGTGAGTTAGCTTAGCCCTATTGTCTTGATGATATGTAGAGAGAAGAACTTGAACTAGGAAGCCCTAGTTTCTTCTGCTGCACAGTGCCTTCTTTCATAGAGGCTCTGATACCATGTTACTTTTTTTATAATATAATTAAAATTGATTAGGGTCTTTATTCAAAAAAATAAAAAGAACAACAAGATGCATAAGATATAGAAAATACACAAGATACAAAGGTTTTCCTTGAGGAAACATTAAAGGAGAAAAACCTACAAACTTCCTTAGAATAGTTTTGTCACTAAGAAAATATCAAAATATAGAAAAAACCAAGTATAAGAAGTCTTATACGAATTTCTCTTTCTCCTCCTTGATCTTCTCTCTTTCCTCATGCATACTTGAGTGAGTGAATGTGTGTATAAATGAGGGAGGGTACCTCCTTATTTATACCCTTCAAGTGACTTACAACTTTACTGAGTCAACTTGTTACCCTAACTGGGATGACTTTTCCTAGAGGGACCTAAAAATACAATTTATTATATTCAACTTAGGGGCTACTACCTTTTCTTACAACGGAGGGTTTACCTCAATGACCATAGGAAATAATGACATCCCGAAAGGAGAAAAACACATCTCCAATGGGGTACAACAATATACAATGATAATATACATTAGAATATCTTTTGAAGTTACAATTACAACAACAATAATATGTGGGATTACAGTGTGTTACCAATATTTATCAACCATAGATATAAAAATACAGTGCATACATATTCATACATACATAATGAGATAAAAGGAATTAGATTAGTATGGACAAGAGGAACACCTAAATTTATTAGCAGAACAAATAAATCACATGAAAAAGCAGATCTTCTTTCCCCTGGATCACCATCCTATTACATAGTTAATACATATAGTTATTCAATTACATTTTCTTAATTGCTTAGTCAGTTTCCCAAACCGACAGAACTAACTGAGTTGACTAATTCCTATTTGGTTGGGAGGACCTAATCGGCTTGTCGACTAGGCTCCTCCAATAGAGTTAAAAAATAAATTTAATGCAAAAGAAAAAAGTTGAGAAGTACAAGGATTGAGTGATAGAAAAAGGTTATTCTCATGTAGAGGGAATTCAATTTTTTGTGATATTTTCCCCTGTTGTAAAATTGACTTCCATTAGATTCCCATTGTCTCGTGCTGCAACATTTTATATGGAGGTCAAAAAAATGGACGTAAAAATAACATTCCTACATGGGTACCTAGCGAAATAAATGTACATGAAGCAAACTAAAGGTTTTATAATAAAGGGGAAGATGGAGCTAGTTTGAAAGCTAAGGAAGTACCTTTATGGACTAAAGAAGTCTCCGAGGATGTGGTACCAGAAGTTTGACAAATACATTTTGGGAATGGTATTTGTGAGAACCAAAGCTTATCACTGTGTCTATTGTAAAAAGGTTGGAAAATATTTTGTTTATGTAGAGTTGTGTGTTGTTGACATTTTTTTGGTTGGAAATCATCATTGAGGTTATCAAGGAGGTCAAATTGCAACTATCCTCCAAATTTTACATGAAGGATCTCGGTGTTTCCAGTTTCATATTGGGGATGGAGACCATGAGAAATATTTTAGAAAGGAAACTATGGTTGAACCAAAGAAAAATATTGTGAGACAATATTACACATGTTTAATATGTAGGAATGTAAACCAGTAAAAGTCCTTATTCCCATAGGTGTAAGATTATCTGCAAAACCATGTCCCAATACTGAAGAAGATCAAGAAGAAGTAAGGTCTCATGTTCCTTATGATAGCCCACTTGTAAGTTTTATGTATGCCATGTTACGCACTAGACCCGACATTTCCCATATAGAGGGAGTTTTTTGCAAGTATATGTCAAAAGCAGGAAAGGAGAATTGATCAAATGTAAAACGGATGTTCAGTTATTTATGTGGAATTACAAATAGTGCAATATGTTATCAAGGAAGAGATGGGCATGATGGAGTGATGAATGTGTGGTAATATTATAAACCCACTTCGTACTTAGGATAAAACATTTAATCATTTCTTATTAAATTCCTACCTAATAGCCTAGATAGTTGGAATCCACTTGCACCACTTGGTCAATACTTTCCATATATACCACATGAGTGCATTTATATTGATTTTAGTGTGATCCTGTCCACTTTATTGACTGTTATAATTAGTAACTACGCCTTCCTACATATTCTGTCTTTATTATACTTTATCTAGTTTTTTTGTGGATAGGATAAAGCTATTCAACTAGTCAACTGCTATATTTTGTTGCCAACTCATAATCCATTATTTTCTCTCTGTAATGTCACTTTTTGGAATTTTGAAGAAAAGTGCAATTTGGGAAAATATGGAGCTTAACTAGTCATGACTCTAGAGGGTTCCAACTTTCACCGAATGGTACCAAATTTGAAATGTAAGGGTATGGTGAGTCTTATAACATCCCCATATGGTATAAGTACATTTTTTTTATCATACTTTATACCTCTACAACCTTGTTTGGTTCTAACGACAAAAATACCAAAATTACTAGGAAATTGTGTTCAAATCCCCCAAAGGGTGATGGCCAAACTAGCTCTCCAAATCAAGTACACCCCTCCCAAATTTAATAAAATAGTATGGGAATGAGTATCAGATATAAATTAATATCCTTAATCATGCTTATTAATTTCTACAAATGGATTATGGTCTGAAACATTTGTAGGGTAACTTTCATTGAAATTGCTTATGTGGAAATTGCATAACTAGCTCGATTTTGACATATGAAAGGTGGAATTAAAGGTTCAAATAATGATGTGACACATAGGGACCATATAAATAATACCAATGGATTCCAAAAAATTATTAAACACCATATAAATCCATTCATACAATTTTGGTATACAACTCATTCAGTATGGGAGTCAAATACATGAAAACTAGAGAATTAGTAGTTTCACATATGGATTTCTTGGATTTCGACCCACATAGCATAGGGACATGAAATTACAGAGTAAAAAATCATATATGGCTGTCACAAAATCATCAAAATCAGATAACATCCCTTATACAAATATTATATAAGACTCCTTCAATATTGAAGCTAAAGTCATGGAAACTAGTGATTCAATGGCATGGGAATGCAAGCTTTTCACACATGAGTTTATTGGATTTAGAACCACAAAGGATATGGAAATTAAATTATAGAGTAATACATCATATATTGCTTTCCCATCATCATCCAACTCATATAATTGTTAACGCAAAAAATTGCTCAACTAGTTCTGTTGGAGACATTTACCACGATACACACTCTTTTTGGTCAAATTGGCCTCGTTAAACCACTATCCTAAGTATAATTGACATTAATTAACATCAGTGGAGCATTAATTTCCATCATCCAGTCACACCCACACCTACCTACAGTCAAGGAGGCTAACTGGAGCACTCTGGGGGTGATCTGAGTGATATTAATGCACCTAATTGCTAATTGATGGTTACAATCAGTTCAACCAGTCAGTTAAGGTGCCTCTTCTCATTAAATATATTATTTAATGATTATTTATTATTATTTAATGATCTGTAGTCAACAAGGGCATCTCCACCAACTTTTGATGATTAGTTCAGCTTCAGTTAACCTCATCGGGGTTCATTGAAGTCATTGAAGCACTAGCACTTGATGGTTGGATTGCTATGACATGTGTTTGATCTCTTTCAGTTGAGATTCAGTCATTTAATGCACTTCGACTTCAGTTAGGGTTTGGTGAGTTAATTAGGGTTTTGGTCAAGTGGTTAACTGAGTGTGAACCAATGGCTTACAGTCAGTTAATCTAGACTCACTTATTGATTTCGAATTACCTCCTTAGGTATTCGAATTCCTCACTCATTCAAGCTATTGCTTGACATTGTTATTGTAACCATTCATTGTTTATTAAATATACAGAGAGGAAAACAATTCTGGTTTCGATTAGCACCATTTCTAAGTTATTTGTTGATTATTTCTTAATGAGATTGATTATTTGTTCCTATATCAATGTGCAAAATAATATGGTATCAAAGCATACGGCGGGACAAAGATCTCTCTCTCAAAAACAAGCTTTTTGACATATTTCTCCATGAAAAGTGAGCAATAGCTCAAAATTCCAACACTGCACCAAAAGCCAAGGCTTACCACTCAATATCCTCTTGATACTATCCTTAAGTGAATGGACAGGTTGAAGCAGTGAACAAGTCACTTAAGTCCATTCTCCAATGAACCATCACAAAGAAAGACCAATTGGCACATCATGTTATATCTTGCTTTGTGGGCCTATCGAACCACGATTAAGACTACCACCATTTTTTCTCCTTACTAGCTTGTGCATGGGGTGGCGTCACTTTTACTGGTTGAGTGCAAAATCCATTCTTTGAATCTAGCCGTGGAGCTTTTACTAGACACTTCCGCATTGGAAGTGAATTTGGTCCACTTGGAGCAGCTTGATGAGCAACGTCAAGATGCTTTAGTGGCTCTTGAGATTAACAAGCGTCGCACTAAGGTCCAGTACGACAAGTCTGTCCATCCTAGGAGGTTTAGTGAAGGTGACTTTGTTCTCTTGTGGGACCAAGCTAAGGAACCCTTGGGGGTAGGAAAGTTTAATCCCATGTGGCATGGAACTTACATTATCAAGCGTGTATTAGAGAAAGGTGCCTACAAGTTAGTCTATTATGAAGGGACATCCTTGGTGGAGCCTAGAAATGGGATCTATCTTAAAAAATTACTATGCATGATTTTCAGCCGAAGCTAACTTGTTGTATATTATTGTACATTTGTATAGCATAGTTTTGGTCTACTTGTGGTGATCGATTTTGTTGAATAGCTTATGTTTGTTGTGGAAGATGTTGACAGAGTCTTTGGTTTATGTAGGATTCGTTGATGGTGCTAGATGCCACACTCAAAACTCAGCTTTGGTTGCTTGGGTGATTTATAATCCTACGAGTCAAGTGCTGTCTTCAGGGGGGGTTTCTCTATGGCCTTCATCGAACAATGTTGCAGAGTATAGTGTCATTATTGAGTTATTGCATGATGTCATTTCACATGGTGTTTACTCTCTTGAGGTATGTCTTGATTCACACTTCGTGGTTTCACAACTTAATGGCTTGTATCATGTTAGGGATCCGAATTTATTATGAAGGTTCTCGCATGTCAGGTTGCTTGAACGACAATTTGAGAACATAACATACATTCATATTACAAGAAATTTTAATCAAGTTGTTGATTCATATGCTAACTATGTACTAGATTGGCATTTGTTTCATATATGATAAAGCATTCACAAACATTTATACATGTAAATAAAATAATAATCGATCATCATAGGTATTTTCATTAAAATATATGTCCAAAAATGTGGTGTTATAATACATAAGTGTCATATACAAAAATGGGGCTTTCGAGCCACCAAAATATACTACACGGTCATACAAAAAATAGATACACCCCAACCTCTAAGCCTGTGGGGGAGGAGGGTGCTTATCAAGGTAGCACACTATGACTCTAGCTAGACAGCGAAATAAATGAACCCATGCCCATGGTACTTGAACCACCTAGCCCAGCATGGAATTAGGAAAGTCCTCGACTTGCGCCATGGGAACCATATGTGTCAAACCAACAAAGTTCATGTGGATTCTTTGGATCATACACTCCGCATCCATACCCATGATCTCATCTCCTCTTCCCCTCCATTGATGACGAGGGAAACCATATGGTCGTCGTGTTCCCAAATCTACATGTACATGACAGAGTATCACTATATGTTAGCACACCAAAAACATGTCTTTTTTATTCCATATATCAAAAAACACAAAAATTTAATAATTCAAAAAACAAAGTTGGAGTCGAGATTCGTTACCTATCTCTCCATATGTAGATATTGGTGGTATAGGCATGTTTGGGTCTCCATAGAAGTCAATCCCTGCATAGGGATAGTTATGTATGGTGATGATTTGTCTCCGCCACCAGAGGAAGAAGTCTGTTGGGTAGGGGTTGGCTACCTGCCCCCCTCCTAGTCTTCGCATGACATTTTCCTAGAGTAGCTTAGCCATATCTTGAACTCCATGTGGGGGAATCTCAACTCTAGGGCTTAGCCCCGATACATGCTTGAAAAATAAAGAACTCAACATGCTTTCGTAACCAAAGTTCCTCACCCACCCCATCTTGTAATTAGTAAGCTATTGTTTCATGTTGCTCAACTGCAAGGTACTCCAGTCATATATGGTAGGACACATACACTCCACCACATAGAAAATCAAAGGCCTTGAAGCCTGGTGGAGAGATTCCAATCCCGCTATCCTACCGAGAGCCACTAGTATGGATTTCAACCCAATATTTTAGATCACGTCTTTTGGGATTTGACTCCCAACCTACTCTGTATCTGGGACACAATACACATCAATGTACTTATCTATAGTGATCTTGCCTCTTGGACCACGAGACCATAGGTTTACCACCTCCCCTCTGCAGGACAATCTGGTGATAAAGTAAATGTCCTCAACCTCAATGCTAAGGGGCATGCCAGCTAACTGAAAAGTCTCTGAGTCAGGATCCCAGTAATCCATTAGTAGCTGAAGTAGCCTTGGATTTTCCCTTAAGCTTCCAAGGCACCAAAAATTGTATAGTCCACATGCCCATAATGTTTGTTGAGCCATGATATCATCTTGCACAACCTCTTCAACATCACCATGTTCACCCTCGCTCCACTCTAGCACCATCCTACACAAATATTGCCAAGTTTCATGAGATTTTGACCTTGCATTTACCATTTATGACCCTGTACGTGATTGTTTTTTAAACAACCACATATGTACGCTGGTATTGTGGTATTTTTTACGTATACCCAACCCTATATGCAAAAAAAGAGTTGATTTCCACGTGGGCCAAAACGCACTATTTTGGATGGCCTAAATAAAAAAATTGATCACCAAACTCAAAAATAAAAAACATGTAAATGAAGGAGTAGGGCATGATGAGTTACCTGGACCAAACAGGGAGTGATTTCACTGGAGGATGCTCCCAGAATCAGCTTTAGAAGTTATGAGTACAAAAGCACTATGGTGGGTAAATTTTCAAATGGTATGAAAATTTTGATTTTTTCAGTATTTTATAGAAAAAAATTTGAAAATTTTACCCACTTTTTATAGTTTTGACCTGCTTTTTACCATTTTTGGACTGTTTGGACTAATATGGTGTTGTAGGGGCCTATTTTGAGTGCATTTTGACTGAGTCTCTCATCCGTTCATGCCTATTACATGTATAATGTCTGAATTAGCATATAGGTTAGGATTTCACATCCACCTGCATTTTGCATGACCTTATAGCCGTTTCATTTTAACCTTAGGTATGAACCCATTCCATGATATTGCAGAACCTTCATGCTGCTGTTAGAAGTGGTATTGTGTGAATGGTAGAGCTTTCCTATACATGGGTTCCCTAGTTAGATCCTATTTTGCATTTGGTGCCCATGCTGAGATACCTCCTTTAGGTTGTGGGAGTCCCTTTTTAGTCCTGCCATGTCCTTGAGCAAGAGCTTCATACTCCTCTTGAAATTTATGATGTCTTTTCCCCATAGGGACTCCCTTGTATATGTCAAGTTGCAATTTAATTTCATGAGTTTTTCTTGGCTTCTTGAACTTTATGCCGGCTCCCTAACTTTGAGTTATCAACCATATAGCTCGAGCTTACCTCATGTCTATCCAAGCATAGCCTTTTTATATATCCTTTTTAGCTTGATCACCCCTTTACTGAGAGGAGAGATTTCCCCGAGTGTCGTTATCTTGTACATGTTTCCTTGCAGAGTCACCAATTTTGTTACGAAGAGAAACGTCCTATGGCTTGGGGGTACCACAACAGACAGTATGACACCCGAAATCAATATTTCCCAATATGCAAGAAAAATAAACAAATATAACACTAATGGATATCGAATCATACCTTATTCCGGACGGTTAAAGTAGATCCCCGTTGAGATTTTCAATGCAATTTCAATTATAATTTTCTCCCAACAACAACAAACAAACAAAGCATGATATATATAAATGTGTTAGATATATCCTAGAATATATAATCAACCATGTATAAGCAATTAAATAAATCCATGGATTCAATATTCATATTTAAAATGCACATGAATTGGACAGGAAATTATATTTCTATTAATAAATCAGAGATACAATAGTGACAAACTCTGTCGATACTTCTGCGAATCGGAGAAATTGAGTCCTCCACCTAGGCCTTCACCACGTCAATCCTCCATCTCTCGATAGAAAGCTCATAAAGAAAAGGCAAGATTGGGAAGAACACTATGTGCTCCAAGGGACAAAGGGATGCAGACTCAAGTATAAGCAAAGCCGAGGCAGAAATAGAATATAGTTTTCTTTCTCTTCAATCTCTCCTCCTTCAATGTATCTAAGGGGATCCTTATATAGCACTCCAAAGAGGTAATGGAGGGTCGAATCCGAGCATTCTCAAGGCATATGGAAGGCCAAGAGTCAAGTTATTCGGACTCATATGAGGACAAATCCAAAAGTATTTGGACTTATGCACACATCCTGATATAAACAGGTTTAAGGTCAAAAGTCGTGTGTACATGTGAGTATAGCTTTAAAAGTCGCGTATAGGAATAAACAGGTGTTTATAAGGGATGATCTTGGAACATCAAAGTATAATATAAGTCCATGGGGTCTAAGGAGTCTGCAAAGGGACAAGGAAGGCCATAAATGTGTGATCTACCTGGTGTGGTAAAATCAACTATAAAACTTGCATTTTTAACTTAACCTTGTGACATTTTCCCACATTGAAAATCTTCTTGCCATCTACTACCATAAACTTCATGTTAGGTATTGGATGAATAAATAGGTTAGATATTTTAGCAAAGTTGACATTAACGAAGTTATGGGTGCTGCCAGAGTTGATGAGAACTGTGACGTTATTATTTTTTATATGTCCTTTAATATTTAATGTTTGCGATTGAGAGATTCCGGTAATAGCGGCTAATGATATTTGTGGGGATTTGTCCTCGATTCCTGGGTGGTAGTCTTGTTGGCTATTCACATCATTCTCAGTTGGTTCCTTGAATTCTAACACTGCTTCGAAGGCATACAATTTATTTTGTAAGCATTTGTGCTTAGGATCCCATTTGTCTCCACAAAACTTACATTTCCCTTCCTTTATTCTCCAGGCCTCTAAATTGGGCTTCAATCCTTCCCTAAGTTGAGGCAGTGTATATCTTGGATTTCCTGTGTATGCTGATTAAAGGGGGTTCTTTTTGGAGTCATCTTGGTCAACATTGGTATGAATGGATTTTATTTCAATAATCATGGCTTTTCACTGTGCTTCCTCCATGGTAGAGATGTTATGTAAATCTAGTTCATCACGGATGTGCTTTTTTAGACCGTGTATGTAGGTCTGTAGTTGTTGATCATCGATTGACTCTGGAACTTGTGTTGACAACACCTTCCATTCACAGGTGTACTCATTGACACTATTTTTTGTTGTAACCTTGTGATTTTGGCAAAGAAGTCTTTTTCTTCAATGCCCTGGAATCTTTTGATGAGGTTGCTCTTGAAGCTAACCCAGTTGTGAGAACATATTCTCGCAGTATTATTCCACCATAAGTACTAGTTGTAAGCGTTGGCTTCTAGATGCATGGAGGAATATTTAATTTTCTCAGCCTCATAATGGATGTTGTGGATGTCTAGGTATTTCTCGGCTTTGTTAATCCATGCTATGCACCGTCATTCATCCCCGTCGTATTTGGGTAACTCGACTTTCAACCATATTTGACGTCCTTGTGTATATGAGGTAGAGGACGACATGTTGAACAAAGGTTCAGGTTGGTATAGTGTTCTGGGATAGTTTGGTTGCATGTCATTTGATATTTGCAATCTGTCCAAGATGGCGGTTAAAACTGCCTTATTTTTCTTTTGGTCTTCCTGTAGAGTGAGGAAGCTATTCTCTATTCGTGACGTAAATTGTGTCCAATTTGATGTCAAATTGTCACTGGTTTATTTGATCTTTGCGTGGAGTTCCTCATATTTCTTATTAATCTTCTCATTGATTTGATCGAACCGAGCGTCCATTGATCTAGTGATTGTTGGAATCTTCCTGGTGCTGAAAGTGGATTTATTTTTATTTGTTGTATGATGCCAGCCCACCACGATTCTATTTTTTTCTTAAGTAATTATAATTATTATTATTATTATTACTGTGATATAATTTTTTTAATTAATTATAATAACAATGATTATTATAATATAAATTTTTTAATTAATAATAACATTAATAAATAGTATTAATATTAAAAAATGTATTATTAACAAAAGGGTTTAACCAGCCATCACGTGGAGGAAGCATTGAGCGATGGAGAGTGAAGGGTGGGTGCCATAGCAGATTGTACAGACGGCAGGAGTAGCGAAGGGTGGTTGGTGTAGTAGATTGGATGTGGGGAAACACAGATGGAACGTCGACAAAGAGAAAGAAGCGTGATTAGAGAACATGCGGAGGTGGAAGAGGGAAAGGAATGAGGTGGGAGAATGGAGGAGAAAAGGTAGGTGGGTGGATGCAAGTAGGAAGCATGCTGGATATTAGAGGCATGGATGGAGAGTTGTGGGAGGGATGGAGGATGGAGTAGAGGTTGGAGAGTGGTGGGAGAAAGAGTGGAGAGAATGGAGCAGCGTGGAGATGGGGAGGCTGACATTGGAGAGGATGGTGGAGGTAGGCACACGTGGCTGAGGGAGGAGAAGAGAGGTGGAAGATGGTGGTGGAGGGCAGTGTGAGTGAGCACAGGAAAGGTAGAGGTGGGTGCAGCGGAGGTGGGAGTGTAGAGGATGAAAGGTGGTGGGTTGGTGCCGAGAGCCAAGAAGCTCTAATACCAATGGAAGAATAAAGGAGAAGAAGAACAAGGAGCGCAATGTAGAATGTATATTTGATAAATGTAGAAGATGAATTACATAATAGGCACCCTATATTTATACCCTAAGAGGAGAAGAGAGGTGAATTTTCAAGTCACCTCTTAGTTTAATTACATTAATTAACCTAGCTTAACATTTATATTTGGCATTTGTTACAAAAGGCCAATTAAAAAATGATCAAAATCCATTCCACTTCCTCATGAAATCCTTTTATTAACTTCATGAGGCCTCCTAAGTTTGAATTTCCCTTCATGATATTCCTTCAACTCATCTTAGTGGTTTTAGTAACTCTTATGGCACTTGCCTTCCTCTTCATGCTCCAATTCTTTTCCCAATTCAAATGGCTACCTCTAACTCCCAAATTCGACCTCTTGGTGGCTATTTTTATCCCTGACATGTCATATTTTCATATGTCAGCAATCAGGTATGAATTTTTCCTACTTGTCATACAATCTTCCATCATTTGTTGTCATAGAGTGCACAAAATCTCCTTCCAAGTGGCACACATTGTCTTCTAGTATCTTCCTCTTCCATGGGAGCTACCCTCCTTTAGAAATTCGAATTCATTGGCTCATTATATGATATTTGACACCACATTACCATCCAATAATGTTACATTACCCATGTGTTCGAATTTGGATGAATATCATGCCAAGTGTGCAGGGCACCTAGTCACCCAAAGTCTTCACAAGCTTCCATGTGTCTTCATGAACCCATGCCACATTATTTTCTTAGCATTTATAATTATGTGACCCATTTAAATGTGAATATGGTAAAATAATGTCCTTTTGGTTCTCATATCCCCTTATTACAAAATTTATGTCTCAGTCTCAACCTATGGAACTAGTAGGTTGGTGAAACATTATTTGGAAATGATTTAATTGGGGACATGATACTCTCCATATTCCATGGTTAGAATGTTTTTCCATCACTCATGACATCTCACTCATGGTTTAGGAAATTCATGAGGTCCTTGGTAGTTTTTGGAAAGTGCTTTAGCCAACTATGCGGTTTTACCATATTTGGTAAGTTTGCTTTATGAGCTAGCATGATTTGTCTCCTAAGAAACTCTAATTTACCTATGAAGGATATATTATTTATGTACACTAAGTTGATAAAATAAACAATGGAAATATATTGGATCATTCTTAACTTCACTTGTATCTAGTCTTACTATTCACCTCTCTATTTTTCCTTGTGCATGCTTGTGAAAATTATCTTTGTAACAAGATCTACCGCATGTGATTCTTCTTTGCATCAAGGCTCTATTTCTACATGGTATCAGAGATGCAATTTCTACATGGTATTAGAGCTGCAATTTCTACATGGTATCATAGAACAAGGTTGTTCAAGTTCAATAGAGTTGATGAGCTATCATTTATTTCTATCAGAGTGCATCCAATCTCATATTCCTCTATGAAGAAGAGCCTGTGATTAAGCTTAAAAAATTTCCTCCTAGTTTTATTTGTGCAAGTTGCAGAGAGTATCTCCTTGATCACATCAACATATCACTATGGATTCTTCTTCAACTATGATCATGACTCCCTTCAACTATCATGAATGGAAATCCAAAATTGCCATTCTATTG
Organism: Pseudotsuga menziesii; assembly: GCA_001517045.1. Classification (NCBI taxonomy): domain Eukaryota; kingdom Viridiplantae; phylum Streptophyta; class Pinopsida; order Pinales; family Pinaceae; genus Pseudotsuga; species Pseudotsuga menziesii. Next base: position 653,287 of record LPNX010108963.1, read on the forward strand.
CATAGTAAGGGACTCTATAGAGTTTCTTGGCTTTAGAAAATGAACCAAATTATGTTGTTGAGAAAGCTAAGTGGCATAATAGGTTGGATGAATCCTATGGATTGCTTTGCCTCTCTATTTCCCCTGTTCTACTCTTTCACCTAGATGGTTTGACTACTCCAAACCAAGTATGGTCCATGTAGCAGAGATTTATCCATTGCTATAGGACAGGAATGGCTACCTTCTGTCTATAGGACGAAAGGATAAGTTCCTGGTGGTGAATGCAGAAAATAAAAGCAAAAACGAAATAGGACAGAAATGAAAAATAGAAAAGAAAGAACCCCTCTGCAAACATTGTTAGGGTTCAGCTTCAATACCCTACAAGAACATGTCAGAAACCTACAAAGAAACAATGGATTAGATAAAATCAAATAAACAACAAAAAACAACAAATTATACCTTCTCTTGATGGAATGGGCCACCATGTCCTAGCTTGGAGAAGCACCTCTCTTGGCAATGGGGGAGCTATGGCTCAAGGGGAGGAAGGATGAGAGGGAGTGTGGGTGGCTTGAGAGACAAAGGGTCTCAAGGCATCCACCCATGCAGCATAACAGTATGCAAGGGAGAAATGTTTTGAGAGTGATCCCCACCCCTCTATTTATAGCGTTTTTGGGGCTTTTTAGGGTTTTAAGCCCCTGGTTGGGGCTTTAGCCCCTTTTTTGGGCTTTTATCCCCTTTCACCCTATCTTTAGCTCATTTTGGGGTTTTAAGCTCCTTTGAGGGGTTTTAGCTCCTTTTTGGAGGCTTTAGCCCCTAGGAGAACTATTTAGGCTCTTTTTTTAGGTTTTTAATCCCTTTTGCTCATTCTTAAGCCTTTTTGAGGGTGTGGGGGTCCAATGGGGTGAAATGAGGGTCGTGCATGGGTGTCCTTGGGTGGTGTAGGCCATGTAGAGCTGAGTGAGGGATTTTTTGGGTTAATAGATTGCCCCTTGATGTGTGAGGGTAGGAGCTCATTGTATGGCCAATGGACATCATAGGATTTTATGTGGAGAGGTGGTGCTTCCTAGGCTGGGGCATGGTGGATTTTGGTTTTTGTATTAATATGGTTCCCATCAATGGGTGAGATACAAATAATGTGTGACATGTATATGGACGAGGAGGCCATCCCCATTCTCGTAACAATGTCAAAATAATAATGTGATATATGCTCTATAATACAAGAGCTGATCATATACAACTGATGATACATAGTGGTTGCCTCACTGAGAGGCTGAATACAATACTGATATGAAGAACTGCTACATTGGACCCATGGCATTCTCATGGAGTGCTATATCTTCATGACTGATAGCTTGCTGGATATGGAACGGTACATAACTGTATGGACTCACTAATGGAGAGTCAGAGTCTCTGTGGTACAAGTGTGTTGCATCAATCATAAATCTATATAGAAGCACTGCTGGGGATTCTGAACACTATCTCCAACGCATCCTGGAAATCATAAGGGACGTAACCTGTTTAGGTCCCTCAAATAGACTCATCAATGTGCTAGAGTCAGGTGACATCCGGGGTCTTCGACCAAATACTGCACGGATCAATACCCTATATGAATCTCAATGGTGCGATGATGTAGCTGGAGTCGAGCACATGAGAAACAACCATCCCGAGAGGCACTAAGGACTCCTTTCAAGTGGTCCAAGGAACTCATCAATGAGGTTAATGAAACCAAGATATAGGGACCTCTGGGTCTATCCTCTGGAATATGTGTGTTGTTGTCGACAGAGGGAGACCTGCCCCAGCTCAAGGAAATGGTGTTTCCTTGACCAGAAGCGTGAGGGAAATAACCAAAAGATGTGAGACAATATGTGGACTGACCTACTAAATGGCGGGGTGGGGGGGGGGGGAAGGGAAAGAGTTGAACAGGGGCAGGGGGAGTGTAGTAGAGTCAAACTTCCTTTGTTCAGAGTATGATGGTAGGGCGGACTAGGCAGTGAATGAAACTGACTCATGGGAATGGGATCATAGTTGTAATACAGGGAATGTCACTCCAGATGGGAAATACTTGGGGGAGGTGGAAACTTTTGATATTGATGGGATCCAAGGAAGACACATTGTAGAGTACTCTGAACAAAGGAGACCCAAAGTGGGAATGCTGCCAAACTGTTTTCTGTGGGGTGGTGTCTAGAGACACCGTTGTGGTACGATCTCATGGATTTTTGGCGAGCCCAAGAAAGTAAATGCTCAATGGTGCTTTCAATTTTAGAGAGTCTGAAAGAACGAAGAAGACTCCAGTGGGGACTCTTTTTCATTGGTAGTCTCCTATGCCCGAAAAAGGATAAAAGTATACATAGGAGAGATCGCCCATCCTGTAGGGGATGAGAGACTTCTTTACTATTGGTAGTCCAATCAGGCCGGAAAAGGTTAAACCTATACTGATTGGACGGTCATTCAAATACTTCTACGAGCATGAACGAAACCAAGTTTTCTCGAAAATATTTTCTTGATGAGAAGGATGGAAAAGAGCTTAACGACAACCCATGGTGAAATTTTTTGTAAAGTTCGGCCCCTCTACCCGAGAAAGCATAAAAGTATGCAGAGGGGAATGGTTTTGGCTTGAATATGCCAAGGTGGTCCTTTTCATTTGATGGTCTACATGGTCCGCAAAAGGAGGTAAACGAGACGATGTAGACTCCATTTCATATCCTTTAACAAGCAGGAAAGGAAGCAGCTGCACTTGGTAATCTTTTCATTCTTTTAGGAGTTAGAAAAGATCTTAAAGGAAACTCTAGTATGGTTAACCGATTACGGTGGCACAGGCGTTGCCCCATGTTGGGACGGTGGACAGTAGTCCAAATGTCATCCATAGAGTATGGACGGAGCAAGTGGCTCAATACATGCATGGGATAGATTGCGGCAGAGGCACGTGAGTCTGTGTGGCAGAGGCATGCAAACCGAGGTGGCTCTCGAACAGAGGTTAGGAGAGCTGTGTGTGAGTTGCGGTGGATGGACTTGACTACATGTGATGTGCATGCAAGTCCGGAGGTAGTTATATGCCAAATACATGCAAGAGAAATAATTCATCTTCTAGACAATGGTCCAGAGATCTGCATAAGGTGCAATGGATGAAGTAGTTGGCTATATGCTAAAATAAAAATGATGTTGCTTAATGGGCGGTGGCCCGAGAACCCACATGAGTAGTGGTAGGCAAGAGTGATGCAAGTACAGGTCCATAGACACTTGCATTTCCATGCTGTGGCTCGTAAATTGAGGTAAATTTTGGGAAGCGGTCCTAAAATTTGTTTGTTAAACATGAGACGATGGTCTCATAAGGAGATAGAGGACATAATTCTGAAACCAATGGCATGAACGACGTCTCAAACGGACTCCGTATGGTCTTTTTGTGTCGAACGAGAGAAATTAGGTCAAATAGGGCCTATATAAGGGTGGGGACCACTTTGTGAAGTATCATTGTCACTATTCACTGTAGAGTTGGAGAGGTGGGCCCTAGATTTTCATTTGCTGATTTCTCCTGTTTCGATCGATGGTTTCGAGTTTCGTGACTTGCAGGTAAGAGTTGTTGCCAAATCTCTTATTTTTGGTGGTTTACATTCTGCATTTGGTCACCCATAGGTACTCCATGAGCCTGCTGGGGTTTCATGGAGCCAAGTCGCACCTTTCAAGGGAAAAAGAGCGACTTAGTCGCACCTATGGAGCATTTTTGAGCGACTTGGTCACTCATTTTGCCCAAATAGGTGCGACTTGGCCTCTAGGTGACGTTTTTTGATGAGAGCAGTGGCTGACATCTGTGTTTTGCTTGTGCAGGATGGCTAATATTAAGTGGTGGGAGAGAGACTATAAAGACCTTTGGAGGCGTCATTGAAGGACGGGAATGTGCGTGATACACTGGCCCGTTGTGGTTTACTGAAGTTCATGAGGATACCCCTTATGAAGAGCTTGCGTTTGTTGCTGCAAACGTTGGTGAGCTTTTGGGATATTGAGGAGGAGGCCTTCCTCTTCCAGGGCCAGCATATTGAGATCACGCTGGCGGATGTGTACTTCCTAACTGGGCTCCCTATGTTGGGAGTTGTTGGTGACTTGGCACCGGTGCTGTTTCGGGGGGAGACATTGGAGGAGCTATGTGATGGGCACTGTTACGCTACTGCGTATGTGCATGGCTCCCACATCTTGATGTGTGACATTAAGGACCTGTCGACACGGGAGGTGGTGACATTACTGCTATGTATCTTGGGTTCCACGGGGAGCCACAAGATATCTAGAGGGAAGCTTCAGTTGGTAGAGTCTGCTATGGGGGGCACGTACAATGGGTGGGCCAAGATGTATCTTCAGGATTTTCAGTGTCAACTGAACAATGTGAAGGCATCTCGGGTAGGGTTTTGTTTTGGTTCCTTTCTATGTGCTTTCTTTTTTGAGAAAGTACCTACTCTATGTCTGCACCGGGCCGTGTAGGATAGTGGTCCGCAGGAGCCGCAGATGCATAGGTGGTACCAAATGATGGTACAATAGGGTGGTGGTAGAGTGGGCTGCTTTTTCACTGAGGAGCTATTGGAGCAATGGCGTCAACTTCCAGTGGTCATTGAGGAGTATCCCTATGTGGGTATGAACTATCATGGGTACCTTGAGATGCCTCGACCTGCAGGACATGCATGGGGACCAGCTGGTATGTATGTGTCATTTTTTTATGTTCATCTTTATACATAGTGTAGTTGAGCTGGTTGATAGTTGTTTGTTTATATGTGTAGACTGATGGTGTCCTTGTTTGTGTATGCAGATATTGGTCCCCGCCCACCGCCCGGGTATTAGAGGTGAGTGGTTGCTGTGGTGCCTGCCGCAGTTCTTGCGGGGAACCCTCGCAGGTGATGGCGGGAGGTGGATGGACTTCTGCCGCATCTGGAGCGACTTGCTGATGGCATCTCTAATGATGGCTGGCAACATTTAAGCAATGATTTGATTGCTTCCATTCATATTTTTCCTCCAGAGTGGACCTCTGTGATGAGGAATATGGTCGTGGCCTGTGATTACCTTCGTCGGGTGGCGAGAGGCGATCTTCTTGAAGAGGATGAGTCTTCTTAGGAAGATGATGATACTGATCCAAATGATGAGTCTGAGTCATATTAGCAGCCTAGTGGGCTGCCCCTAGTGTGTTGGTGCACTTAGGATTTTTTGCATCGCTATGTATATTCCGCTGAGAAAGCATATGTGGCTTCTCATTTTGTACTGGACATATTTTGGACATGCAACTTATCTATCTATCTATCTATCTATCTATCTATCTATATATATATATGTATATATATATAGATATATAGATATATAGATATAGATATAGATATATAGATATATAGATATTTGACGCACGTGGATGTGCTTTTATGGTTTTATATGTGAGTCTTTTTATGATGATGTGAAATGAAATGCCTAGATGATGTATTGTTACACTTGTGTGTGTATTTTTAGATATGATTATGCATGAGGCTATGGTTGTATGTTTCCTATATGTGATTATGATTGTGCCAGTTTAGAATGTCATTAGCCATTTGATCTGCTACACTATTGAGGTTTCTGGGAACATGTGTGAATGTAATGGACTCAAATGTTCTAACCATCTATTTAGTGTGCAGGAATTTTCTAAAGAGGCAGGGATCATGTACCCAATAGTAGTTGTTCAACTGAGAAACAAGCAGCTGGGAGTCTAAGAAGACATCAAGATGGTGAACGCCTAACTGGAGAGAGGCATCCAAGAGTCCATTGACACCATCGTACTCAGCCTAGTTGTTGGTCACACTACCCAGGCATATTCTGTCGATATGGATCAACTCGTGTGACGGGAAGTAGATGACCCATGCAGCCGAGGCAAGGTTTGGAGACCATCTTCTCGCTCCATCAACGAATCCAATGTACCGGTCCGAGGTAGGATCCATCAGGAGCAATGAGGGGAAATGATACATAAGACTCACTTTTGAAAAATGTGTAAAACAAAAAAGGAGAAGACTATATTACAAGCTGCACTATTGTCACTCAAAGGGGTGACGTTAGAGGGAAAGTCATTTAGATTTTCAGTGGATCAGTGGCCATTCCTTTGTGTGACACGATGAGCCCTAGGAGACGGTCCGTTGGGAAACAAAAAATGCACTTGAAAGGGTTCAAGCAGATTTTGTACTTGCGACATCGTAGGAAGACTTGCTGCAAGTTGTCTATGTGTTGTGCTTGCTTCTGTGACCACTCAATGAGGTTGTCAAGACAAACCAACATGATGTGAATGAGGTAATGGAAACAGTGTGTCATGGCATGCTGGAAGGTGGCTCCAGCGTTTTTCAGGCCAAAGGGAATGAATCAATATGTGAATGTGCCCCATGGGGTTGTGAAAGCAGTCTTGTAACGGTCTTCTTTCCATATCTGAATTTGGTTATATCTAGAAAATCCGTCCATGAAGGAAAAGGCCTCATGTCTGGTGCATGCATCGATAATCTGATCGATGAAGGGTGTTGGGAAGTTGTCTTTGGGACATGCCCCATTGAGATCGCGGAAGTCTATGCAAACATGGATGGTACCCTGTTTTTTATTCATGGGAACAGGATTAGAAACCCAAGTGGTGTAGGCAATGGGGTAAATGAAGCCGACTGTGCACAGCTTCTCTATCTTGGTTTTGACTATAGCCACTTTGGAAGGATGTATGGGCCATTGATTTTGATGTACGAGGGCCACATTGAGCCATGTGTCGATGTGGTGTTCCACAATGGATGGATCCAAGCCCGACATTTCAGTGTAAGACCAGGCAAAGATGTCACAGAATTCTTGGAAGAGAGCTTTATAGGCAGCAACTTCTTCTGGGGAGCAGATGCCCCCAGCATGATTTATTCAACAACCTCGGGATTGGTTGAGATGCTGATTTTGATGGTTGGAGAGATGTTGGCCATGTTCCCTTCTTTGAAGGAGTCTGGTGTCAAGATGGGGTTATTGAACTAGTCGAATTTCCCATGAATGAAATCTTTGGTTTCCACGGAAAACTGGTCAGACTGCGACACAAGTTCTTTGGGGAGGAAGAACGAGCGATGGTGCATGTTGTCCCATGGGTATTTGGGGTGGTCAAGGCTTCAAGAATATCCTCATCATTGCAGAAGAAACGAAGAGATAGGTCTGATGGACCGTAATTGGTGGTGGAGACAAGAGGGTCGGTAGAACTGGACATCATGTAAATGGACATGGTGTCTGAAGAAGGATGTGGGGGGTGAACCTCTTCGATCAAGGTGATCTCAAATTCAAGGGAACGTTGATGAAGGTCGGATAAATCCATTTGAAACTCGGGAAAGTCTTGGAAATGGTGAGAATAGTGCCCATACAAACTGTAGAGGGTGCAAGCATGGTTTGTTCTCAGTGACTTGTTTCTTACTGTTGGTGTGCTTGGAATTTCAACCACGGGGAGGTTTTCGGTTGTATCCATGACATCCAAATGCGCGTGGATCATTGGAATCTCAGGGAAATTCTACGTTGGATGGCCCTATTCTTCGCAGACGACGTAAGGCAGGATCTGTCGAGGCTCTGCGGTAGCTTTCACATTCTTTCCCCTAGCCCTTTTTGGGTGGGGCGGTGCAGGTGCAGGTGTGGTGGTTGGTTTTTGTGGGCTGGGTGGACGATGAGACTCAACCGCAATGGGTTGCATGGGGGTTAAGACTACTTGGGGCATTGGTGGTTGAGCTGGTGGATCAAGATACCATACAAGAATTCCCAATGTAAAGTTGGGTAGGTTTAGGGTGTCCATTACTAGCTTGCTCATGACACCAGGCGGGGGAAAGAGGAAGGGAATTGTATGGACTAGAGAGGAGCCTAGATAAGTCCCCGATGGTTGTATGTGGGGATGAGGTTGTGGTTGTGGCTGTGCATAATGCTGCAACTGCGGAATGATGCTCTGGCTGCTGTTGATGTTGCGGCTACGGATGGTGTTGTATTTGCGGTTGGGGCTGCGGCTGCGGTTGTTGTTTGGGTGCAACGGTGCTGGATGAGAGCATGCACAAGTTCGTAGTCTCGTTCGGTTTCGGTGGTGGTGACACTAAGGGGAAAGGAGCCGTCATGGTGGTATCGGCAAACAACCTGGAACCCACATTCAACAATGGGGAGGCTAGTATGTTGTCAACCATCATGGTGACCACAGGGATAACATTTGCATGTGTGGTCATCCCTTGCGGATCAATGGTGTTAATCGTAGGGATAATGTTGTCGGGTGCCGTTAGCCCTTGTGGATTGTGATAAGTCAGTTGGTCAACCGTCACGATTTTCCCTTCATTGTGGAACATCATGAGACGGAATACAGTTGATGTTATGGCTCTCATGGCATACATATAACTTCTTCCAAGGAGAAGGTTATAGTCCAATTGAGCATTGACAACCTCTATGTCAATTAGAACTATCTTCCCAGCTAATGTGATAAGGACATGGGGGAGGATTCCTTGGGCTTTAGTGGGATGGCCATCATAAGCCCGCAGAGTTGTGGAGGATGGTTGTAGAATTGGGGATCCAATTTTCTGCCAAACTAGGGTAGACATAACACATGTGGATGCCCCCTCATTCACTATGCACCGGTGCACAACCAAATCCTGGATAGACATCGGGAATTGAAAGGCAATGGTTGATGAAATTTGTAGTTCTCCATTCTCTGCATCGAATGTGATAAAATTGGAGTCATAGGGATCTATGGCCCTAAGGGTGGCTAGTAAGGATTTTCGCTATGTTGGGCACATTTTGAGTACCTCAATAGCAGACATGGCAGTAGGTGTTTGGGACAAATCATCCACGATGTTGTAGCTGACAGCAGCTCTAGCCGTGGTGTTATTGGAAACTTGGCGTATGGGGGGGCGTGGGAAAGGGGGTAACTGAAGAGGTGCATTGACTGTTTTAGACATAGATGTCGCTGATGTGTCAGTGGGTTTAGTGTTGGTTCCATACTGATTTCTTCTAGTTTGTAGATTGACCTCTTCGGTTGTCATAGCTAGCAAGTGATGGACACCTATTTCTACTATGGGAGGTGCCCCTAGAGCATTGGGATTGGGTTGGGGAGGGGGTGTGGTTTCCACCAATCCTTGGACTAGTAATGGGTTTTGGAGCACCATAGGAGGAGGTCCTTTTGGTGTCGAGTTGGGTTGGGCTTGGTCCGTTGTGTTGGTGGCATGTTGAACCTCATTCCTAATGGCCTACTTAGCGCGATCCATGAAGGGACACTCGAATGTGTAGTTCCCGTAGACCTCACATAGTGTGCATGGTTGGTTTGTACGCAATGGGGCATTGCATCTCGGTGCATTTGGTCATTGAGGATTTTGGGTTGGCCGGTTTTCTGTGGCATTGTTGGGGGGGTTTGGTTGTTGACCGCCTGCATGCAGTTGATTGTTTCCTTGTTTCCAAGGTCAGTTATTTCTGGCTTGCCCTTGTTGGTTATTGGGGGCTGGCTAGTTGGGACAATTTTCTTATGCAAACACTTGTCCCAATGGAGCAGGTGGAGCAGAGGTGGGGGCTTGAACAGCTTGCATCGGCGATGCATAGTAGACTTGGGTGGGTGTTGGTGCCACAAATGTGGGTCTTTGTCTCACATATTTCTATGTTGGCCAAGCCAAGGCCTAAGCCTACTGCAGTGGTGCAGGTTGTGCGTAAGAAGTTGTGGCTCCGGACTGGGACGTCATTCTTGCATAGTCTGATGTTTGGTTTTGGTAGGAAACACTAGCAGTGTTGCTTGGCTGTGGTGGTAATGCAGGTGGTGTCGAATGGTGTTGTGGTTGGTGGGAGACCGAGCCTATGATGCCATCTGTAGCATGGGATTCCCCCAGCGCATCCCGGTAGGAGGCACCCACACAGGTAGCATCTGGACTGACAGTGTCAAGGTAACTAGACTGTGCATAAATCAGATCAAACTACTGGGCTTTCAAGATGGCCTCCTCTTCGGATTGGGGATGTTCGGATGCGACATCCTTTTCTATAGGTGGGAGCAAGGTTTTTAGGAACCAATCTAGGAATATCCTGTCATCAAGTTGGATCTTACACAAACTACAACATCGCCTCCACTCATGGATGTGTTTAGTTATGTGGGTCGTAGTGTTCTAGCGGCAAGATAGCAAGATCTCAACACCTTCGTCATATCTGATGGGGAGTTGGAAATATTGCAGGAACATGAAAGCCAGGGAGTTGAAATCTGGGTACTTGGCTTGTGGTAGCTCAATGTACCACTTGGCTGCAGCACCTGTGAGGGTGCATTGGAATAGTCTTAGCCTGATTGAATCATCTACGATGCTATTTGATGAGCCCCATAGATGAAACGTCATGATGTGGTTTAGGGGGAAATCCCCTGCCTTCCCTTCAAACTTGGAAATATTTGAGGGCAGTTTGGTTGGCATGGGATGCAAAAAAGTTTGATGGTGGATAGGGTCACACTACTACATTTCGATCCAAAATCCGACGGTTACTTCCGACGGCGCGTGGATTTTTTCTTTTAAACCTACCAAAAATCACAAAGTTAATTTTTTTATTTAAATATGTGGTCAGAAGCGTCGCTTAAGCGACAGCTAGGCTCATAAGCATCGCTTAAGCAATGGCGCATCAGAAGGCATAATTTAAGTTTTTAGGTTTGTTACCCAAGACAACAATGCCATTAGTGTTTCTAGGAGACCATGGGTGTGTGATATTGCACTCTAGACGATACGATGATATATCTTTGGGGATGTTGTATACCATTGGCATTTTGATTTCTATGTCAAAGAAAAATGTATCAATAGATCTGGTCACTAAAACTAACACTGAATCCCTTGTAGAAGTAATCATGTATGCACCGAGATCTGCTTGTTGGCCACCTTGTGTCAAAGGAGCATGTTGGCATGGGTGTTGCAATGAAGAATGTTACGATACTACAATAGGGATAGTTGTAACCTATCAATATAAAGTGAAAATGTGTTCAAACATTTATTATTTGCAATAAATAAATATGTTCCAAAATATTACCAATTTAATGATGCTTAAACAAGCACAAACACAGTCGCACATGTGTGTATATGCTTGTTGATGTCCATATGTCTTTGTCCCATCAATTGTTGTGTTGAAGAGTATCCCTAGGATATTTTGGTGATGGAAAATTATCACTAATAAAGAAATCCCCAAATCATTAACTTATTATGACGACAAATTTTACATAAATATATATTATGCATGGTATAAGATTGACATAAATATTATATAGTTTTTATACATAACAAAAATAAATCTACAAATTTTTTTTCCATGAATAAAAAAAATATGTTAATGACCAACCTAAAATAGAAAAGAGAGGCTACTACGATATATAAATGAAAGGTCAAAAGAAAATAGATTGCAAGATGAAAGTAAATTCATTCGAGTGAAATAAGGTAGATGGGACATCAAGAAACTATCTTGAAACCAACCAAATCATTTTATATTGCAAAAATTAAACATGTGAGAGGTATAAGCACATTCAATATAATACTAATTCTGGTGGAGTAGTGAAAGCAATTCCATTCCATTAGATTTGTCCTTCATTTCATTGGTTTAGATCTTAGATTCCCCTCTTTGGTATTAACCTTAGCTATATATTTCACAATTCATTTAGCATTTACACTCTATCCTAGTGTCTATCTCTCAATGGATCCTCTCAACATTCATCTTATGATGACGAAGAACCCAGTCATTCCAACATGGTGTAGGAACTAGCCATCACTCTCACTGAAATTCGAAGACATTAATGTAGGGATTCCACATCTACCTTCCAACTAGACACTAGAATATTCGTACCTAAATATGATTCTCTTGATATAGAATGAGGGCGTCGTCACCTAGCACAACACCTAGGAAAAAGGAGTCCCATGAATGGTTGGCTAGCTAGCTCAAAAGATGGGGTTTCTACTGCCTAGATGGTGTAACTTTCTAAGATATACCATGAATTTAATATTAGTTTTGATGTGTTAGTTGGATAGTTAGATAGAAGAATATATTGAAGATCTATTGTTTTTTTTCGTCAAAAAAAAAATAGTGTGATTCTCTCACCATATGCTAGCAAGATATCGCTCTATATAAATGATACCATACAAAGACGAGTGTCATTAGTTCAAAGCGCCTTGCTAATGTGGAAGAATAAAATAAATCTAATAGTATATTGGAGCAAGCTTCCCGCCAATACATAACAATTGCAATTATATTTTGTGCTATGGGAGTGGTAACTATAGCGCTCTACCCACCAAGAGCTCTCATCCCTTGGATCCAAATCGATGGTGGAAATCTATTACATCATGAGTTCATATTTTAAACGAAAAACAGAAAATCGATTTGGTCGAACCCGTGAATGAAGAAGGCTAGAGCCTGTAGTCGCGAAACGTTAGGCAGGAGCTGGTCGAGCTAAAGAGAGGAGGCACCGTTCAATCCAAGTGCTAGCCTTGTTAAAGCCGGATAAACAGGTTTCAATCGCATATCTACGACCTGGACCCATCTGTATTCTCTGTCAATAATCTATGGGCATATCCCTGTAGCCATAGCCATGTGCATTATCTTTGCATGCTTGGGAGGCCAATCCATCTACTTT